>CM021776.1:1617678-1956475 GCA_011076525.1 Nettapus auritus | reverse complement strand
CGCCAGGGGTGGCTGGCCCCGGGCCGGGCGGCGCGGGCGGCCGGGCCCCGAGCGCCCGGCGCAGTGAAATCATTCAAAAGGCACGGCCGGGCCGGCGCCCCGCGGCACGCCGGGGCTTGGAGTCCCCGCCCGCCGCCCGCCCCGCGGGGAGGGCCGCCGCAGGACTACAGCCCCCAGAATGCACCGCGCGGGGCGGCGGCCGCCCCTCACGCGCGGCCCCCGGACGGAGCGGAGCGACCCCTGGCGGGCGCGGCGAGGCACAGCCCGGGGAGCCGCGGGGCCCCCGAGGGGGACGTTGCGGGTGCGCCCCGAGCCCGCGTCTGGGCGAGCCCCGGGGGCTGGCGATGGTGGGCGCCTTCGTGCAGGCAAGGCGAAAATCAAGAGCCGAACCGCATCTCGGCCCCCCGGCTGTGTTTGGTGCACGTAAAGCACCGCCAAGGGCTAGCAGCGTTAGGTTGGTGGTTCTGCCGTGCGTGTGCTGCGAAGGACTAAAGGCGATCTCCAACAGCCTGACTCGTCGGGCGCCGCTTCACAAGGGAAACCCAATTCAGCCCAAGCAGGACTGTGGCAGAAAACCGACCGCGTTCCTGGCGCCTGGCCCCTTGCCAGCGAGTACTTCCAGGGGGGCTGGAAGTCAGCAAGCTTCAGAAAGAGCTGACAATAAAGACAACTACTTCTTAAAGAAGAGCTAATCGTAGGCAACATCACACAAAGTGCTGTCAGCCCCAGCGACTGACATTCACACCAAAGAACTATCCCTATCTCATTTTTTACAGCGTTTCACATCTCCCAGCAGTTGCTCCATCAAGTTCGCCATCTGCCCCGTGTTCCCCAGCATCACCACCCTGAGGAAAGCACCGGCCCAGCCGCTCACATGGCACACGACTGCCTGGGAGAAGCAGGGAGGAGAGCTGTCGCAACAAGCTCGGCTGGCGTAAATAGCCGGGAGTCAGTAACACATGGGGAACTTCACGCTGCTTGAAAAGGGAGCTGCCAAGCGGGTAGGAAAAAGCCATCAGCTGTCGCTACAGGTTGCACCACTGTGCAGGTACAGCGGCAATGGCACAGGAGGTAGGCACAGAAATTGGGATACTCATGGACGCTCATTTCTCCACCACAGGCAGAATTAATTCCTACGGCGCACTGCAAGCAGAACGGAGCCAAACACCTCCCTCGGCTGGGCCGTTGTGAGCCGTAAGCAGCTCTGCAGAGGCCGTGTGAACAGGCCCCGGCTTCACGCCCAGGCAGGGAAGGCGACGGCTTCACCCTGCCATCAGCACCAGAGCGGCCTGGCTCCCTGCTGCCTCACCCTCCTTTAGCACACCCAACGCAGTCTGGAGTTTCTTCCAGTGTCAAAAAGAATTGGTAACGAACTGGGAAGAGAACGCCAAACACAACACAAACAATTACATGCTCGAGCACTCCACGAGGTCTAGGACACAAAGCACCACCTCTGCTCATAGCTGCAGGGTTTTTTCAAGTTATTTTAAACTCCTGCCTGTGCTCATCGTGCTCTGTCCTGGTACATAAACCCTTATCTCTTTAATAAATTGCTTAAAGGCTGAATTTTACCCTTTAGCCATGCGCCTGCCTTGGTCAGTTTTTCCTTAGGGCCTGGAGCTCCACATGCCTCACGTGCAGGGATGTATCTCTGCCGTGAGCATGGATGCAACACTGAAACAGTTGCCTGGGATCTAAGAAGTAGGAATTTGATGTCCTCACCCCATGGCAGGTATATGAAATTCCTTTAGCTTTTTCCCTTCAAAATTCCTCAGGCACATCTAGTTTGCCTACACCACAAAATACTCACGTACCCTCAGTGTAACCAATACCTCCACAGTGGTACAGTGTAAAACCTCCAGGCTGCCCCGTTTTGTGGGAAGCCGAAGGCAAGTTCTGCCCCTGCGTTACCTCCTAGGAGAACTCCCGGCCCAGGCAGCCCCGACAGGCCCACCAGCAGCTCGGCTTTGCGCTGGCCCACCGATGGACTGAGGGAGGGGATGGCAGGCTGGCAGCCGCACGCTGTGATTCCCCCAGAAACCTGAGACTTCAGCTTTTTCTTTTTTTTTTTTTTTTCAAGGAACGTGCTGCATTGGTAAATTCTAGTATTACACCCCAAAGAGATCTATTAAAATCCAGGTAGTTAGCTCATAACAAATCTTGCAGGTTTGGATTTGGACACAGAGAGGTGCCTCTGACAGGTGTCCTCAGGGGGAGAAGATGCATCTGATGATGAAAAAAAGGAAAGAGAGAGGCCAAGAGGTGGGTTGTCACTGAGGCTCACTTAAAGTAAGCAACATTTCCTCAGAGTTACTTTTAATTCCTCAGTTTTGGTGTCCCCAGGATTTAATGTGCTTAGCCTACATGCTTAGCATACATACAGCTCTCCCTTTCCAGATGACATGGATATGAAAACAAAGGTTTAGTACCATTTCCATAAAACTAAATCCTCTTGTAGAGTCTTCTTCACTCTCTTGCACTGGATTTATGCTGCTGTAACACCCTGATGTCACTGCGTGACTTAGAACATTTTTTTTTTGGGGGGGGGGGGGGGGGTTAAGCATTATGATTCTTTTATAAACCCAAGTGAGGAAAATAAAAGCATTGTCTCTTGGATTCTCCACCACACCATGTTTTTAGGTATTAGGATTTCTTCTCAAATCTGTGGTATTTCACGTTTTTCTTTTGTCTTCCCCAAATCAGTAGCATTGCTAATCCCATGCACTCACAACTAATTAATCCATAAATATTTATAACAATACATACTGGGTTGTTTTCTTCTGCCTCATACTTTGTGAGCCTTCATTGTGCTCAGGTTTTACTCTGTAAATCTGGACTCAAACAAATTAGGTAACCTTTTGTGCTGCTCCTTTCCAGAAGCTAAAATTTGCTTGTAACAACTTACTCTCGGGATGTGGGGCTTCAGTTCCCATCTTGAAAACTGCTGGGTTTATAATTAAGTTGTGAGACCTGACTAGTTTTTTGAGATTGAGATGAGCCAATCAGCTCACAATAGCTCAAGTGACCTCACCTCATATTTATTTCCTAGGGCATTCTTAAAACCAACATTTGTTACTAGGTTTCATACTGTGTTATTTTGCTAAACTGCCCTGCCCAGGATGCGAAGGAAAATGAGCAGCAGTAAATATAGCTATCTCAAAAGCATTTCTAGACAGTTTAGGAAACAGGAGTGGCTTATAGCTAAGGTTCTCGCAATCACTCAAGGCAATGATGCAGTCCAATAAAAGCTTGTAATGACTGGACGGGCACAGCCTGGCCTGTGCCCATAGCCTCTTCCTGGGCACAGCCAGAGGTCACTGCCCATTGCAGGCTCTGTCTCCAAACCCTGTCAATGACAAGGCTTAACTGTCACCCCGTCCATTCACGGAGTCATGGCCGGGTGTAGCTGCGGTGCTGTACTCCCTACACAACAGATAAGACAGACTGTCGGGCTTTTCTTCTGCGGAGGTTTTCAAGCTAACAACTGAGCACAAGATGGTAGACTCATACACAAACCACCTTCACTACTAAAAGCAAGCTGGAGAGTGCTTCTTCTTGAGGGAGCTAACCAACATTCCCTGTCCTGGTACAGAAGTCAGTGTGGGTGCGAAGCCCTGCAACGCTAGTTATTCAACCTGAGTCTGAGCCCAAAAGCATTTAATTCAATGCTGCAAAATGTTTGCGTAACTGGCAGACATGATGAGCTTCAAACAAGCTGATTTTTCTGATAAACCCTGCCGAATGATTGTGGAAAGCCAACCTAACCTGCACCTAAAACTGGGACAACTGCAGACATGAGAATCCTTTTTAAACAAACAAAAAACAAACAAAAAACTTTCTTTTACATCCTGTGTTGGATTAGTTCAAGTGTACGAAAATAAGGTGGTACAGCACATCATTGTTCATCCTCCTTTTATATACCGCATTTGTGTATTGCTCAGCTTTAGCAAACAGCAGAACAAAAATCTCTAAACTGGGTCTGAAACGGCCTTCAGTAACTCTCCAGTGAGCAGCGCGCTCTAGCAGACACACACGTCCACAAGCCCTTTCCAGGCCAAGAATTGCTGCGCTGTGCCCAGACGTGTGCACAGGGGCCACCACGAATTCGAGGCTAGGACTAATCATACAGAGAAAAAAATGAAATGGCTGCAGGGGAAAGAACGTTTTGGGCCAGGCTTCATGTTTGGGTGAGGTACAGTAATGTACCTTTCTGACACAAAAGACATTTCAAAATAAGAACCTGAAAGGCTCAGGTGGCTTGAATATATTTATTCCAGTGACTGAAAAATCCACATATTCATTGATAGCTGATAAGTGGAGGAGAAGAAGGTGAAAATTTTTTACTGGCAGAAAGCTGCCGGAGGTGACGTCTGCATGCAAGAAACAAGCAGAGGAATTACAGATATTGCTTGTCACGAAACTGAATTCTTAAGATGTCGAAGCGTCAGGAGAAAAACGTGACTTAACCTTCAACATCTGATGCAATGCCTTGGCTGGATTTGGGGAGCACAGGACACACAGGGTGTGCTCGTTGACCTGAGCAATTAGATATCCATGCTGATCAACACTTGGCCCATTGCCAGGAGCTGCGAAGGAGATACGACTGGAGGGTCCAAGCAGCAGCGTGTCTGGCACACCATCTGCTAGGCGTAGCAGGGAGCAGATGCTCAGGATACTTTCTTACTCTGCCAGGGTGGAACAAGCTGGAAAGGAAGGGAAGATTTTTTTTTTTTTTTTCCCCCAAACATTTCCCTGTTTCCTTCTCCTGCCCTTTACTGCAAGCCTGACGCCTCCTTCAGCCACCTACAGCTTCTCCAGACCACACGCTGCCTCTCCTATTTCTCAGCAGTTTTCTTCTTTTGTCCCATTCACCTGACAAAGATGCACAAAGCCAGAGCCAAAGACTTGAAAAGCCCCCAGCTCTTTGGTTTGGGCCTTTGGATTTGTTCGGAGGTGCTGGGAAGCCTGCTGCCACGGGGACTGGCTGGGAGCTCTGCAGAGCCACAGCCAGAGGTGACGAGGTAGCAGCCCAGCAATGCTTCACTGCTGCTGTAGGTCTGTGGGAAGGCTCTGGTCATCCCAAGTAGCCACACTACCTCTTCCCAACTGGACTGCAGGAAGGGACCACGTTTATGCTTCACGCTTCTGCCCGTGTGAAGGAAAATATTCCCTTTTAAACCATCTCTGCAAGCCTGACTGACGAGCAGTAAATGAGGTGCCATTACACGGTCTCTTCTGGTGTGGTAAACACAACTGTATTTGGATCTAAACTAAACCTGTCTCATTTTAGATAAATCATTTAGGCACGTGTTTAAACTGACACCAAACAAGTCCATTCAGCAGGGAGTACCAAGATAACAAAAAAGATCACTGCGATCCTACTTCTTTTTTATTTAACCCATCTTCCTATTGTAACTTGAAAAGGTCTCAGGTACCAAGGGCCACTTGCAGAGGAGCAACACTGTTAGGCAGTTACACAGAAATGTAGCATGGACTTGGCAGGTACAGATTTTCTTTTTCTCTGTACAAGTAAGAAGTATTTCTACTTATTTCCACCAGTGTGAGAAAAGACATTTGTGTGTTTTACCTTGTGTGAGACAGGCGTAGCCAGAGCCTGCTTTTGGCTGCTCTGTTAGAGGGAGCAGGAGTATCACTGAAGTCAGCTGAATTACTCCAAATCCAGGTGACATGGATAAAATCCGTGGGGCAGAGTTTTGGCCCAGAGAGGATGCTGTGATAACACCAATGGGACACAGAAGCTTTGGTGCTGCTAAAGAGTGCCTGTGCAACTCCCTACAATGTGCTGGAGCCCCAGCATGCCACCAGAACCTCCTGCTACATTTTTCCTGAAGAGCTAATCTAGAAAAAGCAGCTAGGAAGTATTTCTGCAATCAGATGAATTCCTCACTGCTAGAATATCTTCGTGGCAATGCCAGGTTTCCTAACATAAAGCAAGCCTCAAATTACTGTACCAGAGCCTAGGAGTCGCATCAGATCTGCTTTCAGTTTAAGACAAGGCTCATGCTAACGTCACTTTTGGAAGTTACGCTCCCTCTACTTCTAAGCAAGCACGCTTCTGTGTCACCTTAGGTCTCACCCACAATTTGATCTATTTCAAATGACTTGGTATCATTCAATAGATGACACACAAATTTAAAACAGAGTACTTTCCCCTGACTACTGGTACTAGACTGTAAACTACATCTCCTTGATTCACACGCCCATTGCACTGCTAGGCAGATAAAGAAGGTGTGAAATGGCTGCTGTTCCTTCTCTGCTCACGTTGTTGTATTCTAAGCACGCTGTTCCTCATTTCCAAACTTCTAGATTAGATTAAGGAAAAAAAATCTGCAGAGTTAATTCCATTAATTATAAAGCTAATCAACTAAATAATTCACAGAAGGTCTGAGCCCATTGTTATTTTCTTCTGAGTATGTTATCTAAACATTAATTACAAGAGCATCAGGTTTAAATAAAGAAAAATCAGAAGCAAACTCCTCTTGGAAAAAGGAAACAGCTTCTCAGCAGAAGTGTTCGGAGAGATCACAGCGTGCATGGGAAGAGCTATCACACAGGCAGCTCACTTAAAGCAGAATCATAAAGGAAATGGGGTGTGATCCAGCAATAAATTAATCAGTGCTTTTAGCACTGAGCTAATCAGTTATGGAACAGGTAGGTACATTTTTTTTTTTAATGTTGTTTCCACTTATGTATTTTGGGTATTCACAGACTTCCCTGACATCTGCTATAATTTTTGCATTAATTACTAATAATTGGAAATCCCATAGAGCTATTTTAAATCTAATTGACGTGCTTTATTTAAGCAAAATGTATCATTATGGTCAATTTCTGCACATGGTAATTGAGGTAGGGTTCAATTTTAGCATTTGGAAGTGTTACTATGTGGATTTAAGATTCTAACAATAGGTCCCTATTTTATACATCTGGTTAGAGATAAATAGATTTGTACCTTAATCTTTGCTCTTTGATGCCTATCCCCCTGCGCTCTAGCCTTCAGATAAAGCTGCCTTTCCATAACTGATTAAAAACAGCTGCTATCAAAAGGAGAAAAAAAAATTAAAACAAAACTGAAGAGAAGGCAATCCCAAACAACTGAAAAACATCAGACCTATAAAAAAGGGAAAACTCTGAAGTGTTGATACGGGCAGTGGTTTCACTGGATATTATAAAATCCACAATTAAAATGTAATAAAATCCTCACGGCTCAGTTCAGAACCCCCGTGGGTGGGTTCAGGAAAACAAGGAAACAGAGCACCAAGTTGTTAAATGCAACCACTTAAACTAGGCCTTAGCGGGGTACTTACTTTCTGTAGCTATCACAGTTTTATATATCTGAATTATTTTCCAAAGTGACTTTTGTGTATCTGCAGAGCAGACACAGGGGTGTGTTCCTGCAGAGTGTTCACACACAGGATTCACAGCAGGCGGCTGGTTATGATTTTATTATTTTATTATTTTATTCACATCAGTTATAGATGCATACAGCTGTTCTGTTTTCACTGGTTGACACCAAGAGTCAGGTCTCTTTGCCTATAAAAAGCAAGCGTGAGCCTACATATACACTGATTTAAAAAAAAATGAGGTGTACTACTTTAAAAAGCACATCCTTATGCCCAGCAGAGTCACATTCTTTGCCACGATAAACAAAACTAATTCCATAAAAAGATAAAAGCAGACATGCCACAGATTTCCATAAGCAGTCTTTCTGGGGCCAGACATCTACAGCTGTAGCATCAGCCCACGAGGCTGGCCACTAGAAGAATGCAGGGGAAATAGTGCACTTTCTCCCCAATTTCTTTTGACAGTTGGTTAGTACTCCCCATGTGATGGTGGGCCGTCAATAACACATTAAAAGAGAAACCCATCAGCAGTCCAGTCTGTATTCATTTGTAGTGAAGGATAGTTTTCTGAGCAAGCCGTCTTGCAAAGATCAGAAGTGCCAGTGGGACAGAAGAAAGGCAAAGAGAGAATTAAAAGAGAGAAACAAGAAACAAATTGGAGCAGGGGATTTTAATCCAACTACTCTGCTGCACCACTCTTTTTCTTTTTACCCCCTCCCTTTTGCATCCTTCTCTGGCTTGGTGCTGCCATCCCTTCATTCACACGAGACTGGGTCTTTAGAGGAGCTGCCAGTATCAGAGAACTCAGAAGGCACCGGTACCGTGCCACATTCCTCATGCGTATCCAGAGCAAGGGTCTTCTGTAAGGGGATTAAAATGGAGTGTGCCTAGGTCAAAAGGTAAACAGGAAGAGAATTGGACTTTTGCTTTCTTCCTGTCAGGAAAGACTACAGGCTGGCCAAAGCATTAAGTCACATCTTTCATCATATCTGGAGAAAGACTTTAGTCGGATGGGAACAGCAGGAAGCCAGAGACCGACTAATATGAAACGACATCCGAAGAACCACAACCCTCTATCATCCTGTTATGAAGCAAACTCATAGTATTTTACAGGTAATGTCATTCAACATCTAGCACAAATTTTAAAAATGTATTAGTCCTATACTTGACTACAATGCCTTCTATTATTATAGGTGGTAATGAATGCAAATCATATGGTAATTATAGTCCATCATTACAATGAAAAGGTTCCTGGCAAAGTGCTACCATAAATGAAAACCCACGTCACATTCAATGCCAAAAACATAAGCCTGATTCCATTTAAACATACCTACCACAGAAACATCCCACGTATGTCCCAGATCTGTCAGTAATTACACTTGAAAAGGATGTGCCATATGTTAGTTAGCTCAGTGAAACTAGCCGTACTGTGGTCTTTAAATCGTCATGGCCATTAGCTTTTATCAGTGTTCATCACCGGCATATTTTGCTCTTGCAGCTTCTGTTTCTTTCCAGTCTCCCCAAGCTCACCTTGCTTTCCCATCTTCCCCTGCTCAGCTCAGCACAAAGCGCAGGGGATCAGGTTGCAGTCACCTGGAAAGCATCTCTTTGTCCCCAAGGTACATGGTCCCTGGCACGGTGCAGTGCCACTCGCGGCATTTCCAAATCCGTAAGCCCCATCTTTACTTGTTAGCACTGAATAATAAACTAGTACCTCTTTCAGATGTGCAAGTAATTTCACATCACTTCATGTAGACATTCTTGTGGGCAGAAGAGTAATCCAAATGTTTTGCTTGGCCAGCTGATTATGTATTGTTACATAAAATCTTTAAAATGGCAATATATTCTACACTATATTTCAATGTAAGGGAAATAAACATTTAGGAAACATAAATAAACCAACCAGAATTATCAAACTGGGCTTTGAGCCTGTATTTAGGAACAAGGAGAAGTCAGAAATTAGGTCCAAGTGAAGACCAAGGAAAGTAGAGTTTTGACCTGAAGTATCTGTCTCAAACTCCAGCAATGATTACGGAAACCACAGGCCAATTTCTGCAAACAGTTATGCATTTGAATAACTTCAAAGATCTTATTCGTATGAGTAAAATTCCTTACCGAAGTGTCTGCAGGATCATGCTTCATGATGGGAGCCAGCAAGGCTGGAGAAGTGTTTTAAATTGCTCCTTAACTATTGTTAGTCCAGTAAGGAAGGGGATACTCTCTCCCTGTGCAACATAACCAGATAAAAGCACGTTAACTTGACTTCATCGTGGCATAAAACTTACAGCTAAACTAGCCTAAAGGAAATTGTATAACTTGGTGCACATTCTTTTATTACATAGCACAGACAAATGAAGTGTCACTGTTGGACTGACTTTTTATTGTTTGGGTGCTGACCCTGTGCTCTTCAGAGCACATCCTGTACATTCAATTTTCTTATATGGTACCTATTTGTAGGGGCTGTTCTTCCTGAAGAGCATGAACGAGTCCCTCCTGCCACACGGGAAATTCGTTTTGAGAGGGGCCAGTAAGTACACTTTGCCTATTGTGGAAAAGGTGAGTCAGACCCATGAAATATAAACTGCAGGTAAAAAAGCACTGAAAACAAATAATCTGCTGAAAGGTATGCTTTGCATTTGTGTAACAGTCTTCAGATAAGGTTCACAAAGCTAGATAATGATTATTTGAATATTTGGTATAGATTACTACTATCTATATAGCTTGATATCTACATGGTAGCCATGTAACAACCACGAAGTACAACATCTTTCACACAGAAGTAGATATGCATTTCTGGGAACAGCTCTGTATTCCAGGTGCTTCGTGTTTTGAATTTCTACCCTAGCTCTGCAAGTCCAGTAGTGCCAGAGGCCGTGGGAGCCACCACTCTAGAGTAAATCCAGCAAATACAGAGACGTGCACCCATAATGTACCAGGTAAGTAGAATACGCCTTGAAACTCTGGCAGGTAATCACAACTCACTCAGCTAGAAGGAGTTCCAAAAATCACAATTTCCTATTATAATCACTCCGATACTTTTCCTTGTTTCAGAGACAAGAATAAAAATGTATTTTACTGAATCCCTCACCTACTACATCTTCTATCCCCTGGAGCAGTTGGATGGCTGTCTGTCCCCCGGAGAAGAAAAAATACAGAATGGAGAACGGCACACTCCCCATGAGAAAGGTTTTGCATCCACTATGTGTTTGGTCTGGTGTAAACAAGCAAGGAGTAAGTCAAGGCGCTGTCCACCAGCAACTCACTTGTTTGGACACTGCAGCCTGCTTATCTGAGGGGAAAGCTAGCCAAAGCCACAGCTCTGTCACGATCTGTGCCTCCTGACCAGAGACTCCTGGAGTCTGTACAGTAAGAAAGATTTCTAAATGAGAGGGAGAAAGTAGACCTCACGCAGTACCTTTGAAAATTTCTCCCTAAAGGCATAACTCAAAAAGCCATTAATGGGGCAGAGAGTTTTCATTATTCGAAGCATGTTTATTGCATCTCTTTCCCCCGAGGAAAATAGCACCCACTGTGAAATGGAAGGCAGTTAATGGATTGCAGCAGCAGGAACTAAATATATTTCCTTCTCTTCTGTAAGTACCAAAGAAAGAAGAAAGTGGCCAGCACAGACATTGCCCACAGAGGCTGACTGCTGCTCCAATTCCCCAGACAATGCAACAGTTTTACAGCTTCTCATTGAGCTTTGCACGTAGCCAAATGCAGATGCTCTGCCCTGGGAGAAAGATAATTCCTCTCTAACTAACGCTGGCCATATACAGAGATGTCTGTACAGCCATAGCGGTCTGCACCCAGCACCGGGAAAGGGCACAGCTGCAGGGACCGGGTCCAGCATCCCTCTGGAAGCAGGACTGCTCTCACCACAAGATCAGGTCTCCCATAGTTCAGTCCAGCCACCCCATGCCTCTCGGGGGAATATCTCCCACTTTGCTGCTTTCCCCACTTCAGGCAGCATTGCTAGCGTGCAATGGCCCCTCTACTCATTGCTCTACCATGACTGCAGAGCACCTGCCCCCTGTTAAAGGCACCCTCAGACAGCACGTTTCATTTCTTCAACTCGCACCATGCAGCGAGGTAAGGGAATCCTGCAGCCACACACAGCAGCCGAGCTCTGCCCATTAACTGAGGCACCCCAGGCTGGAGGCTCACAACTAACCTCACTTCAGCACCTCCTGCCAGCCCATTCCGCTGCCTGTTGACCTAACAGAAAAGAGCAAACAGAGGAAAAGCATTTTCCTGAGCCTGGCTCTCTCCTATTGCTCCCTCCTTCCCAAAGCCTCAGAGACACTCTGCTGAGCCCCGAGCTTTCAGTGCCCCTTCGCTGGCTTTGCTTCTACCTGAACAAGGAAAAGACAGGGGCTCTTCCTGAAGTTTTCCGGCTCTCCTATTATCAAGTTGTTAGGTTTGTGGGGGAGGGGGGGTTCAATTTGTCAGATCTTTTCTTTTCTCTTCTCCCCTCTTCTCTTGTTCTGTTTTCCTTGATATCCTGTTAGTATTTTTCAGGTTAGTATTTTCCTTAGGTCTGGGGAATAAAATCTGTGGTAATTTAGCTGGGGGTTGGCCAGCATGAATAGCTCAGTCATTAATCCCGCAGGCCCTTCCCAGGTGCAGCCTCGTATTAATGGTTGTTTGCCTTCTCTTTTACTTCTGCACAGTCTTCCTTGAAAATGCCATGCAGCTGGGGTAAATAGTATCAGGGTAGATAAAGCAAGGCATATATAATTTCCATATCTTGTTCTCCATAACCTCTTTCCAGCAGAAGGAGCCATGATATCCCCCAAGTGAACTACTCACACGAGGGTGGATGTTGTCCTGACACTGCAGCAGAAGCAAAGCAAACAAGAAGTAAACACACAAGTGGAAATGCAGGAAAGAAACCGGAGACTGGATTCCCCACCACAGCCTTTGGGAAGTAAGGCAAAGCCATGAGGATTACTACTTTCAGAAGATTCATATACATTTTCTAACGAACTAGTATATACAGGAACTCTAACTGGGTACCTTGAATTCTCGTGCTGTCTTACAAGATAATTACCAACGTGCAAGGAGAGACACTTGCACGTATTGCCTTTAGAAAAAGAGCTGAGACTGAATCATGAACATCTTCGGCCTTGAAACCAATGTTGCTTAGAAGGAAATACTGACAGGTGTGGTAGAAGGAGTCATTTCACAGACAATTTGATTAAAAATACAAACCCCACTCCTTTTATATGCATTGTTAGAATAAAATAAAAATGGGAACTTAACCTGTAATTATTATATAGTCCTAACATTTCCTGTGTTGCCTTATTCTCCATGCAGATAAAACATCAGTAGGGTAAAGAGTCTGTCTGTTTCACTGCCTCTGTAAACAAGCAAAAATACCTTGACAACTCCAAGCTCCCTAGAATATATGTGCTAGCTGTAGATGCCTATGTCTGCATATCACCATTACGGATTTCTCTACACCAGTGATTCAGCTCAGACAGAACTGAAACTTCCCCATTTCCCCAGATACTGATAAAATAAACAGTGAAAGAAAGAAATTATTTTCCACAGCTTTTCCTCCTGGTTTTGCAGCAGGCTTTAGTTAAAACATGATTTCCCAATGAGAGCAGAAATGAGAAATAAGAAAGTCAATTAGAAAACTGAGATTTGTGAGATACCCTTGGAGAAATCTTAATGAGACTTCGTACCTTGGCCTCTTCTTTCCCCAGCTTCAAGAACCTAAATTATTACTAAATTATTACTCTACTAAATTATTTACAGCCTATGTAAACTAAGAATGAGTGGAACCAGAGTGTTTTGAGAAACAGATGCTGAGGTTGCCCTTTCCTCCCTCTCCACTCCTGGCAGATATATTATGTTCACAGTGATCCTGCAACTTTACTTCTGGGGTTGAATTTCTGTACTGTTCAGTTTTCTGCCATTCATTCGTGCTGCTTGCCTTCCCTTTCTCTTCTTTAAGCACCATCCTGTAAACTTTTAAAAGGCCCCACCCCACCCTGAGATTAAACACGAGCAGCTGACCACAAGCAGCTTTGTCATCAAAGCTCTTAGTTCAATTCCTGCCATAATTCCTTCTCCTGCATGTTTACATTCCTTATATTCCCACTTCAAACACCTCACCGCATGACCCCTGCTTTGTGACCGTACCTAGGCTATACAAATATCTTAGAGAACATTTTTTGCAGGTTTTCTGTTGCCCTGTCGCTGGACCAGCAGGAGTGGTCGGGCAAGCACACCACAGCATGCTTCCCTGCTGGATCACCCCAGCCACGAAACACCTTGAGATTTTAAAATAAAGCCTCAGTGCTTCAGTTGGGCAGTACAGGGGGAAATGTAAGGTGGACTGTCTCTTCACCTGGCATTTCCCAATCTTGTCTTTGTCTTCTCCTTTCATTATGCTGATGTCACAGTCCAAAAAGACTGAGAAAAGAAAGAGAGAAGACAATTTTATTTATGTATTTGTGCAAATTGGGACCCTGTAACTTGAGCAATAATTAGGAGATCTACAAAATGTGACAGCTGGTGGTGGGCTCTCATCTATTTCCCTTTGTAACTGAGTACCTGGCACATGTTACTAAAGCCCTTTTGTTGTTAATATTTAATTTTTTTTTTTTTTTTTTTCCAGAGTTTTTTGTATTACACCATTATTCTAGCTAAACCCCATTCCTCCACTGCCTTGCCCTTGTTATGATATCCATTTAGATACACAAAGGCCAACCGCAGTTTCTGTCTCCCTGAGACTGGTCAGCCCCAGCTGCCAGGAAAGGTGAAGCTTCAGAGTCATCCAAAGCTTGGTAACATGGGAAAACAAAAGTCAAAGAGGACAAATCCTGGTGTTGTGCACTCAGGGAAGCTGCAGTTGCCTCAGAAGACCTGTCATCGCTGAGGAAATGCAGGTGAAAAGATGGGGACTCAGCAAAGCAGCATGGAAGTGGGAGGACCTGAGCAGTGAACAACAGCTGCTTTGGAACAGAGATGCCTCCACACCTACTCTGTTGAAAGCAAGTAGGACTTGTGTCACAACAAATGGGCTTATTCACATGCTGAAGTGCCAAATGATTCCTCCAAATATTTAGCTCTTTAAAAAAATCCAAGAAAATACAGAAGCTTGTGGGTGCAGGGTACTTTACAGCAAAGTTGCTGCTGTTAATCCTTACCAGCTGTGATGAGGACAAGCTTTTTTTTCCCAGTGCACTGTGAGACTTCAAAGAGTGTTGCTAACATTTTTGATTAATGCTCCTCTCTCAGACAACTGCATCTGCCCTGCTGATAACTAAAGAAATAGTAGCTTAGAACAATAAGGCTGCCTTAGACTGATGATGTCAATTGACTGTGGGCATGGCTCTTGATCCTATCATTTTTTCCATCCATGCCATTTAAAGTTTACTGTTTCAATCACAGTTTTAGCAGTACATGGTGTTCTGTAGTAAAAAAATCCGATGTGGCAACATGCCACAAACTTTTATTCCTAGAATAAATGCAGCATAAGATTATAAGGGACAAATCAAGGGTTTAGACAACAACCAAGCTTTAAGACTGATTTCTTAAAGATAGAATGTCATATAAGAATTCTTGCCTTTCCATATATCATCAATGATTCAATACATATTGTCCTGGCTTCTTAAGAACACTATTAACTGTAATTTCTACAGAGTAATGAGATTTAATCATCCATTTCATAATTACACACACTCCCTAGCCCCAGGCCATTTCCAATTGAAGGTAAACATGATGAGACCTGAGACAAGAGCACAGGAAAAAGAGGGCGTGGAGAATGTTAACAAGGAGACAAAGGTAAAAGCAATTGCTTAAAGAGCCAAGCTAATCTGGAAGGATTATCAAAACCAAAAAATAATTCATCTGTGGGAACGAAGAACATGCCAGGAGAGCACAGGGCTGAGGGAGCAACTGTGCAGGACCCAGAAGTGGTTGGGGCAGTAAAGCTAAAGCCTAGGGAAAAGCCCAAGCCCCATGTAGGTAGCAGTCAGTAGTGCTTGTCAGTCCCTTTGCATGCTCCTGCTCCGAGGACCTCCTTGCTGCTAATCCAGAAAACTGCTGCAAAGACACTTGTGAGGCACAATTACGTGGTTCAGTGCTTTATGCACTTACTGTCCTTCCTCCTTGAGCTCTCAGTTTCTCACTGTGGCTGCAAGCACTGCAGCAGTGCTGCTCTTCCCTGTTGTGTCTGAGGAGGACGTCTCCCTGAGAACGACTTTGCTGGCTCACTAGATTGCTATCTGTGGAAGGGAGCGTTGGTAAAATAATGCAGGGCTTATGCAGAACTTGATCTTTTGAAAATAATAATTTTAAAAAAAGCATGAAAAAAGAGGAAAGGAATAAAGAAATAATTAGGGAGAACATGGCAGAAACAGACAAAAAGGACAGGCAGGCAAGGCAGAAACAGACAAAAGTGTCTCTTAGGTTTCAGGCAATGACAGTGACTGGAGAAGCAGAACAAAATATCATCTTCTGCTGGATTTCGTTGAACGTTTTCATTCCCTGGCCTCACTGTTCACACAGTTCTAAGGCTCTGTGCAATTCCTGTGACATAACACAAAAAAAATCCACATTGCACTGCAGCATGCCATGGGCAAACATGTGCCTTAAGTGCTGTGTTGGTCCCCTTACTGTGCTGCTCTGCTCCAACGGGGCCTGGAAGCAGACAGGAAGGCATTCTGAGGACTTTTGCAGGCTCTCCCATCTGTGGGACGTTTCTGCCCGTGTTGCAATAGATGATTTGTACATCGCCAAACAGGGACCGGATAACACTTCCATCTAGTGGACAGTCTGACAGATCTATGCTATTGTGTGTCAAGGCTTGCTCCTCAGGCTGTCTTTGACTTCTGTTTTAGAAAAACCTTAAAATCGTGGTCTCAAATTCTGCTACGTTAGTACGGTAGAGATGAGCTCATCTGGGAGAAAAGCTCTCAGGCATGTAGCTGGGCGGGTATCCAAGTTGAAAACAGATCGATTTGATCAGATACGATGCCTTGGAATTTTCCATGCATACTTCAACCAGGAACCCTAGGGTGAGGTATAGGCAGGCCTGATAGGTTTAAATAGGTTTTTATCTTAAACTAGATAGTTTCCAAACCTAATTCCGTTTCCACTGAAGCAAATTCAAAGCTTAGATCAACAAGTAGACCCAGGAAAATAAGCAATCTATAGGCTACGTAAAAATGAACTGAGAATCCTTTACACTTCTCTGTATACATAGCTTAATCCGTGGGGAAAGAAGAAAAAGGAGGGCAATGGAAAAAACCAAACCAAACCTGTTGTATCACTTTGGAAATACCCAAAGCAGAGTCTAGGAGGAGGAGGAAAAAAAAAAAAAAAGCTTCTCCCATCTCTTTTATATAATGACCATAGTAAATCCCAAAGGAAGCCTGTCAGCATCAACACACTGCAGACTGCAAGAATAGGTTGGATTTTTTTACCCATTTATCAAAGCAATAGTGTTAAATTTTATTCCTCACAACTAGGTACAATATATATTTTTGAAATTCCTTTCTGTTTCAAGCTTCTATACACAGATTGTCCAACTAAATTAAAAAAACACACACACACCAAACCAAAAGCCTACCACCACCATGAACACCAACAAAACAGAAAAATAAAAACACCCACAAAATTGAAAGCCAAATACCCAGTCCCAGCCCCTGAGGGAAACCAAGTACCCAAATCCCAGCCCCTGAGGAGAACAAACGTCTCCACCCTCTGCTTTCCAAGCAGTCTTTCATCAGAATCAATCTGGCTTTTGACTCAAGGTGACCTCTATCATCTGCACGAAAACCTCCTGAACAGCCAGATGAATGAGCTGATGAATTAGCACAGATGCTCAGATTGCTCTGGTGAGTGAGAGGTCTTCAGACTTCACCTTCACTCAGTTTTCAGATACATCCGTAGTGCTCAAAATTAAAGTCAAAAGAGCTGCTACTCCCCTTCATTTTGAACACTGCCATTTTAAATGCTGATCTTTCCTTTACAGACCCCAGCAAGTGGGCAAACACAATGCCATGAACAGAAAAACATCCCAAGCAAGCAGAAGGGACCATGTCTGTGGGCCTGAGCTGCTGGCAGGTGGCACAGTGCATAGGGCTGACTCCTACGAGCTAAAATAAAGGTACCATTGTTTGAGACTGCTGGGCTGGTACCATCTAGGGATCAAAAGAAAAACAGGCAAAGCCAAGGCAAATAGTGATAGCAAAGGGTTAGTGTGTTCCATGGGGATTTCTGACCCTTATTTATTTAGTAAAGATTTAGTAAAGATTTAGTAAAGATTTAGTAAAGATTGGCCTGCAAGTTACCACAGGCTTAAGCACAGTGTTTAGGAGCATCCTATTCTGCCTTTGAAACGTGCCAAGAAATTCCAAGAGGGCCACTCGGGATCACATTGTCCCTGGGCTGGCTGGAGTGCCTCCCTGGGTGATTCGAGCCTGCTTACCCCAGTATCCATACCAACGGGAGAAATAGGAACTGCATATATTTAGCACATCTCTGAAGGAAATGTTCTTTCTCTCAAAATCTTAAGCTGATTATTACAATTTGAAAGCTATTTATAAAAGCAAAAATCAGGAACTAGACATTTTAAAGCATGGCCCTAACAGCTCCCGCATCCTCTCGCGGCACAGCAGCTCCCAGGCCCTGTGCGTGCAGGATCGGAGCAGTCTGGTGCAGACAGCCCACGCAAGCAAGGAGCATCAGCTCAGCAGCAATCCCCCAGAGGCTTCAGGAGGACTAGAAGATAATGAAATAGAGGCAGCAATAAAGCAAAGCATATTTCACGTCTTCTGCATAGGCCTAAAAAATGGGGAAGGTTTTAGGTATTGATTGCAACCATGTCTTTTTGCCTACTCTGCAGGGAATGTGTAATTTGGCTGGCATGGATGAGCTTTCAAAATCCAGGCCAGAATTAACTATGCTTAGATGATTTGTAGGAATAAATGACACAAAGATAGCTCTCCCTCCTCTAAATACATTTGCTCTAATCAGTAAGTAGCTTGGAGAGACACAAATTATGCTTCTCTTTTAAAATCTGTGGAGGCAAACAACACTTCCCACTCCAACAAACAGCCGTGGAAGGGAGGCTGATGACTCAGTTTTACAGACCTGGAACAGGGTAGGTATTGCTGAAGAGCTGCTAGAGGAATTGCCTAAGAGAGAAAAGCTTAACAAGAGGGCCTGGAGGAGCTGGCATTGAGCGAAAAGCTTGATGCCTTCCTGGCAGAGATACATGGGGGTGTTCACCCTCCTCCCTCGAGAGCAGTGGGAGGGACAGCGACACCCTACCATGCTCTTAAAACTCTGGCCAGAGGCAGCTAAATCTTGACATCCAAAATGGGGGAGGATTAAGATCTCCCTCTTTGCTCTAGCTCCTTCTTTCTTAACATCTCCCCTCTCCACAGGGCTGAAAATAAGATGCGAAGCACCAATGTTGTCAGCCTGGGTGCCACAGCCAGAAGGATTTGGTAATTCTCAACACTCATTGCAGATGTGAGAGGTAAGACTTGAGTCACCCCCTGCGTGAGAAGAAAAAATAAATTAATATTTAATCACAGAAGCTCATTGATGCTCCGAGTGAGACAGAAAGCTCTCAGGAATCCTGGAAAGGCACAACATGCAAATGCCCAACAGCTGAAGGACATTCTGGGAAGGAACACTTTGCAAGAGAAGGTACTACAGCTGACACACCTACCCTGCATTACAGCTTCCAAGGAAACATTGTATACAACAATTTGGAATGCATATACAACCCTGGGAGCAGCAGTTTTTTTAACAGCTAACATGTTTCCTTCAGCTGTATGAGGTGTCATTTGACATTTACATTCCACAGGGATCTTTTCTGCAGTTATTCGGATGTAACTGATAGGTTACAAGCTGCTGTGCCTCCTGGAAAGCACAAAGCTTGACTGAGAAGTACCAAGGTCTTCTGTACAGTTAGGTGGGAGAGGGGAAACAAAACCTGTAGCTGTTGCAGAGGTGTTGCCATTATGGGGTTAATTAGGCATTAACAACTGAGGCACAACAGGCATTTTTCTGAGGATTAATGACCATCTGGAAGAAACTGATGGCCTAGGAAACACCGATCACCAGTGTTTAAGGCTTGTCCTTTCTCAAGGTTATTAGCACAGCTACAGGGTAGGGCTGGATCAGAGGCCAAACGCCAGCCCAAAGCACTCCCTCACACCCCAGAGAAGTTTGCACCTGGCTTTGGGGGTTTCCAGCCACCTGCTGATGCACTGGTACTGGTGAGAAGGTTTCACAAGCATTCAGAAACTTGTCTGAATGATGGGTAAAAGCTTCACAGACCAGGTAGGATTTAATCTGTTCAGTTTATAATATCTCTCGGTTAATTTGTTCTGCAAGCAGAGGTTCTTCCTCTGAAGCTCACAAGCAGGTACTGCGCTAGCGCTAGTCCCTAGATGCACAAAAACCGGAGTTGTGCCTGCCATACCCAACAGCACGAAGTATCCTACAAAAAATGTGGAAATGAAGAATAGCCCACCCAAATCGGAGACACTTCCTTGCCTATTCCCTTGGTATGAAATGGGAAGGTTTATATCATCGATATTTTTATGCATATGTGAGAGCACACACAATAGTCTCGTTATCCACAGAGGTAATCATTTTATGCCTTACTAAACTGTTAGATTATCATTTATCCTGTTGCTTTGTTGCTTCCCAAGACAGGTGATATATTTTGGCTCTGTGTGGTTTTAAATACACTTGACAAGTAAAAAACATT
Organism: Nettapus auritus; assembly: GCA_011076525.1. NCBI lineage: Eukaryota > Metazoa > Chordata > Aves > Anseriformes > Anatidae > Nettapus > Nettapus auritus. Next base: position 1,936,363 of record CM021776.1, on the reverse strand, counting down.
TTCTCCCTGTTTGTTTACCTGGCCTCCAATTCTGAATAAAGAAAAACAAAATTCCTCCACCTATTTTCTAAAGTTAGTAATATTTCTTGCTCTCTCACGCACGTATTTCTAAACACATCTATGAACTGTTTTGTCACTCCATCTCCAGTGGTCTTCATTTGGCAGAAGGAAATTTTTCACGGGGCTACATAGGCTAAGGCCCAGATCTTTTCCCATGTGCCTGCTCATGTGGAAACTCCTAACATGTACACACCATTATTGTCCTTGCAACCTGCACTAAGAAGCATTCACCAGATGGAAGTCACCTGCCAGTGAGTGCCCAGTTAACGTGGCTGTTTATCTCTTCCCTTCTTCTCTAACCTAGAACTAATTTCAGTTTTATGTCTTTTTGTATCTACATCCTCAGCTCATGGTCAACTAGTGTCAGAGGACCTCTGCTTCAGCATGCAGACGTGGTACAAAGCTGCTGATGCTTTCCTTCTGGTCCTGAGCTCCTCTGCTTCATCAGGATCTCCTAAATAAGTTCTGGAGGTGCTTACAGGGGCAGATGAGTTTTCCCAGCTGCCCTTCCTGTCCTGCTGGAGATTAGGCCTCTTTTTCCTCTTTCTGTAATAGAATTAGCTGGAATGAATATACTCTGGTTTTCAGCTGCCTCAGTTCATTGCCTGCTCTATTAACCGAGACACTGAATTAGTTCATCCCAGCAGGACTCTCCAGAGATAACCTGAAATTGCTTTTTACTAGGCTACTTTATGTCCCTCAGTTACTTTCAGTAAGGCAATTTTCCAAGTTCTTTTGAAAATCAGAATAAGTGGTTTTTATCCCTTTGCCCTTTATCTATTTTGTCATTCAGTTTTATTTCAGAAGCGTTTCACCCTGCCTTCCCCCCAGTCAGAGACATTACTGGGCACTGCAGCTCTGTACTGCACCGGGGAGTCCTGCAGAAGCAGACCATCTGCAAAAGCCATTAACCAAGTCAGCTGCTGGCCAAGGCCAGCTAGGAAGGTTTGACTCAGAATGGCCCACTTCTTTCCCTCCTGCCCTCTGAGAGCGTGGGAAAGATCCAGCGACTTCACAGTACTTCATTTTAAAGAACTTTTCAAGTCAAAGCAGTTGCAAAACAGGCCGAGAACAATGCTGGATTTTCCCATGAAAATTTTGTGGATGAGTTTTGTCTTTCTGCCAGATCAGACTAACGCGAACTGGCCCCTCTTAGCCCAACGAGAGCACCTCGCCCCGCAGCGAGCTGCAGGAACAGGCCCAAATGTGATGTTATCTGCAGTCTGCAGCTCGGCGCAAGGAGCCAGTTACCAAGAGGGCTGTCAGCAGCTAAACCCTACGAGCTCCAGTCTCCTAGCCCCTGACAAAACCTGCATGTGCAAGTTGAACAAATCCATTTTCCCTAGCAGCGAAGAAAGCATGGCTGAGCAATGTGAACAGTAAAAAGGCTCCCCAAAAGTTCGACGCTTGCTTTTGCTCAAATTAAGAGCATCTGGGTAATGTCACGTTTTTGGAGTCCATTTCTGCCTGGTCAGTATCAGGAGGCATTTGACACAGCAAATTGCTGATAATTGATCACATTGAAAGCAATCCCCCTAAAACCGAACTAGACACAATCCATCCCTGTGTCCAATAAGCCTGGTGTGGGCAGGCTGTGCTCAGGAGGTGGGGACCAGTGTTTCTCACTCCAGAATACTCCTTGACAGGTACCACATGGCAGCAGGGAAATCCCAGAAATCTCTCTCTGCAAAATTACATTGCATCCTTCCCCAGTAACCTTTCTCCTTTAACTTTCTTCTGTTCAACCTTCCCTGCTGCTGATCCACTCCTGTTGAGTCTTTGCCACCTCTGTCATCGCAGCTCTGGCATGGGTGGCAGGGGGTGAGCAAAGCTGCGGCTCACCAGTGCTCAATGCACCAGCTTCTGATTTCCAGCCACAGAACCGTTCTGAGCAGCATGAGAAGAAGCCTACGAGCAGCCCTCCCCGGACAGCTGTCCCAGACACCCACTGCTGATCCGTAACTCTCCAGTAAACACAGTGAACAGGAAAGACAACAACAAAAAAATCTACTCTCAAGTCGCCAAGTCATAAATTAAAATGATATTGCTGCTTTTCATTGCCAGAGAAGTGTTATTTCCATAGTAAAACAGCTCCATTTGAAACAGTGATGCATATCTCCCCCTCCTAATTGCTCCAGTTCCCCAGGAAATCCCCTGGTCCATGCTCTTAAGAGTTTTTGTTATCAGATAATCTGGGTGTTTGGCATATGTCCATGGGGCCACTTAAGTATTGACTCCTTTGACATGTAGTGTATGTCCTAAAACCCTTAAAGGCTTAACCAAAACCCTTTGTTCTTATGCTCTGTTTCTCTGAGAGTCTGCTGAACACAAATAGTATTATTGTGTTCTCAACTGTAGATTTGTTAATCCAAATAAATTATTGTCAATAACCCAAGTGCCGTATCTCCATACCCTGTAAACAGCAAGCCACAGCCTTAGGTGAGTGCCATGAACATTTTAAAGTCTTTGAGTACTGTGTTTAACTCAACAAATTACGTGAACACAAGGGGAAGAGAGATACAGGAAAAAGAGTGAAAGATAAAACTGGAGACAGAAGCGTGGTGGGTGGGATCTTCAGAAGCTTGGGGCAACCACGGGGCAAATCACGTCTTATAGGACAGTCAATCCCATCAGCTCTTTGGGAAGGGGGAGATGCTGCCCCGTCCACTCCTTCCTCATGGTGCCTTTATCACTCACCAGGCTCTCTTCTGCACAGCCAAGGCTGCTAAATGGCAGGAAGCCAAACCCAGTACCTGCACAGCTGGCTTTCTGACCCAGCCCCGGGTGCACTGGGTCACAAGGATAGCAGAGCAGCAAGACATCAGCCTTTGGAGGTCTGATGTGATGCCTAACCTTGCCCTTGTGGGGGCCTTTGGGGAGAGCAGTACTACTTCAAGTTGTACTGCACCCTGCTTTGTGGGCTTTTGTCCGTAACAGAATCAGGGAGCTGCCTTGGGCTATAAATCATGGGAAAAAAAGGGAAAGAGGGTAAGTAACCTGTGTCAGTCACCTGGTCCGATTCACAGGTCGAGCCCCGGGGCACTGCAGCAGCCCAAGCAAAGGGGCAGAACAGGGACAGGAGCAAGCAGCGGGTCCTGGGGACAGGACCCCATTGCTGTCAAAGGAAACAGAGCGCAATTATCTTTCTATTCTTATCGCCTTCACAGGCCTATTTAGCTGTATACTGTTTAATCTAATATTTGATTATACACACATGGAAACCATTACTTTAAATCCTCAATTATTTAAAGCTTTTCTCATTTTTATTTTGATTGTTTGCTAGAGGACCTTGGAAATAAAAGAAGGAAGGAGGAGAAACAGGAAAAAGCAATACAAATAACCAAAACATTCTCCCATCCCTCCTTCCAGGGAGACAGCCTGGCCCCAGTGAAATACACATCAACAATTCCCATTGTTTCAAATGGATGTTTTTTCAGCATTAGTCTTTATAGGCTGGACCAAATTCTAAGTTTTCAGCTAGGCACAGAAAATTACAGAAAATTTTGACTTTATTGATGTTGTTTTAAAAACACAAGCTAATATATCTAGCACATTTTTTGATTCTGGGAGGAAAAAAAAAAAAAGATAAAAAAGATGTTATACATTGTCTGTTATACCTTGTCTTGTCTACTATGTCAAGGTCTTGGTCATACCTGTCAGCCAGAGGGCCCTATTTGTCTGTAACATCCTGAATGGCACTGACAAGCTGCTTAGGGCAGTAAAATTAATTTGTGACAAATGCAATTGCTGCAAGTGAAACAAGGAAACAAAAAACCCCCACCACCCTAATATTCTAGAGTTGACTTTTTTATTTCTTTACTTTGAGCACATCAAATAATAGTGAAAGTGTGGTTACTGTGTTATTGCCTTTGTATTATTGTAACAGAAATAAGAATAGTAAATAACTTCTTTTTTTTTTTTTTTTTAATTCACTTCTTTCTATTTGTGCCCCAAGCATCTAATCACAGGTGCAGGCAACAAAATACACAGCAACTTGCATATGCTCCTGTGGCTGACTAAAGTAAGGGCAGAAGGACTGCACTAATACTAAACAGCCCAGCACTCATTACAGAGCACACGTACTGTTATGTAGGGGCACAGAATTAAGCAGTTCAAGCCCTGTGTCTAGCTTGTGTTCAGTTAGGTATTCAGACAATTTGTAAGATATAACTGAGGTCTTTCTAAGCAGGTATATTCAAGATGGTAATTGCAGATGACCTATTGTTATTAGCTCAAGCACTTAACCATCGATTACGCGAACATGATCAGCCACAACAGCTTGAATATAAATCACATAAAACATCCCTCTTCTAGGAGATGAAAGCTGGTCTTCAAGCACTGCAGTTGCTGTTCTTTTGCAAGGTTATTTGCAAGTTTTACAGGGTCCGTGACTCACAAAGCAGAAGAGCACTTCATAATGCCCATGTGCCCTTTGACAAGCTTAGTCTGTGGCTATTGTGTTGTTCTTATTAAATTTTGTCAAGGTTAGTAATCTAGGAACCGTGGTCAGAGGAAAGCATCAGTAATTTAACTACATCCCACAAAAGATACCGTCATTATCATGTCACATGTGACTTTATCTAGCTGGATATAGATTCTGTTCAGAAGCATGCATACATAAACACTGATTGCCAAGTAATTACCATTTTATGAAAAAAAAAATACTATTAATAAACTTGCTGGTTTTATATCAAGGGTTCGATATTTTAAGAGAGAAAATCTTATCTACAACAAGTAAGCAAGGAAGCATCCAGCAGATACACCCGATGTTAGCTATCTGACAAAATCACAGTTTCAGCAGAATTGGCTAGTGCCTACCCAACAGCACGCCTTAACTATGGCCCTTCATCCATTTCTCACATAATGCACTTTACCCTTTACCACTGTGCATCTTGGAGCTTTCTCCTGAAGCATAAGAAGTGAGGAACAAGCCATTCTTCTGCTGCAGATCTCCACGGTAGAAGCTGCACTGCATTTGCCTGACTGTATGCTTTTAACTCCTGAATAGGCTGATTTTGATTTCTGCCTTTCGTATGAAATTGCAGAGGCAGTGCAGAACCCAGCCCTAACCCCATGAGTGTGTCACTTAAACTCTCTTCAAGCCCATGTTTCTCCTGACTCAGTTCAAATTTGATCAATTTGACGTTTTCCAGCCCTAAAATGCAGTGGTGTACAAAAAAATAAATAAATAAAAATCACTGAAATTCAAAGACATTTAAAAAAAAAGTAGAACAAGGGACAGATTATTCGGGTCCCTATTTCAGTCACACTGATTTGCATTACAGTAGTTGGAAAAAAAAATGTTGAAGCAAAAATAGCTTTCTACAGCCCCTATATCATCCAGTTTTTAATAAATTATCTCAGCTATTTGCATAAGGACACACAGCAGCACTTGGAAGCACCAGCAGTCTCAGGCTTTTTTGTGTGCTCTTCACTAGCACCAGTGAAATCAGTGATTTGCCTGAGGTTAGGTTACAGCCTTGTTGCTGTTTTGTTTCTGTCTCTTCGCTAAGTGCACAAATGAGTTAGTGACCTCTACACCTAAAAAGTGTCATTGATTACCAACAACTCAAACTATAGAGCCTCTCTGTGTCTTCAAGATAAATTAGGGATTAAGCCCGAAGGAGCATAATACGTTGCAGCAATAGGTTACAGTAAATATGTACACTGATACTTTCAAAATTGCAAAGCCAGATGATAACCAGACCACCTTACTAAGTCATAATGTCCTTATTAAATCAAGTTGTACTGCTCCCATTTTGTAAGCTGGTGAACCCAAACTCAGGAAGCATTTGAAAAATGTTGAAACCCTGAGTGTCAGTCACTTCCTAACACACTCATCTCAGCAGAATGTTTTATTGAACATCTATTGATGATGGACAAGCCACTGCATGCAGATGAATGGATCCCTGTGTACAAGAACTCCCTGCGTGTAACACATGCAAGAGGGATTTTTCTTATAGACTGAGAAAGGACGTTCCCCAGAGCTGCTTTAATTTTTGTGCTTTGTGTACACGGTTGATACTGCACAGCATTGAGGAAAAGGGGGAGAAAAAAAGGAAAAAAAAGGACAAAAAAAAAAAAAAAAAAAAGGCTAATCAGATAGCACACTTGGTTTTCTCAAATAATAAGAAAGCTCACTGTGATTTTCACTGTGATTTACCATGGCATAGACACATCCAGGCAGCAGGACCCCTGAGCGGACTTGGCAGACAGGACACAAGCGCTGGGCTTTGCAGGCCGGGAGGCAGATGACCTGGTCTGGCAACTCTTCTGCTCCCTTGCAGTTCCTATCAACTCTAACAGCTGCTGGCAGCAGGCCATGACAGCCAAAAAATAAAAGTAACTAATGAGACAAAGCTTTAATACCTCACCTGAGCGTACATACAATGAAACACAGACAATAGAAGAAAACATTTAAGGGCTGTAATACTGTTGTTGTTTTACTCTGGTGCACTAGGGACACACAAAGTTAGAAAGTGGCTCAAAGAAGCCTTAGTAAATCACAATATAATTTGTGTCTACACTTCTCGCTTATCTACAAAGTAAGAGCCCATCAAAGATATTCCCTGTAACAGATTCTTATCAGAGGATTGTATTTCTTGCTGAAGAACTCCCTAGAGAGGGAAAATTGCCCAGGAAAGGAATGCTTTACCAGGTATTCCTTTTCAGTACATGCAACCTACACAGGACTTCCAATCAAGGCTTGATTAAAGCAGCACATCCCACTTCCTACTTAAGCACACAAAAAGATAAGAGGCTTGTTTTTATTTTTAGCCAGTGACTCATTCTTACCTTGCATATATTTAGAAATAGGGAAAGAGAAAAAATGGCTCAGATGTCTTTCTGAGGATTTAAAACCAGAAATAAATTACATTTAATCATTTTGCCAATTCATACTTCATCTTACTCTGCTTTAGTTTTCCTGAAATGAGTCCTGAACTGCTTCTCAAATGCCCCAAGAGCATCCATGCCCTTTCCTTTCTCTCTTTTGATTTGACTTGTTAATTTCTCAGGAAATAACCCAAATCCTAGAGCAATGCACTGCAGCTCTTTTACTGCACTGCATTTGTTCACTGGGACTTGTGCTGCTTTTCTCCTGCCCTAGGGCTTGGTATGTGCTGGAGGCAAGGCTCCAACTTCTGCAACGTCCCAGTAAATCCACATCAGGGAACAAGATACAGTCAGCTGAGAGCAGAATTAGACTCCTAAAATTTTCCAGTGGATAAAACAGAACAGCAGGCATTTTAACACTGCAAGACTGTCTCATTCCTGGGTGAAATTAGCACCATCTGCTCTGTCTTCATAGCACTGTTCCTTAAAAGCTCCTACCTTGTTACAGAATCATTGCAAACACCGGAAAAAAAGAGTAGGGGCAAACACCCACTGGGTTTTTCAACACGGTGTTGGACAGTTCTCCTCTCAGCAGCGCTGTACCTGCAGTTGAAGAAAACCTCAGGAAAATTTTATGTGGAAAATCCACCACCTTGATACACCCCAGGATAACGGTACCCCCAGGTAGGAGTTAGGACCTTTCTGAAGATGGAAATGCTGCCAAGTGAAAAGAGGGCCTTGCCTTCAGGGTGCTCCAGCAAGGCTGTCTGAAACTTTGGGGTACTTCATAAGGAACCTATGCTCTGAGTAGAAGCCTCCATCTTCACCATTGCTAAATCAACAGCCCTTACTAGCACCCTGGCTTTCTCTGTGTCTATTTAAATTAAAAATGCATCTGGGCCCTTCAGGGGTTCAGACAAGCTTCAGTGCTTACCTGCTACTTGGAATAGATAGAAACCACCTCCTCAAGGGATGTAAACGATCACAAAACTTGATCTGATTTAAAGTACCTCTCCTCTAGCTTCATGTCGTGAGCCTCAAATTCCATTCCTACTGTGTGATACGTACATGCTGCAAAGATACTGCTGTCTCTGTCCACAAGCACCTAAAAGGCTTTTGCTCCAGGAGTTTTTCTGTCAGGAACTATTAAATACAAAACTGCCTCTAGCTCAAGAAATTGGTTCTGTAGATCTCAAGTGCCCAGGAGAGCATACATGGGAATCAACACACGCTCGCCTTGCTCCAGGACCCTAGGTTAGACAGGCTTTTGGTCTGATCCAGCAGGGCTCTAGCCTTTTTCCCCCACATTTGTCATAGACTCATTGCGAGTGCCCTAACTCCAGGCATCTGAGCTCCATGCCTGTGGGGCTTGCATGACCATGGGCAGGCTCCTCCACAAGGCAGTGCTCTTGCGCTAAGACAGGCACATGAAACGGTCCTAAGGTTTGCACCCTAGAAGGGCCTCACTGAGCACAAAGGAGGGGTGAAACAGCCATGCTGAATGTAGGTACCTGCCTCGGGAGCGTCTAGCGTCAGATAACATGAATCCTGGGCACTGTATAATCATCTCTTGGTCTCTAGTCCTCTACAATATGAATATCTAATCCCTACTGTGATACTCACGTTAATTTGAGAAAAATTAATTGAGATTGCAAATTAAAGGAAATAAAGAAAGGCATGCAGTGCAAGCGCTCTTCAGGCCTCAAACACACCAACGGCCTCCACTGCTTCATTAGGCACATGGAACAGCACCTCTGTAATGATGGGATATCCCTGAGACTACAGCTGCTAAATCTGTCCTGCTACATTTGCCCCCTTGAAAAGTAGAAAGAGAGCATTATGAGAACAGGTGGTTTGTCAGCAGCAAGCCTCAAGATCCAGGCTCAGCTGATACAAAAGGAGGCAGCTGCCTACTGCCTCACTGCGGGCAGTGCGCTGGAGCACGTTTCAGGTTTACTGAGCTCCCTTCTTTTGTTTGTTGTAGCTGAGCTTTAGCATCTATTAATATAAATAGGAAAAGATTTTTAAATATCCCACACCTGAGCATGCCAGACATTTCATAACTGACCCAGAAGTGCTGCATCACTACCAGCTCTGTATTTAGTGATGACTGCAGGAACTGGATTGGAATAACTCAGCTCTCCTCCTCTCTCCAGCCTACATTATTAGCATCCATCCTGCAGCATATTAGCGTCTGATCCATCAGCTAGGAGAAGCTCTTAAGGTGTGGATCATTAAGCCTCAGCGCCCACGCCTCTGGGAGAATGAAGATTACATACTGGATGTCTTTGAGTGCCATGTATGCCTCTGAACATTATTTAATTTGTCCACTGTCAGGGAAAAGAAAGAAGTGAAACAGTCCATGAATCTGCTTCACTACAGCAGTTACTCTTCTCCTGTATGACCACAAAGCAAGTACTACCACAGCTCCTGATTCAGAGCCCTAACCAAACCCCAAGCACAAAGCCACAGGTTGTCTTTGTTTTTTAGATAGAGGTCTGGAAAAGAAATAGCTCATTTTGCCAGCAACAGCACCAGGTCCATTTTCCTTCCTTCCCAGACCAGTCTGAGTTTACATTTCAGACATGTTTCAACTATAAGAGAAACAGAAACTCAAACATAATAGCAACTGCCTTGGTCAGCCAGGGTTTGCAGCCTGGAGGGCTGTGCATTTGGAGGGACAGTGATGTTAATGTTAGTGTTGTTACTTTCCTGTCTCTGGGCTTTAGGAGAGGCTAGCGTTTAAGGTGCTGAACTTCTGTGATAAGAAACAACACATTTCTACAGAAAGTCTAAGCTGCAAAATGACATTTTTGCTTTGTCGGTCATTAATCTGCAACTGGCTTTCAGTTCTGCTTTATTACCACCACGTACAAAAACAGCTAGAGCTTCTCATTTTATAACACAGCAACAAAAAAATGCAGCTTGGCTGGCAAGGGCTTGTTCCAGCGTGCTGCAGCCTCAGTCCCTGTGGCAGGCTGGGCATCAGCAGAGACGAGGAAAATGGAAAAACATCCCTGGAGACAGATAAGGAGGGTAGGGTGCGAGCAAGGCTGCTGGCAAGGGCCTCTTGCACACCGTCCCCACGGATGGGGACAAGGCCACGAGATGGCAGCCTTTCTGCACAAATGCTTCAGCACAAAACGCCTGGGGGCACAGAGCAGCCAGCGACAATACCTGCTGCAAGGGGGTTTGGCAGGGCTGTAGGGCTGGCGTCTTCTTCCCCTAACCTCTGACCACACAGGATGGTGGATGTCAAAATGTTGATCACTACTAGGCAGAAAAAAAAAAAAATCTTTCTTGGAAGTTAAACTTGGAGCACTTGGCCTCTGCCAAACTGGGAGCTGTATTTGCAAGGCACAGCCACCTTCAGAGCTGCACAAAATATTAGAGAGCTTGTTTGTATACCTGCGACACACATCTGCAACATTCACCAGGACGTAGCTGGACTGCTGGTGGCTCAGTAGCTGCTCGCACAGCTCTGGACCATATGTAGCAAGATGTGGTGCTCGTTCAGTTCAAGGTCTGTAAGCATTCAGCTTGCCAGCAAAGGTACGGGACAGCTGCTTAACATCTCCGTGACACCTGGCCAAAAGAATAAGAATTGTGAGACTCAAGAATCTACACAGTAGGCCTTTATTGCCAAGATGATATTGCCAATAATGAGAGTCAAAAAAATAGAGGAAGCAAACATTCCTCTGGAATCTGTCAATAGGCTCTGGAATATGCATAGATTTCATCTGCGTCTTCAGCCTCTATCACCAATATCTGAGTAGCAATTGGAAATTGGAGATTTTTGATGTAAATGATGAAAATTTACTATTAAGAAACAACTAGCACACACTGATCCACTTTCAACAATGCATATTAGAAAGCTTGTAATGAGTTTGAAGAAAACATGATTTTGACTAGACACAGAAGTTTAAGGAAATAGAATGAGGAAAAAAAAGTCACAGAGGTCAGCACAGTGCCCTCCTTGGCTCTCACTATGAGATGCTGGAGGTATTGTACCAAACAAGAAACTCCTGTTTCTAGATCACCATTAAATAAAACTACCCCGATCCTTAAATTTCAAGAGGCTTTAACAGAAGTTTTACTTCTGTTTGAGATGTTTGTTAGCACCATGAATTAGTAATCGCGGTAAATAAGTTTGTAGAAAGGTACAGAATAAGAAAAATCTCCTAAAAGTCTCAGCAAGGTACAATGTGATCCGCTCCCCCATGATTCTGTGAAAACTGTAATGGCTGAACTTCAGACCTCCCGTCAGCCCAGGCAAAGTAGGGCAGGTGCTTTTTCACGTCCACCTCCCAGCATCAGAGCACCTTATTAGATCAGTGATAGTCTGGAGATTCAGGGCAGTGGGTTGTACTTATTACTTGTTGCTTTTCTTTTATCTCTGCCTCTCAAAAGTGTTCACAGTTTAAAAACAGAAAGGTATTCATAGATCAGCTGTACCCTGCAAAATGCAGTTGATATTGAAACATAGTGCTCCCTCAATTACCAGTACTTTGCTGTCCCACAATTGTTTAAGCAGACTTGAAATAAAGAAAATAAGTAGCAAAAATATGCGCAAAATATGCGCAAATAGGAGGGGCTAATTTACCCAACCCTTTAAAAGTCAGGCTAGAGCACGAGGTATCACGGGAATGTCTTAATCCATCAGAAATGTGATGACTAAGTAAGTAATTACTACTCTGAATATGTACCATCACTGGGCCCCTCCTGCACTGACTTAACAGAATATTTCTACATTTGTCTTGCAATGTGTCTGTGTGACAGATCTGTGCGCAAGCTGTACCCAATTAATGTTATGTTTAAGAGCTCCTCAGCACATGTCTTGTGTCTACAAATGCCTGCTGGAAGCAATTTTCCCAGTGAACAAAGAGCAAATCACCTTTTCTCCTAACACTCTCAGAGGATATTTCCCAAATATGGGCAAAATAAACACATGTAACGCACAATAAAGAATTAATTAGGTAATATTCTCTCAGTGCTTTGAACGTGCAGCTTATTATCTGCTTTAACTGCTAAACATTACGTGCAATTAAATATGTCAGGGTAGGTGAGACAAGGCACTTGAATGATGTGGAAAACTAATGACGCAGCCCGTCTCTAACTCAGCAGGCTCTGGAGGAAAGGGATTTTCTTTTATTTAGAAGACCTGGTCCCAAAGTCTCCCCAGGTATTTAATCCTGCTCCCATGCATATCAATAGAAAAATTCTCATCAGCTTGGTTGAAAGGAGGTTAGATTGTAAACACCATGAAGTAGCAGCGTTTTGCACACGTTACCCTCTGCTTCAGCTAAGAGAAGTCTCACCTGGCTGCCCTCAGGAGGAGATGAGCACTCCTCCTGCACGAGTCAGGGCACGACGGCAGCGCTGCACCCACCTGGAGACACGCAGCTCACACCAAGCCCCGTGCCTCTGAACGCTCCAGCCAGCAGCTGATTGCTTTGCTTGCACGTGTGGGAGAAGCATTTCATAAACCCTTAGATTAAATACATAGGGTTGTTAATCTCTTGCATGCTCCATTTGCAATCAGAGGCTAAACCTGGTGAATAAGCAAACTTGATAGAAGAAATCATTATGATACAGCCAGGTTAAACGCACACACAAATCTTGTTCCCAAATCACATGCAATTAGTTCTTTTTCCATTAAAGTTACAATTTCATCAAATTTTTGAATGTATTTCACATGTATGACATGAACACTTCTAGTTTTAACACTTTGGTAATTGTGTTTGAAAGCCTAAGTGCCAGCAGGTGTTCTGTTTGAATACATTTAACCGAACCTGGAAACCTTTCACTTTGCAGTCCCAGTCTTTGATTTTTTCCTGCTAATTGTATCGATCTTCTGAGAATGAAATTCTCATTAACATGAAATTTGTGACAAGTATAAAGAATCCATGCAATGTTTCAATTTTGAAATGAATTCTTTTTCATTTTTTAAAACGAGTTCTGTTCAGTTTAACCTTTCTCTCCCATTTCTAACAAGGATTTCAGTCTTTTCCTGACCAAAGAGGATTGCTCCCTAGAGACTGTGACACAGGTAACAGCTATGTCACTACCATCCTCCATGATGTAACATATGAACAAGCAGCACATCCTATTTCCTCAATGCTACAGTTAAGCTTATGAGCTAACGCTTGACTAGTTTCCTCATAAAAATCTGACAGCAGAGCCAGTGGCTGTGCTAGGAGCCCAACGTGCCTTCCAAAGGCAGCTGGGGCTGCCTGCAGCCACTTGGCTCAGACTTCCCTATGCTCTGCTCTCTAACCTTCCTCTCCCTTCAACATCTCAGGCTCTGGAATCCAAAACCATAAAAACACTCTCAAAATTTATCTGCATTCCAGTCTCTCCAGAAACATCAATATGTGAAAAGGAGAGCAGAGGGTATATAACCTGTTCTGCACACCCCTTCCTCGGGCACCATTAGCATCAGGGTGAAACTGTTAGCTTAATTTGACAAATGACTTAACATAACCACACCTTGCATAATCAATAGACACGCTACTTTATGGGAATGTCCCTAGAAGCCTCCCATTATTACCAGCAATCACAGAATCATCTAGGTTGGTTTGTCACCCAACGGATGCACAGTTTCAAGTGACCAAACAGTCAAAAGCAATAACTTCTGAGAAAAAGAAACTCTTTACAACAGGACAGTAACAAGAATGCTGCTGAAAGGAAGTCAAACCCAGAAACATATTTTAATCCAGAAACCAAAATAAGAGATTACCTCTGCACAGGCAGCTCAATGGGAGCTGGAGTATTTCCTTAGGTGAGAATTTTAAGGACCTCTTTGCTCTCATGCACAGAAGGGGTCTCCACTCTTTCCTGCTGTCTTGTTCCCTTCTGCTGAGGGCTGATCTTTCATCTGCTAGTGCAGGAGGCGCCCCCACGAATGTAATACAACACTTGGATGACTTAAGTTTAATGTTGTGCTAAAAATGTTACATACATCAGAGATAAACAAGAAGGTTTTGAGGAGAATGATCAGGTGTACTACAGCAGAAGAAAAAAAGCCAAACAGAAGGGTGCTTTGTTTCCAGTTATTCTAAAAGAAGCAGGACAGACTAGGAGGAAAGGGTTTGTGTCTCTTCCTCCTGCTCAAAGACAGAACATTAAACCCATAATCAATGTGAATTGGTACTCTGAGTGACTGGGTAACAGCCTATGCAGAGCCAGAGAGCCACAGCTGGGGTACTGCACGGCCAGTCAGTGAGGACGAGCAAGCAGTGGCAGGGGAATTGCCTGTGGAGGATGCCAGGACCTGAAAGATGACTGTCCATCCTGATCTCTGTTATTTGCTATTATCAGAACTCAAGAGCCCGCTAACAGTTACTGATAGCAAAACATATCACTGGAAAAAGGCAAAGAGAAACTCCCTGCTTTACCCGAGCATAATCGGAGACTGGAAGCTGGATCCAGCTTGGGCTGCTCCCTGTTGCTTTCTAAGAGCAAGCAAACAATGCACAGTGAATGACACTTAACCTTACAGCAAACGGAGGATTTGCACCCACTCACTTAAACTACACGCCTTGCTATAAAATCACACCTAATTTGATAAAAATCTAACTTCCAGCTATGAAACCCAGAGAACTTTTGTACCTGGCAAAGATTCTGGCACAAATCCATTGTACCGTGTGTGAAGGGACCTGGACACCCATTTGTCATAGTGAAAATGAATGCTAGGCTGGGGAGGAAATAGGAGTATTTTCTTTGCCTCAGCTGACTGAGGTGTTTGGATTCAGGTATGCTGCAGATTAACCTGGTAAGTTACTGGGGAACTGATCACAGCTGGGGGCAGGCAGGGTGACCAGTCTGGGAGTAAATGTCCCCAGAACAGCTCCTCGCTCCCCAGACTGGCTCCTGGCAATCTCATTAGTACAGTCTGCTGTGCCTCATTCGTATCCCAGGCACTTGCAAACACAGCAGGCTAAATAGCTGTGCTTGTGCTGTTTTCCAGCTTATTACTTGGGCAGGGCAGCGTGGTCTCTCATCCCAGAAGCGTGGCTTTGCCTCTTACCTACGCACAAGCCTTCAGCGACTTAGGGTGCAGAACAAAAAGCAAAGCAAGCTTTGCTCGTGGCAAAGGCCGCCCTACTTTGGTGAGCACACCCGTGCCCCAGCGGCGTCCCCGCTCTGCTCGCTGGAGGCAGGGGCCGGGGACCCTTTTCCTTTCGCCGCCAGCCTCCCAGCTCCTCAGCACGGGACACGGCGGCCCTGGGCTGCAGGAGTAAGGGCAGGGGCTGTGCCCGGGCTGTGCCGACACGGCCGTGTTCGGGAGGAGCACGCGGGACAAAGCCCACCCGCCTCGCTGCTCCCCTCGCGGCCGTTCCCCCGCGCCTCGAGGCAGAACGCGCTTCCCTCCCCGCAGCCGCCGCGGGGCCTTTCCCTCACGGAGCGGCCGCCGTCCCCCTCGGGGCGCCCCAGCACGGCTGTCTGGGGGTCTCCCGCCCGGCCAGACCCGCTCAGGACCCCCGGAGCCGCCTTCCCCGTGGCCCCGTCCCTCTTCGGCAGCACCGCCCCCTGAGTCAGCGCCGAGGGGCGGCCCCGGGAGCTGCGCCGGGCTCAGCCGCCCTGCCGCGGGGTGTCCCGCACCTCGGTGGCCTTGGGGCGAGCTGCCGGACGGACCTTTCGTGTGTGTGTGTATATATACATATATACACACACACATATATTATAGACACATACACATATTATAGACACACATATATATATATACACACATATATTATAGACATACATATATTATAGACACACATATATACACACCCACATATACACACACACATATATATACACGCATACATATATATACACATACGTATATATACCATCCTCTGGGCAACCCCTGCCGCCACTTCCCCTTTTTACCCGTTTCACGCCAAGGAGACTCGTTTTGACTTCACTCAGGACAAGCACCAGCTCGGCCAGTTCCTGAGGCGCTCGCCGTCTCCCCTTGGGGCTGCAGGAGAAGCACACGCCAGGTGAGATCGGAGCGCGCTGCTGTACAGGGGGCACGGCCCAGAGGCTGTGGGACGCCTGTCGGGTCCCCGTACGGGTGTCCCGCTGGTGGCACAGGTTGGGGCTGCTGCAGGCTGAAGGGACGGGAGGTTTGGGCTCGCCCGCTGAGGCCTCGCCGCCACCAGGCTCCGTGGAGCCGGCCTGAGGCGTACTGGGGTACCGAGTGGGGTCCGGTGGGATCGGTGCGGGGGAGCGGATGTTCAAAAGTAAACTTTAGCAGGATTTGGTATCAGCATGTAATTTAAAGGAATTATACGAGTAGTTTCAAAGTGAACTGTTTTAGCATTAGACGGTCTTTGTCTTGAGGTCTTCCTGTGTTATTGTAGTCACAATTTCTGCTGTCCCAGTGAACAATTTCACTCCTGTATTTCAGCAATTAAACAGAAAAAGTTGTTGCATCTGGCACCGACCAGCTCTCTGGGTATCAGGGAGCCTGATGCTGCACACAAATGTTACTCTAACTTATCAAAAAGCCCTCACCGCAGTTAACTCCCCATGGGCTCTGGGGAAAGCCAGGTGAGGTCTGTTGGTCACGGTGTTCCCCGGGGAGCTGGTGGCCGGGCTGCAAAGCCAGTATGGTGTGCCATCATCCTGCTTTTGGTGTCAGGTATAATCAACTGCATTACTTTTAATACACACAATAATTAAATGGCAATCCTTCTCCTTTGTTTAGATCTGATTTTCTTTCCAGAAGAGTCACAGGGGTATTAATTGCCCACAGCCTAACAGAAGTTAGGCACCCGACTCCCTCAGTCCCACAGTGTGGTGGGCAGCTGGGCGCAGCGTGCTGGGGGCATACAAGGGGAGCCTGCATCAGGCCATGGCTGCTCCCGGACCCTCTGGTGGTACCTGCCCGAGCACAGAGCTAGCATCCAGCCGCCCGGACAGGGGCATGCATGTCTGCCAGCCAAATACATTTCTGTTGTGGGTACAGCTGGGCAGTTATGTCATTTGGGTAAACAAACAGTTTTATCAGAATTCAGTCTGGCAGCACATAAAGCTGACCGTGTCTTCTCTGCCTTCGGTGTTGTTATCTGCTCTTCCTTTGTGTATGGTAGGACAGACCTATCAGTGTCTACCCTCTCCCTTTGTCTCTGTGGTGATGCAAAGCCAGTGAGAGGCAGCCGCTATGAGAGGCTCGTGGCACGGGAAGGGCAACATGCCTGAACGTGCCAATGAAAGTGGCCATCACGAGCTATTGTGAGCCCCAAAGTCAATCCCCCTCAGTCTCAATCTACAGTAAAACTATGGATAGTTATAAATACAAAATGCACTTAATCAGTCATAAAGGCAATGTTCATATTGAAAGTCATCTTGTTCCTTTAGGCTTGGTGTTTCAACCCTGCAGTCCACAAACAGGTCTAGTGAACAAAAGCAAACACAAGAAATTATGTTCCTTGTAGTGTGGCTGAGAACGAGTTTGTCCAGGGTGTGGTATGTTGGATTCCGGTATTTCAGCATCAGCTGTTGCTTCACTGAGCAGTGAGGACAGATGAGTTTCCTGCATTCTCTATCGGGTGCTCACAGTCTCACAGTGCCAGCCGCTGTCACACAGCGCTGCTCCACAGCCCAGGCAGCAAACGCTATCAGTCAGGCAAGGTTTGTAGGAGAGGCACTAACTTTTATTAGACTAATGGATGGCGTTCAAAGCTTGTTTGTCCAAAAAAAACTGACAAGTTTTTCCAGGTATATTAGGTGGTTTAATAAAAGGTATTATCTGCCCTTGCAAATGTTGTCTTGCACAGACTCCTCATTAGGAATAATTTTGAAGTGTTCTTAAAATATTAAGCATTTGTTTCCTCACAGTACACCTGGCAGGTAGGTAAGCAGTTTTTTGGGCTTAGCCTTTTAAAGTGATTGAAGAGGTTATGTAGCTTTCCCAGAGCCAAATGGCAAACCAGTGGCTAAAAAGACTTTCAAACTAAGGACCTCTTCATCTGAAGAACACTAGCAGTCTAGGAAAGGAGAAAGCCCCCCCAATTACCAACATACCAAAAACTGGAGACCCCAGCCCTTGATCTAAAGAAGGGATGGCTTTTATGGCTACTTTGGAATCTGCTGCTGTTTGATGTCCTCTGTCTAAGAACTAACACTAGCAACCTGTTCCATTTAGAAAATTAAGATGTTTTTGTGTGTTTTATGCCGCCCTTCTCAAGATACCAACTGAACCTGTTTTAGATTTTGTATTGGAATGGGATTGTTGTTGGTGACTGGGATTGATTTTGTGTTGTATTGCGATTGATGATGGTCATTGACACTGCCCATAGAAAAACATCAGTTTTCCATCTGGAAAATTTAACGGAAAGACTTCGTTTTCAAACTTGTTGATTTAAAGTGCTTTGTTGAATGGACCCAAAAGCCATAGTGTAAGAAAATGTGAGGGTGTACACACGGCATTTTCCTATTGTGCCTTGCATAGTGGAAACTGTGTTTTAGGCTTGCGAAAAGTCTTTCACATCTCTCAATATAACAGCTGTTATATAGCTGAAATGGGGAGATAGAGTTAGTGCAGGATGCCTGGACCACAGTAGGTGGAAGCAACTGTGTTCAGAACCCCAAGCACGACAAAAAATACATCATCAAAATAAAGCAGCTTCAAAACTAAATTTCCAAGGTGAGTTTAGCAAACGAAAAGGAAACATTGCATTTTGGGGGTGTCAGAGTACTTTGTTTCTATGGTCAACAAGAAACTTTCTGGGATTGACACTTAAAAATTTTCAATTCATAAATCTAAAATTAGTGGAATCTTCCTTTCATGACAATTGGGAAGAACAGATGTTGAAGTATCGAAGTCTTCTATGAGACAAGAATTCCAAATCTTTCTGGGTTCTCATATGAACTATTTTTACTGTTCTCCCTGACTGGCACATTTTAAGTATGAAGATGTCAAGGGTAACAAATAATTGTTCTGTTTTGTGAATGGAACAGTGCCTATTAAGTTACTCACAACTGTGGCAAAAAGTTAATTAGATACCTTGGTAGCTGAAAAAAAAAAAAGTGAAGGATCAAGTCAGGCCTCTTTCGGTTTTACTCATGATGATGAGACTTTTGTTCTTTCTTAATAACCAAAGGCCAGCTCAGCAAGACTCATTCAGGATTTGAGAATGGGTCCTGGGAGGGTAAATGAGTCACGATGTGAAACTCCCACTGCAACAAGAGAAGTGATTTCAAAACGGAGTGCCTAGAGATAGAGATGCTTGCAGAAAATCAAGTGTAAGACAGAAAAACAGAGAAGGTCAGACTGATCTGTTCCCAAATAGCATCTGCTTTTTCTTCCCTTTGGAACAGGTACAGCAATGGAGAACTTGGATGTCCCATTCCCAGAACTTACTGAAGAACAGCAAGGTAGGGGTAACACGCAAAAGTCAAAATATCCGCTCGTTTACACTACGCAACGTTTTCTGCTAGACTGACAATGAGTCGGTGAGACTAGTTTGCTCTGAAAACATGCTCCATACATCTTCTTGCTTGCAAGCAGACCAGCAGTCAGTTCCGTGCTCTTCCACAGGCTTCTCATCTGGCCTCACCACATCCTTGTGGAAATTTAGATGCATGGAGGGGATTTTGCTGTGCATTAAACGCCTACCAATATGTAGAAACCCCTGCGTCTTAGGTATCCAGCCCTTTGTATTACTGTGCCTCAATTCCTTATCTGTCAAATAGCATGATCAGGATAAACACCTGCTAAATAAATAGTAATACTTCCCCTGCTTCTTTTACTGAGACAGCAGCACCACAGACACCCATTTGTATGGACTACTGACATTTTTCTACTGATTTCTGGTAGATCACGTTGCTTTACATGATACAGCACGCTCTCTTTCCTCTAAGCCAACATGCTGCAGAGTCTGCCTGTCACCACACCTGCCTTGAGCTCAAGGGGAACGCTACCACACACCCCACCTCTACGACTGCGCAGTGACTTACTTGTTTTTCCTCCTAGACGTTTTCCAGAGGGCTTTCACTGCTGACGACGATTACTTGGAGAATCATGAGAAATTGAGCCAGTCTTTCTGGGAATCCCTTGTAAAATGTTTAGCCACCACTGACCCACCTATCCTGAATACTGAAGAAAAGAACAATGTAAGTTAATGAAGAAACGTGTTCTTTTTTTGTAAGGCATAGTTCTACAGATATACTTCTCTGATATATTTTGGAGAGAAAGAACGTACAGCCCATTTTCTGACACGTTTAAAAAGATATCTAAAATGCACTAAATGGCATAAAAGAGCACTTATATAAATGAGACTTTCACTTCGTCATTTTCCGCATGGAAAAAATATCTCTCCAGCAGAGCTGGCTTTATATGTATTCCCCAGGACCTGTCCAGCCCCCTTTTTTCCCAGGCAGGCCCGTTGTTAGAGGTGTTTTGCCGTAAGATACTGCAGAGATTGCATGTCCATTTTCAGGCCCTGTACCTGTATTTCTCCAGCTCTTTAAATAGTTAGCTATTGAACACCCCAGTCCTTTCCCAGTTTCCCAGAACACTGTGTGTTCTTCCCATCTTTGGCTTTACTCTTTATCCCTGATTTTCCCCTCATATAGCAGGGGCAGATAACATTTCCCACAGACGGAGTGAGCTACGTTCATTTCCATAGCAGGATCTGTTCATGTGCTGTGTTTTATTGGAAGGACTATTTGCCATTTACTCATCTTTCTCTCAGCTCCTCAAGAGATGCAGTGTCCTGCCTGGGGGCTGTGCAGCCTGCCTGAAAGCCATCCAGACAAAAGGCATCAGGGCAGTGGTTGTTCTTTACCTCTTGCTGAAGAGTACCAACCCATCTGTATATCGGCAGCTGCCCAGTTCCAGGGGCAATGGTGAGTCCTACGTGGCTGCCCTTCAGCTATTGGTTAAAATTACTGCAGTGCTTGTGGGACTTGACACCAGGTGGAAAACTCTGATATATTCTTGGCAGTGATTGTTAGTGAACGATTAACACGTCTAGAAATACATCCTAGAAAACACAGTTAGGTACGGTGATAATGGGAACCACAGACAGAATTTTATTTTAGTTTCAATTCACTTCTTAAGGGGGGGGATAAAAACAAATTTGTTCACTTATAGGGAAAGGAAACCTCGTCTGGGGTGATGATTCCTAATAAATTTCTGTGACTTAAAGTGGTCCCCCAGTTTTTCCTAACTGGATTAGTGACAGCCAGGACACTTTTATGCCTGAACAGTTACCCAGGCAATCTGGACCTCTCTGAGCTTCCATGGTGGTAAGAAATCAGGGTTGAGCTGCTGCCAATATCGTTGCAAATTTCCCTAGCAGGATGTGCAGCACTAACTAAAGGAGTAGATGGAAGATGCAAATCAGGGTGCTGAGCCCGGCATCAAGATACAAACAGCTTCTGCTGCACTTCTCATTTGCCCTGTTGGACAATAAAAAACTAAGTGCAGTTCCACAGGTCTCATTGATTGTCTTTAATACGTAAAGCTGCACTCAAGATGACTCCAAATTTGACTGGGCAATCTCAAGGAAATCCTTCTCCTGTTTCTGCCATGTTGAAATGTGGTCATGAAGGGGTAGACTCTGCACAGCCTGGAGAACAACCTTGTTTTGAGCACGTGTCAGAGCAGGAGCGGTTGTCATGGCAGGGACCCCTTCCCACCCTCGTAGTTAGCTGCACCAACAGCTGGGGGGAATTCTGTCACTGTGCATGTCCAAACTAATAATGAAGAGACACACAGAGCTGAATATGAAGCTGTTAGGAATCACCTGCAACTGCAGCCACACGAGCCAGGAGCTCTTCACTGCCTGGCCCAGGAGTCAGCATCCTCCGTGTTTCTCCTCCCAGGTGAACTGGCCTAGCTGACTTCGGGAGTTCTGCTTTTATGCCACAAGAGGGTGCTGGCACTGCGGCACAACCCCAGGGAACGCAGCAGGAATCACAGTGGTGGAGGGAGAAGTAGCCCAGGAAGTGGTGAGCAGCTATTCTTCAGCTAAAGCACCTTCCAGCTGCAGATGCTGTTGTTTCAGGGAGTGGGAAATTTCACAGGAAATTTACTGATAATTTGCATTATCAGTAAATTGAAACCTAGAATATGAGACCATAGGCACCTGCTGCAGCCATGTAAGAAAGTTTAACAGTGGCACGATACTTTCATTTGTAATGTTTTCTACTACGAAAAGCACAGCTGAAATAAATCTAATTTCCTGACAGACAACCTTTAAATACAGCATCTTGAAGCACCGGTAGTCTATGACTATAAAAGAGAGAAAATGGAAGTAATTGTTTCAAAAATATATGTATTTTCTGTCTACCTATCACATCAGATGAGAAATTAAAACTCCTGAAGAGACTGGAAAGAAATCTCATGCTTTCACAAGGGGATAAAAAGGCTAACGACTCATCCCACGAGTCCATAGATGAAGATCCACAAGGTAAAAAGGATTTTATTTTTTCCTTACACATATTTTAGTCTGATTATGTGTTCAAAGGAGATTCACACGGGAGACTTGCAGCAATTCAGTAGCAATTCTATATAACTCAGAAAAAAGTAAGAAACTGTGCAAAAGAGATGACAAAACAATTACTGTCTCTAGATTCATTGTTAACAAAATAGTGGCTGCCTCCTGCTGTTGTGGAAGTTGGGGGTTTCAGAAATGTCAAAAGCTGCTGCAAGATTCCTTCCCAAATATCAGATCATAATTGTTATGATCTTCATGGGGTTTATGTTCTAGCCAAAGCCAGTGCTACAGCAGGAAGCAAAGAATATTCAACATACAGCAGTAGCTGGCAATGCTGTACCACTTCCTAGCATTTCTTTCCTTAATAGCCATCATCAACAGTGTATCACGTCATGGTTTTGGTTGCCATGAGTCCATTTCATTCATGGAAAACCAGAGGCTAAGGAAATGGTACACAGCGTGGAAGAGAGAATGCTAATATGCTGATACTGGCTTATTCTGTCATAGAAAGCCAAAAGCTGACTAGAAAGAAACAAATTGTAATTAGAAATAAAAAATTAAAACTAGTTAATGTTAGTGATGTATCTGTGTTTAAAATAAGAAATTTCTTGCCACACCTTTCTATACAATTCATTCCATCATCAGATGTTACTGTTTTTCTCCTGTTCAGCCAGCTTCAGAGAGAGCTGTGAGACAAAAGCAGCTAATAATGATGCCTGCATTTCAAAGCCTTCATTTTTACTTACACATCTGACAGTCATTCATATAGTACGAGCTAAAGACTATAGTGCTGTTATTTTTGATACTGCTGGCACATTTTTCTTTAACCTGATGAAAAAACACTTTCTCTATCCAGACAGTGATGAGGAAGATTTAGGAAGACAGAAGACCGAAGGCCAATTACTTGGAGGTGGGACAAAGTGACAACAGCATTATTATTTTTTTTTTCCTAGAGACAACCAACATAAAGCAGAAAATGAATAATTTCTGGCATTCTGTGGTTTGACTTCTAAACAAAGGTACACAAACACTCCACAGGCAGCTTTAGACGTATGACCAGTTAAAATCTGGCTGTAGGAAAGGTGTTTCCTACAAAATGAAGCTAATACTAATGCTTAACCATGCCCTACGGCTACAATTGAACCACCACAACAAAACCTACCATTGTGGGAGAACTGCTGCTGCTGGGGTTTGCACAGACAGTTGCCCTTGAAATGCAACAAGGGTTTTCGAAAGCATGTGTCACAGCCACTGCTTACAGGGTCTGCTTTCCACCCTTGGCATACAGCGGAGATCATTGACAAGGACCACTCTTTGGATCTCGGTGCTGAGGCTTTTCCTTTCCTTCCAAAGGAAAAACTGGAATATAAGTACAATGCGGATACAGAGAGGTGTTGTGTCAACACACAGCTATCAGCTGTGGTATAGAACCACAGATTAAAAAAACAAACAAACAACAACTTAGGGGTTTAATCATTTAATTTGTGTATTTAATTGATCTCACCCTAGATAGAAGAGCAGCTCATTTAAATTAACATTAGGAGATCTGATTTGTCTCACAAGAATCTGATTCTCCCTGACTCCAGCTATTGTTTCAGATGAGATATGGGGGGGTTAATACTCCATATTTCCTTTAGATACTAAACTGCATAACCCACAACAGAGCTGCTGTTTCTGAAGAGTAGGAGTTGGTATCTCCCTTGTCACATCTACACAACCCCACTAGCTTCAGTATGGTTGCATGGGTTAGGGCTGGCAGCAAGATGAGCACATTCATTACAGATATTAATCTACATCATCTCTGCATAATATTTTAGGTATGCCATCAGAGGTTGTTCCCTACAGAGATTCAGGTAAGTGTTCCTGGATAATAACCTTATCCTGCAGGAAGTAAGACTTTATAACTGCATTTTTTTCTTTCTAACATTCTTAGTATATTAAAAGTAAGTTTTTGGCTGTAAATCCATCAGGTTTTGTATTAGCCTGGTGGAGGATCTGGGCATGGTATACATGTTTTGTTGCAAGCTTGTGGTAGCAGGTGATTTGTAAAAGGAGTTATAGCAGGTTAGCCCCCCCCCTTTTTTTTTGTAGGCCTGCCGACATAGGATCAGCTCACAGTTGGCATCCTTTCTAGTGAAAAACCCAGCAATGCTATCGGGCAACCGTTCAGTTTTGCTCAAGACAGCGAGGCAGTTTCCAGTGTTCCCTGCAACCCCCTGCCTCCTGCTGAATGGGAACGCAAGACTGTGCGGGAGCTGGAACCTAGCTTCTGGCAGCCAGTGGTACTCAGTTCTGAAAGCCTTCCTCACTTAGCTCAGAGTGCTGAGCAGGCTCCAACAGAGATGCTAGGTGAAGGCCAAGTGACAGGCAACACAAACAGTGCCAGCTGAGAAGCTTGAACAGACTGCCACACTCTAAAGACATTTCCTTCTATCAGGAACTACCGAGCAGCAGCAGAACAGATGTAAAAAGCCCCTAGGAGGAAATTTGCAATAGCTCGATTGAATTATCAACCTCATCCTTCCCACTCCCGGGTGAATTCCACCTTCAGTAGCTATGAGAGGCAGAGAAACCAAGCAGGCTGGTCTTTCTGAGAGGAGACCTGTCCAACCATTTTTCTCCTGTGAAGAGGGGAAGAGCTGTTGTAACTTGGACCAGTTCAGATGAGGAAAGAATTGGGAAGAAGGTGCAAGTTGCAGCATAATCCCTAGAGATTTTTTGAGTTAACTGTCACCAAGGAGCTATATAAAACTGCAGGGAAAGGGAGTATATATAATACACTATTCTCCCCGCAGGTGCAGAAGGGATCACAGTGATTTTCCAGCTGGCATTTGGCCCCTGATGTGCCACCTCTCACCCTGGCCTTTGTTGCTTCAGTTCTAGATGAGTTCAGTACCCTAGACCAAGCCACTGAAAATATTTAGCTAGCGCGGGACACCGTGTCTACTATATTGGAAATGTTCGGGTGATTTGCAAACACAGCTCCTGGTTCTGGCTCTGCCTGGTACCAGCTTCAGTTTTAGCAACGGAATGTTAACAGAGAGGCCATCAGCCACGTGCCCAGCTATTTCACCTGGCATTACTGTAAATAGGTGTTCTTACTGGTAGCTGTTCTTTGGGTTCTTTTTAATGTCATCACTTTCCTAGCACTTTCCAGTACTTTTTTATCTAAACTAAGTCACAAAATAGAATACTCGCCCTGCTTGCTAATGCTGTTAATGGTGTTAAACAGCATGTGAGAGATGTTACCATGAGAAATAACAAAACTATGCTTCTTTTCAGAAATTACCAGAAGAGAAGATTCAATTGCAGATGGTAAATACAAACAAGCAAACAAGTTTTTGTTGTGACTGCTGTCTTTTGATATACAGTTTTACTTAGTGATGGTAGCTATACCAGCTCCTTGTTGCCTAGGTATTATGTAAACAAAAAGTAGAAATTTAAGAATAGATATTAAAATGTATTTGTAATGCTGTGAGAAAAGAAACACTGTGCAAGTCATTCCATGATACAGAGTTACAGGGGGACTGTTGCCTTTAGGAGGCAGTGTAACATAGAACAAACAAGAGGTAGGTATGAACTGATGTTATAAATTCTATGACTATAGATCTTCCTACACATAGACAGGAACAATTCCAAGTCAGAATAGTGCCATGCTACGTTAATATTAATAATCAAATTACTGAGTTTGTCCCCAAACCAGAACGAAGAATCAAAAGCTAAAATGGGTCCGGTATCAGGTGACCCAGGACAGATTTCTTCTGCAAAGTTGACTTGCCACATGGTTCAGAAGCACAACGACAGAATGTTGTAGCTCACTTTAAAGTTTTAGAGATATTTTTCAGTACTCACCTGTTACATCATTAGATAAAATGAAATTTACTGCCAGGGAGTGGTTGCCTGGATGCACAGCAAGTGAAATCAGCATCTAAAACTTGTGGCGAATCAACTCCCTTATATGCTTATATGCTGCAGACTGCCTAGAGGTCTTCTCAAGCGGTCAGCAAACAAAAAAATCCTTCTGCTTTGAACATGTCGTTAGAAGTCTGGTAAAATACATCTCTTTACGTCTTTACATCTATTTCCTCTAAACAATTCTTAATATATTCCACTCAGAATCAATTTTGGATACAAAGAGGGAAAGAAGCATAAAACCTTTTAATTTCAGGGTTGCATGGCAATAAAAGACATTTCTTTCTTGCAGAATACGAGAACGAAAATACTCACCCTCATTGGACAGTACGGTGGATGGGCATTCGAAAGGATGGTAATTGTTTTCTGTCTAATTTCAGCAGATGTCAAACCCATTGAGCCTTAAACCAAGAATAAGATCTATGGCTCCAAAACTCTCTTTTCCCCAACACGAGTAGTTTGTAGATGTTCATCAAGCCTTCTCAATGAAGGTCATCAAGGCTTGTCATATGACAAAACACACAACTTGTGCATTTTGCAGTTGAATCTAGTGTATGAGACATCTCCCATGGAAGTAGTTTATTCAATGATACACTGTAACTTCAGGTGTCTTAGGGGAGCCTTGTGTGCAGCTCTGACCCAATTTCCCCTCTCTATTTCAGACGAGTTCTTTCATTTCGTCATTCTTTGCTTTGGAATTGGAGCTTTACTAATTTGCTACTACTACTACAAAGGTAAGGCAAGATTTCAGCAGAAGGATGAAGTGTTGTTTGCCAGAAAATGAGCAAAGCCAAACTCTTATTTTGTTGCCTTAGACTGGACAATTTCTCTTGGAATTGGTTTAATCACCTTTGCCTCCCTGGAGACCACTGGGATATACTTTGGTCTAGGTAAGTATCTACAGCTGCCAGCTCTGTACCAACACTAAGGACACAAGTTCACACAGTCACTTAACCACACCAGTCTAAAACATGGCTAGTGCTGAGACCCTGTAAATCACCACTTCGATGTCCTGCAATTCACAATTACACAGTGTAGTGGGAGACAAACGTGCCTCTGTGACGCTGAAGGGAGATGTTGACTCATTTTTCGTTCTCAATGATCACAAGACCCTGAGTCACCTCTTCCTGCAGCAGTGGCTGAATGCTAAGTTGCCATGACAACATACAATTTTAGCAGCAAGGCAGTCTTCGCAGATAAGCCCTTTAAGGTGCTGCGCGCTCAGACTGCCATTCGTTCCCCCGGGACCGAGGCTGCTGAGCGCCCTGAGGACCAGATCTCAGCAGAACCCGGATGATGGCAGCTACTAAGAATTATAGAAAGAAATGGAGATTCTTGGCACTCCCTAGGGATCTCAAAGGAAAGAGGCAGCAAGTCATGGCTTTTGAACTGAGGAAAGAAGGCTACTTAAGCTTGTACCTACTGTGCTTGGTAGGTTGTGGATGGTTCTGTCTGGAGTCACCCTTGTCACTCTTAACGATAGCATAGAAACACTGTTTAAACAGTAGTCTTAGCTCTTTAATAGTGCTAGCGTCAGGGTTTGGCTTTTACTGTTTTTCTGGAGTTTGTGTATTATTTTTATGCCTGACTTACCTTGAAAATGTGTGTCTTTTCACAATTAGTGTATCGAATTCGGAGCATACTTGACAGTTTTATTCCTCTGCTTGAGAGATTCAGGCTAACAGGTAATAGTGATCTTCTTACTAACTGCATGTAGATTTCCCTAAACCTTCCCAGGTACTTCATTTTGACTAACTCTTAAGACCACCTTCTCTAAATCACCATTTCCAGTCTTTGTAAATAAGAAAGAACATTTTACTACAGTCCATTACAGCTGCTTGGGTTTAGAAATTAATTATTCTTGACTCTTGCTGTGTGGCAGAGCATTTTCCCATTTTTAATGCTCTTCCCTTTCTAGGCATTAATTATTTCCTGAAAATGCCTGAATGAGAATACTATAGCTCAATTTAGTATTAAGGGGAGTTGGCTTCTCTTCTCTGGTTTTCAGACTCCAGGCTCATATCTGTCTGTGTTCAAGAGCACACAATATGAATGTTGATATGAAGTTGCATCAGGGGATAAGTCAACACGTGACACTTAATGTGAACACAGTAGTCCTGACAGTCTTCTTTTTCATCATCCTGCAGGTATGAGGAAAGCTGCCTAGGAGGAGTACTTCAGGAGAGTTCCACAAAACCCTGCTGTTTGGATTTATAGTACTAGAAGAACTGTTTTGTAAGGCAGTAATAATTGCATAATGGCCAACACAAAATACTGAAAGTGTTAAACAATAGAAACAGTCTGCTCAAAAATGAAGCTGAAACAAGCAATCTGTAGCTCAGGAGAGCTTGTAAGACAATCTAGATCCTGGTTTATATTTAATTTCATGGAATATAAACCCATTCTCCTTCCCTCCGTTTAACCATGATAATCTGGCCACAGGGTAGCAAAAATCAACAAAGACCAATACTATCCTCAGCTGGGTCTGGATGTTACAATAGGAATCTTGGCACCTGCAAAGCCACCTCCTCTTCACCCCTTGTGATGCTGCAAACCAGGCAAACACCAGCTGCTTGCTTACATAGCTGAGCCCCAAACAGTGCAATAGCACCGAAGCAGATTAATTTATTGTGACAGAACTCAATATAGTGGACATATAACGATTTCACCCAGTGAAAGCTGGTTGAGATTGACATGCACTGACATAATAGTGCATTAATGAGATAGTTAACAGCAGCAAATTTCATCTCTAAGGAAGAAAGGAATAAAATGCTTGTTTGGCCCATCCACCAACTTGTTTTTTTCCTTCTGGTAAAATAAAGTGCAATTTTGCCATTCCTTCAAGCTTACAGGGGCATGTTATAGGTTAGATATAATATATAGTATTTTAATTATGTTTTTTAGTTTTTCATCAATTATACATAAAATTACAGATGTGAGGCTAATGAGAAAAACAGGATACCTTCAAATTTTAAGCAGAAATGTAAGGTCATCACAACCATAGAAAGATGAGGGCATCAAGTGAGATAGAGGACCGTAAAACATGAGATTTTCAGGAGACATATACCTAAAAGCCATTAGCCCAAATGGCTCAGTTTTAGTTCAGTGAAACAATTTCAAGCCTTGCTCAGAAAAAACAACAACAAAAAACTTTTTATGAGTTGTACTTACTTTTAAGCATTGGTGTTTGTCATTCACATGTATTGCAGTTCCATTTGCATGTCCAGAAATACCAATAATCATGTGCAGGCCTGTACCAACACAGGCCAGCAGTTACCTAACATGTCAGGGGTTAAATTAAGCAATAAAGATAAATACAAGTTATTTTGTAATGTTTATGTTCTCATTTACATGTACTGTTTACATATCGTTATAGAAATATTTTCTCATATGAAAATATTGTATATTTTGTCCTTATTCTGCAATAAAGTCTTGCTGAGACCAGTGTAGCATTGTTTAATGTCCAATAGCTTTTGAGTGAACTGAAAACTACATAGTCAACCTGCTCTCATGATTATTTTTTTAAACTCTCTTGTGCTGTGGCACAGTCAGGATGAGAAACATGTTTTGGTACTAAATATGATTTCAGATTTTTAAATTTGGTACTCTGTAGACAAGAGAATGAAAACAACCAGTTCATGGGTAAAGTAGAAGTGGAAAAATACTTAAAAATGACAGTGGACCCCATCATGTGGGATGAACAGCTACCCACAACGTAAAGCAGATCACATGAGAAAAGTCAGTTCTGTGGAAAAAGCAACTTACATGTTTCATCGCATCCTCTTTGGTACCTGGGAATTTCCTGATGTTCTTTCAGATCCTCCTCCTCAAGTCTACCTCAGCATTTAACGCATTTCTGCCTCTTGCCCAGAGGATGCTGTCATTCTGGTCTCTATCATCCTTGCTGCGACACTGCCAAACACTCAAAAAGATGATACGAATTCTATGAAGAGTTTCAAACTCCTTAGAAGAGCTTGTGCTCATGTCAGCTACAACACTCCTAGTCCAGCAAGACCCTCCTGAGCCCACAGCTCATCACTCAATGCTACAGCTCTGCTGGGCCTCTGCCTCCCTCTGTTGGCTCCCCAGGACCAGGAACATCTCCCTCCACTAGGCTCCCGTTATCCAGCACTCAGGGTCCTTCCTTCTTCTCTTCTAAATGTTTGCAGGGCAACGCATAGAGGAGAAGTCAAAGGAAAGGTACCAGTCACCTTCCTGCTGCAATACATGTTCCTACTTTTCATCATCCAATGAATAACATTTCTATCCAGAAGAGGAGCTGGCGAACTCTCCTGGCAGCAAGGGAAGAATTACGTCCTTCTGCCCAACTCTCTTCAACAGGATTTTAATCTTCAGTAGTAAATTCAAGGAAAAAAAAAAAAGAACAAAGTTACTCAATTCACTCTAGGCTACTACACCCACTACTCAATTTCCCTGCTGAAGCACAGCCCACTTAGATGGTCAGTGAACATGCAACCGTTCCCACCCCAGAGCTCCCAGAGAAGAGGTTAGCTGCAGAGCAGAAAACCCTGCTGCTGTGCAGCAGGTACACAAAGGGCTGCTGCCCACCATTTGTTAAATAACTGGAAGCTTTTAGCAGCTTAAGATATTGAGATTTTAACCACACTTGAGAACTCCCATGGGAAAAAACACTGAAATACAGAAGGTTTTTTTAAGCTGGTATTTTTATTAGAACTCTACATAAAGCACCTTTGCCTGCCTTAAACTTACAGTACTTCTCTGAACACCGCTTTTGTGTCACACAGCACAAGATGCTTCAAACTACTCCGCATTTCTCGATTTGGACACTGCCACCTTAACGGCTTGCACAATGGCATCTTTGTCAATGCCAAACATCTTCAGGAGCTCAGCTGACTTCCCGCTTCGTGGTACGTGAGATACAGCCAGGCGGTTGACTGTGACACCAGGCTCACCCACTACTGCAGCGCACACCGCTTCTCCAATGCCACCTATGAAAAAAAGTCAAACAGGACACGGATCTGGTGCTTCAACAGGCAACATACAGATTGCTTTTAAATCAAAACCAGAAGATCAGAGATCACTTTTTTTTTTTTTGTCTTTCTGTTTACAAGCTCAGTGCTGTAATTGCTCTCTTGGAGGGCAGACTGGTACCAAGAGGATCTAGACAGAAGAAACGGGGCTAGGATACCTCTCAGACAATCAGAGAAGGAAGTTCAAAAGCCTGCTCTAACACATTTTCTCTTGAGCCCATGGTCAAGCAATAAAATTTTAAAGGCATTTAGAAGTTTAAGTATTATCAGGTCTACACAAGTTAAACCCCCAATTCATATGCTTATGAGAAACATCAGTCACAATATCTACCCAAGTCCTCCAGTTATGAAACAAAACCAATTCTGTATTTTAAAGACGTTCCAATGAAACCAGCCTAACGTTTCCGAAGTACCTACCAATGGGCAGTAAGAAATATACCTCTAAAGGGCATAGGGTCAGGAATCCCTCACCACTTCAGCATCAGCCAACTGAGGGCCAGGTTTAAAATGTATTTGGACTGGGGAGCGTTTACAAATGTACCTGATGTGCTGAAAGTCTTCATTCCCACCCAGCTCAACCACATTTACGTGCTGTCTTTTCATAATGCCTGTACATGCCACTAGACAGCTGAGTTGTGTAACAGATACACTCACGACCTTTGCTTAGAGCTCAGTTCAGACTGAACCACTGTCAGTCACAATGACAAAGGGTGCAATGGGGAACTGCGTGGCAGCAGGAGAGATGTTGGAAGCGGGAATACTAGCGAAGAACAAAGCACAGGGCTGCTGTCGACAGCATGTGCTCCAGAACCTGGCAGGAGAGACATCCTGGGGCTGCGTTATGGTTAGGGTGTATCCAGAACCATGCAGGGCTCGTCCCAGCTGTGGGCACGCTGTGCTTTAACCAAACTTAGCCTCCAGCCAGAGCCACCCACTGCTAAAATCAGCGTGATGTGGGCCTGCAATGCATTCAGGCTTGTGATGCGTGTACACCTGACCTTCCTTGATTGCATCACATACAGAAAGCTGTGCCAGTGTAAATCACAGGTTCATCACCTCAGTTGGATTTTGCCATTTTGCAAATCTGCAGTAAAACATTCATTAAGAGTTGAAAGATAAGCTAGAATTGATGAGGCTCAGTAACACAATTACCCTCTATGATCTGGAACAGAAGCATGGCGTAATTAGTGCTTATGGAAATACCAGCTCACTTCAGAGACCTGCAAGAGAGGCACTCACCCTGAAGTACGATAACGTTCTCCTAATATCTATTAGTAAATATCTTCAGAATCTACTAATGCTCTTTTCCCCCCTAATTTCTTTAGCTCCCCCAAGAGGGGGAAGCCTGACATGCCGTTCACAACAGCTGTTCTCCATCTGTGTGCAGGCTCACCCTCACAGGACACGTGTGCACAGGCAGGCCCCTGAAAACCTGTGCATGAAGTCATGTCAGAGAGCAAGAGGCAGCAGAGCAGCTGAACACATGATCAGCTCCCAAGCAGATGATCAACTCTTAAACCAAGGTCCTGCAGAATCCTCACAGAGATCATCAGAAGTGGAAAAGAACTGTTTTACATGCAAATAAGAACCCAGTGCAGAAGCTGAGGGAGTCTTACAGAGACTGCTCAGCTTCTCCCAAGCAGCTTTTTATCTGAAGATTATTTGGGAATCATCTTGCATGCATTCGTGCACTTTTTGCTCTCAGGTTAAGAACACTGCCATATGCCAGTGACAGATTCTGAACCAGCCTGCAGGCGATTTGTAATGCAGGAACAGAACTCCAGCAAGGATGCACAATGCTCTGGTTCTTCACAAGCCCTGACCTGTTCTTTTACAGTGGTGGAGGAGCAAGAGAGAAATTTCTCCCAGTGACTGCCGAAACTGACAAAACCATCTGATTTCAAAAAAAAAACCAGATGGAATCAAATTGGACAAAGGGAAAGCTTAAGAAATGTGCATAGCAAAGGTCTCTCTTACAGCTTAACATCCTGCAGAACAGCTGCTGTAAAAGGTATTCTGAGGCTGTTCTGTGCAGTCACTGCATCGCAGCAGGAATTTACGCTCTCACTGGGAACAAAGGAATGAAGACTTCACTTGCATCGTGTGTACAGGACACACAAAGCTAAGTAAACCATAAATGCAATTTTGATTACCCCATTACCTTAGGAAGCATTCAGCCCTGTCACCATACAGTCATAACAGCAATGAGAAAAGGCTAAAACCTCTCGTTTTAACGGAATGAACCACAGCAGCGGGCTTCATACTTCTCTCTTTCATCAAGAGAAGCTGTGAACTTCAAACCCCTGGGGGGCTGCAGTGTGTGCTGTGACCTCCGGGACCCAGCTCACCTTCGTGGTAATGGTCCTCAACAGTGATGATTCTGCCTTTGGTCGCTCTTGCATTTTCAAGTATTGTCTTCTTATCCAGGGGCTTTATAGTGAAGGGGTCAATCACACGGATGTAGATCTTTTCTGCAGAAATACAATTAAGTTATTTGCAACTTGGCCTTGGACTATGTAAGACACCAAAAGCAGCACAGACAGCCCCTGCAATCTTCTAGAGCTATTCTGAAAGCTGCCTACACTAACTCCCATGTATTTGTACTAATGGCTTGCCTACCAGAACCAAACCTACCCTCACCTTTGTATGTATTCTTTCTTGATGCTCCTTGTGAGATAGCAATATCCAACTATTCCACAGATCAAACAGAGACAGAAAGGCCTTGGATAAGCGACTCAAGGTCAATATGAGTGCCTGTTAGCAAAGCAGTAACTGAACCGGCCTTCTCAAATGTAAGAGCAGGATCCATCCACCACAAAATCCTTCTTATTCAGACTGTCGCTTTTTTTTTTTTTTTCCTCCAGACCTTTATTTTATTTTTTATTTTACTGTCAAGCCAAGCACAACTTCTTCCTGCTTCTTCAATCTGTAAGCATTCTGAATTCTCCATTGCAGGCTGCCCACCTCACAGGTTTACTTGTTTGAGCTGCCCCAGCCCTGATTACAGTGCCCTTAAAATTAGCATAAAAATCAGCATTGGTCCTGCTCTGACAAGCAGGCCAGGCTACTCACTGAAGATGCATACAGAACAGCAGTCACTAAACTGACTCTTACTAACGTAAGGAAGTCTGAGGCCTGGGCACAGCAGCCACTCCAAGAAGCTGCTTCAACATCCAGGAACTGACGTAGCGCACAGAAACCCTCTGCTACACTACGGTGACAGTTTTGTGACTGAAGGCTCTTCTGTGGCCGCTGTATTTTAGGCATGAGATGCTGCCTCTGCAGTAAGGGATTCTCTCTCCATGGTCAGCAGCACATTGCAAAGCACGGAAAATGCAGCAAAATAACAATTCTAAAAATAAAACTTTCAAAGCGTCCTAAGCCTGGTGGTTCAAGGCCATGACAATATCTGTACAAATACAAAGCTACCCCTAAGCCAAAGGCAGCATTAATTGTATTATCTCTTACTATTTGTAATCTCTTCCTGGGCGTAGGCCACTGACTCACAGGTGGATTTTCATGGTTTCTTTCTCTTCTTATTTCACTTAAGGATTTTTACCTTCTTTGTCAGATAATGTCAGTGTATTTGAGCACTATCACAGGATCTTCACCTCCCACTCTAGCTAAACGTTGATACGTTCATTCAAAAAAATCCAGTTAGCAGTGACCCGTCTCTACACAGAAGCACTGTGCGAGAGCACACGCCGCTGCTGCGGCTCAGCTGGCAAGCTGCGCGTTAACTGGCCCCAGCCTGACGGCATCCGATCACGTTGGTGCACTAGCCCACCCAGCAGAGACCACGCCTGCTTCTTACACACTTCTCCAAGATTCTGCCTAAGAGCGCGTTCACACAGGACAGCAATTTTAAGGAGACCTTCGATCTGACCAGTCCAGCAACTGTCACAGCTACTCATGCTGCTAAGCTAACTAAAACACTCCATTAGGCAAGACTGGCATATATATACACCACGTTGCACTTTATCAGCTAGCTGGTGACCAGCTGTCTGTTACATTTTGATAGTTGATATTTAACCAGTACAAAGGGTGAGCAGTTAGGCTGACCAGTATTGATTTCTTTGCTGTAGTAAATGATAAAGGAAAAAAAAAATAAAAAATCACCTTTTCTCAGCTGCTCTGCTGCAGCCAGAGCCTCATGCAGCGTGACTCCTGCTCCTATCACAGTCACTTGGTCATCCTTACTCTTCAGGACCACCTACAAGAAAACGTTTCCATGCATTTTTCATAAGTCTTGTTGTTTCTACCATTTCTGGGAATTTTATTAAGAGATCAAACCTTTGGCTTTAGAATGCTTTAGAGGGAAAGAGGCTTTTACAGAAAAGAACTTGGCATATTTTTTCTCATTTTCTGATTCCCTAGAAAATATTTACCTTTGCCTGTCCAATATGGAAGTCCTCGTTGTTGCTGTAAATGACAGGATTTTCAGGACGACTAGTTCTTATGAAACAAATACCCTGTTTCCAAAGAAAGCACGAGTTATAAAAATGGAAAGTCAATGACATTCTGAATGAAAAAAAAACGCAGCAAAATGACTTTTTCTAATTGTCTGTTCTTCACTCTTCAGTTTTCCCTCACCTCTTCTTAGAAGAGGTGCCAGTAACTTACTGTCTTCTTTCTGATTCAAAGATCTTAATTTCTTTTCTGTTCTCTTGTGGAAATGGAGAATCCTACTTGAGTTAATTAGAATCTGAGATCTTTTCCATACACGTGCATATTTTATTCTAGCAGCTTTAAAGCAAAGGAAGAAACGCTCATCTGAAAGCAAGGAAATATACTTTCCATTAGTTAATGTTCAGATGTCCTTCCAAAAGGAAGTAACAAGCCACTACTCAAATCTAATCTCTCCCTCATACTGCTTTACAATCCTTTACCTTTTTTTCACTCATCTTTTTTTCCACAGCCCACTCAACACATTTGCTACTTATCACATTTCCACACCACTCCCTTAAAAGCTGTACCAGCACGACTGAAATTTTTCAGATTCCTTGCTCGAGGTAAATTGCTATGGAAGCCAAGCGAAGTACCAATCAAGGAGATCTGACCCGGTGCTACCAATGATGTCTGAGCATGACTGTGACAAATTAGCTGAACTAAATAAGAGAAATCAGACACCCAGCCATGGCCATAGAGAAACTGTTAGTGCTCTTCAGCCATCTCTCAGTGTAACTACAATCCATCGTTATCAAAGGAGAAAAAGATGACCGGTGAGATTGCCAACTAGTGTCAGTACCAGTTCTCAACGGCTCCAAAAATGCTGAGTGTGAGATACCAGTAGAGGACCTGACTCCTGAGCTTTCATATATAGGCACTTGATGATCAAAATCCTCAAAACAAATTTATCTTTCCATACCCAGCTTCGGTTTTGATGCCAGATGTATCTAAGAGCGTACAATTTCTAAGTTTGTTAAAGACCAACATGAGTTAACGCTTGCCCTTATTTCTGAGCCAATTTAGACCCAAGCTGCAATCACTGTGTAATCATTTACATCTCCCCAGATATTGCCCACAGCATTCCACGCCGTTCATTCAGCACTAGCCTGAGCAGAATGTTTGCAACTTTCCATAAAAAGAAAACATCCCACTGCCACGCTGGAGCCTTTGAAGCAATTTAAGTGGACAGAGAAATGGAAAAAACAAGCCAGCAGCAACAAGAAAGTACAGATAAAATATTATTATCTGGCTCAAATACTCTGATGCAAACCTTGGTGTTGGCAGCTATTTCCACTGCTTTTTCAGTGGCTACAGCATCACTAGGGTAAAAGACAGTAGCATTGGGAACAGCTCGGAACATGGACAGATCCTCCAGTCCCATCTGAGAGGGCCCATCCTCACCTAAAAACAATTAAACCAAGGTTACAGAAAGATAAGTGCGGTTTGACAATCACTCAATATGAGGTTCAGTGCAAAGCAGGACTGTACATATGTGTATGTAAAAATAAAACCAGGCACACACAGGACATGCAAGTCTACCTGCTTGAGAAAAGAATCATCTTCTCCTTAAACTTGGAACCATCTAAACGGTAAATAAAGACAGAAAGACTAAAAAGAAAGAGAACTGCGGTTATAAAGAAAAAATGGAAAATAAAGTGCAACAATAAAACAACAGAAAGGGCAGACAACCGAAAGAAGGATACAGATATAGAACGAGGGTCACAGGATATCTAAGTATCTTCAGATTTACATGTACCGAAGCCTTACAAGCAAAATTTGCAATTGTCAGTGATGTAACTCTAGATTTCATCTGCTGAAAACGTGAAAGGAGAATTGCATGTGTTCCAGCACAAAGGGAGAGTCCACTTGCTACAACTACACTCAAATTCTTAGGCTTACTTCAAGATTAAAGTATTAAAATACACGGACCCTTCATTTAGAATGTCTTTTGGAAGAGCAACGAAGTGCCTTTGTTGTTGAACCATTCAAGCATCTTATGGCTTGAATTGCAGATCTGTGACAAGGATTGATAGCCAGAGCATGCTGGATGCCATCAATTCCCTTAAAGAAACAACCACCACAACCCACTCTCTGGGGCCTTATGTAAGGGTGCTTTGGGCACTGTTCCAAAGTAACCATGCAGAGTTCTGAATCCAGTCGTGTCACAGCCTGCAAAGCAGAAGCACGGCAAAAAGCCTTCCCACATGCACCCACTACCTGTTACTCAAGAAGGACGAGTTCATAAGGAAAGAGGAGGGAATTTTAACAAGAGCAGCACAAAACTCTGAAGAGCTTCAAAGATGTTAAGGAAATCAGTCATTGATCTCTGACACTATGCAGTACTAATAACGTATGCATGAACCAGAAAAAAAATCTCATCGTTCAGTCACCAAAATGTCTCCAACATCACAGTCCCTAAACCTGTATGCACTCTGACCAAACGATTTGGAATTCAGGGGGATTTTTTCTTTCCTGAAATACATTCAAATGCATACAAAGAAAAAAAGTGAAATCACAAAGAACAAAATGAACAGGTACCTGAATCAGAACCTTACCCAAAGTAAGGAGAATACTCCACTCATGCTTGTCTGTTCCACTTTTGCTATTGCAGTGCCAATAATAATAGCATTCACAGGTCATACCAGTAATTCACAAACTAGCACTAAGCTGAGTTCTGCCCCACGTGCATCTTGACAAAAATCCCAATTTTGAGAGTAATGCAGCTCAAAAAAGAATAATTTTTCAATTATATCCTCAAAACCTAAATTTAGAGCTTAAGCAAAGCCTGAGTGCTTACTATGAACAGTATCAGATGACTAGAACGTAAAGCTGGCTGTCTAAAGGTTTTTTTGTTAAGGTCGCTGTGGTAGTTCTCTCTCATGAATTTCATGGTCCAAAAAGAACTGCATACATAAATCTTCAGTTTTCACCACAGATCCAGTTAGGATCCTGAAATCCATGCAGGCCTGAAGTTCTAATGGGATCTGCACTTACCTCATACCCTTCCATTTAAAATTGCATTTTCTAGCAGTTACATGATTTCTGTGTAGCATTGTCTTTTAGCGTTCTGTTGCAACGCTCTGGGTTTTTGGAAGCTGGAGTTGAGGCCAAAATCAGGTTTGTAACTCAAACAGCTTTATAAATTTAAGTGTGCACTTTCCAATCACAACTCCCAGCAAAACATTTCAAAACATTGAAAATTCAAAGTTGGAAGTGTAGTTCTAGGAGACAATCCAGGTAACCCAAAGCAGTTTCATCTTCTTAAATGAAGAAAGACCAAAGCTAATTGGCTTGTGCACCAACACCCTTTGCTGCTTAAAAGACTTAAACTGGATTGAACTTGACTGTGAAGAGGTGGGAGGCTTGATTTTAAAAAGAAAAGAGGCTTGTAGTAGGATCCCTCCCTTAATGACATATAGAAGCCATAATCTGATATACTCTACTTAGAGCTTCCTCCACTAAAGCATACTCTACACCACTGCAAGTTAAGCTTGAAGTTCTGGATGAGACTTCACTCATTAATGGCATCTTTAGATCTGTATAGCTTTACCAATATTACAGGCCAGGCTAACTAATTTGCTTCAAACAAACAAACAAAAACAAAACCACCCTCGTGCAAGCCATACTGCTAGCCAAAACCATTAAATCAACTGCGAAATGGACACCTCCCTCATTAGCTCTCTCCCTCTTTCTTTTTCTCCACGAATACCTTGTCATATCTCAAGCATGAACGTTTATTGGCATTTTCCTTCTTGGTTTGCAAGTCTGGTCTTATTTTCAGGGGTGATCTTTAAAGGTTTCATAAAAAAAAAAAAAAAAAAAGAAGCCCTCCCTTCAAACCAAAAGCAAAGCCCAGCATGACCTAACTTGCATTAAGCAGTTATGACGGGAAGGCAAAGACCAGAGAAGGTAATGCCAATTTCCTGAATTACATAACAGATTCACAGTTCCTGTTTTATTAGCATTTTAAGTTCTGTTTGGTTGGAATGTTTTTACGTTTTTTTGTAATAAACACATTTGCTGCTCCAGTATTAAGAAATACTGAGATAGATTGAAGCCATTATTTAAAACTGATGATGTTAAAAGGCAGAATAAAACAATTTGTAAAGCATTTTTGAGATCTGAGGACAAGACAATCTGTGCAAAAACAAGTACCATTAGTTTCTCGTTTTAGTCACTGGGAAGAGGTATAACCATGTGACTATTCCCATCACAGAGGAAGTCCACTGCAAAGATGGAAAGGAACCAGAGCTCCTTGCTTCCAACCGACTCCTTTTTATCACTTTAACTTCAGGCTTGTAGGGAAAAGTCCTACTTTTACCAAGCCAAGCTGATAGAAGAGAAAAAAAGACAAGCTGAGGCAGGCTCGAAACTTCTCATTCTTTCCAAATGCAGCACTGTGCTTGATAGAAAATTACAAATATTACTACTTCCAAAAAATGGCTCTACTGCTAGCTTTATGAATGATGAATCTTTAAAAAAGCTTTAGCACTCAGCTTTGACCACTAAATACATCACTAAATGAACGGGAAGCACTAGCAAGTAATCCGGGCTGCCCTTACCAATAGAAACACCGCAGTGTGACCCACAGAGGTTGATGTTACTCTCAGAGATGGCAGCCATACGGATCTGGTCAAATGCCCGTGTGAAGAAGGTGGCAAAGGTGCTGGCGAAAGCAACAGTTCTGTCACGTGTGGCACAACCAACTGCAATGCTCACCTGAAAAGAGGGAGATTGTACAGGAAAAGTGAATTCCTCATTTATCACAGTTTCCAAGAAATCATCCATGGGACTTTAGCAAGAAGCCCTCAAAGCACTTTAAAAAACTCTCTCCAGTTCTGCTCCTAATCACTGGCCTTTCCAAAAAGGAGAGAGAAGCAACTCACTCTCTCAGCATCTATTCTGCAGCATTTCTACTCCTTCCCTTAGTTGCTACCTGGTATTGTTGATCCTTACTGGCAGCAGCTTCTTTTCCTCATCTGCAGCAAGCAGCCATTCAGAGTTTTAAAACTTATCCATCCTCCTCCCTGTTCTCCTGGGTCAAGGACTTATGCTTCCAGTCCAAAGTACGTGGTATCGACTATCTCCAGCAGATAAAAAATATCATTATTAAATGGGGAATGGATTCACCCATATCACTTAGATTGGTGTTTACTAGAAGGACCCTTCTTCAGCAGGATGGAAAGTAGAACCAGGTTCTTAAATCATTTATTTCTACAGGTACCCCATGCATTTATTTTACACATGTTCCTTCATGGCCAGATTTTTCTCAGCCTGACGTAAATACAAAATGCCTGACTCACGCTCATGAAACTGCCCTAGCATAAAATCTGCAAGAGACAGTCCACGGGCTCTTGAGTTATAAATCATTAAAGACAGCAATCCATTTCTGCCTGAATTTATGTCTCTAATTTCATTTGCTTCAGTGAACCATAGGGAGGCAACTGACTCAGTCCAACAGATAAATTATCAATTTTTTGTCCTTTCTGTACAAAAGCCGTGAGGCCAACTTTTATTAACTATTTCTCTGTCCTCACCTTCATACCCCAGTCTAGCATAGAGCTCACTGTCATGTTGTGTTGTGGTATTCCATTTCCTGTGAAGAAAAAAAAGCCTAGAAAGTCTCTTCAGAATTGACCCTCTGCAAATCATACTGCAGGAAATATTACTATCATTTACATGTTGCTATCTCCATGCACTCTGCTGAACTGCAGACAGTGTGACCACAAAAATAAGAAAGATAAAGGAAGACTTAGAACAGGCTGATTAGAAGCATTCCTGTATTACATTTGTAGGCTTCTGCCACAGCCTGTGTTTTCCATAAGAATTAAGTAAAATTTAGTATCCATGAACACACATGTAAAAAGACTGAAACCTCACTTTCTGAAGAGTCAGACTAAATGGTTCCAGATCCTGCTGTGTAATAGCAGTACTTCATGAAAACAAGACACCAGTTACCATGTTCTGTTCAGCAATGTAGCATTCAATGTAGCGACTGGGATGATCTTTCTTGAAAAGCTCTGAGAAAGTAGAATTCTTTGTGTCTCCATCCAAAGCAATCACTCGATCGTTAGCATGGCCCAGTTTTGCAAGTGCAACACCGTAAGCTTTGCGGGTAGCCCACTAGGAAAAGAAAAGTGTAGCAGTAGTGTTAGTAGTTACTGGTTTTAGAAGCTTTTGTTTACTCATTTTTCTCATCTTTCCTTGAATGTATGCACATAAAAAAAAAAGGGAAAAAACTCATTTTAAGTGTTAACACTATTATAACTGCATGTGAGAAGTGCCACAGGAGAGTAAACAAAAAAAGGAAATAGCGAAGCATAAGGACACATGTCTGTGTTGAAACCAGCAACTCCCTACCAGTCCAGCTAGACATTTTTGAAAACCTTACCCAGATAGGTCTCTATCAACCAGGTCTACAAAATCAACAAACCAATATTTTTGCTCCCACTTTCC
Organism: Nettapus auritus; assembly: GCA_011076525.1. Lineage (NCBI taxonomy): Eukaryota > Metazoa > Chordata > Aves > Anseriformes > Anatidae > Nettapus > Nettapus auritus. Next base: position 1,894,197 of record CM021776.1, on the reverse strand, counting down.
AACCAGGGAGATTCAATGAACCTTGCAGTGCTTCTTTAATTTTATTTACACATAAAATAGTTTGGATAACTGACAATGATCACGAATTTACAGTGATTTGAATCTTTCTATTTTAATATATCCTTTCAATACCTGGCAAGTAGAACATTTGTGTGTCACAGAGAGGCAGGTATTTACCAGGATACTGAAACTGGATGGGAAGATTTGAATAGTAGAAATCATGGCAAAGGATACCATGGGAAACAAATCCTCTTGCCACCCACTAAACAGTCCTATGCTTCAGACATCTATCAAACTTTGAGAAAAGAAGGGAGTACCTTTTCTCCCACTTTGTAACTTGGTGGAGATGGCATCTTAATGTTTCTAATATTTACTACAGGTGCATCTTCTTCTGGGAGAGCAGGAGAAAGTTTTTTCTTGTTTTGGATTTTCTCATCTATTTCCAGAATTACTTGTTCAGCCATGTTTTTTGGAAGTGGCTTTCCATGCCAGCTTTCCTTATCTTCAACACCTGCACAGTTTATTCCAAATAAGAAAAATATGTTATCTTTAGTTGCAGATGATAAAAGAGCCAGTGGACTATGACACTCTAATATCGTTTCCAAAGAAAGAATTTCCTTATTCCTACTGTAAGCAGCTACAATAGTATTCAACTGCATTAATAAAAACATGTTCAAACACATCAGAGAAAGAGTCAAATTCCAAACATTCCAGACCAGTGACCATTCAAGACAACAAACTTTCAGCGTCTTCTAGTGAAACTATTTTTTAAATTGGTACCTAAAATATCCAGTCCATAAACATAACAGGAACAGTTCTACATCAAGGTGAACAGTTAACATGACATTGCAGCAGTTAGTACTACAAAAACTAAGTTTCAAACAACAATTAACCAAGCTATCTAATTCAAACAAGCCCTGCCGTTTTACAGCTTTAATAGCTTCTGCTGACTCCTACGTTTGTGCGTCTAGCACTAACAGCAAAACCACCTCTCTGGCTTACATGCTTTTCACTAAGTGACTAAGAATAACAAATTTTGCTTGCTTGCTTAATGAAAAGGATGGAAGAGATTCACTCTTGTTAGTAATAATTTCTAGCTGATCAGAAAGAGGAATCCACACTGTGCTGCTAAACCCTGTAGCTAACAGAATCATGGTGACGTCTTACAGGTTGAAAATGCCTTGAGTCCATTTTATTGCAGCTAGCATAGATCTCCTCACCTCCAAGAGCCAAAATCATTTTTAAGCACTGATGCTGTTAAGAAGTGTAAAGAGTTTGAAAGACTTTCTACACACTGTTGCTCAAATGCATAAACGTTTGTCCACTGGAATATCACATTTACTTAAGTCTCATACCACATGAAAACTATGAAAGGATCTCAGAAGACCCATGAACTCCAAAATGTAAAGCTGCCAACCTATGAAATCATTTCTTCGAAATGCTGTATCCTGTATCTGTCAAAACTACGCATCAGATCACATGAAATAACCTGCAGTATGACGATATGTCTTATGTACCACGTCTCATGAAGTTTTATCAAAACTGCAAATGCAACATCCCCCGTTCTCTGTGCATTTTATACTGCCTGGCTGGTAACTAGCAGACTCGTTATCTGCAACGGGGAGCACAGAGCTTCTGTGACCAAGTTACTCTCTTCTCTGTCTCACAGTAGTCACTGCAAACAAATACAGCTGACAACAGAGGAAATCCTACTCTGTAACTGGAGATCTATAAAGGACCAATTAACACGGCTGGCTGATGTTAAGATCTCAGAGTCACATCTTTGCCTGCTTCCAATGAAGGGCCAACCTAATGTCCTTTATAAAAAAAAAAGAAAAAACTATGGAGTAGAATTATGATTTTTCAGAATGCACTGTAATATGACCAAGTGATAGAAGTGCTAGGATGATAACCATTTTCAAATCTATGAGATGTTAAACTTCAATATATATTTTTAAACAATTGCATCGTTATTGCAGTACTCTGTACATGTATCGTACACAAAACAATGGATTGTTTATTACCTGATATGCCTTTGCCTTTAAAAGTCTTTGCAATGATAGCTGTTGGCTGATGTTTGGCCTGTCCAAAGGCTTTGCAAAGTTCTTCCACACTGTGTCCATCAACAATGATAGCATGCCAGCTAAGAACACAAACAGATCAACTGTTTCTAAATGGTGTTAGCCCATGACACCCTCTGGTAGCTAGCAACAATAATGAACACTAACTTCATTCCAATGCAGAATCTTCTTATGAGACCCAAAACATGCCAGAAACGTGAACTAGCATTCATTTGCGACTATAAAATATCCTTTCTTTTTTCTTTTTAAATAAGGCCAAATGACTCACAAACAGATTAAAAGCTACTGGCAAAATCCATTAAGTTATCCTACATTTCTTCAAAAATAAAACCTATTTTTAAATACAAGAGCAAATCACACGTCTAGCCATCAAAAAACTAACAATGAAAACTGATTAAAACCATTAAAATGCTCCATTATACTTTGCATGGTTGATAGTTTATGTGACTGTTTTTTTGTCATGGATTTTTGCATCTGTATAAAAAATACACATTTCTAAACTACATGAAAGCTCATACAAAGAATTCTCTTGGGAAAAACATTTTTCACACCCATTTTTCTGATCTAGTTGCTAAGACAGTACCTGTGGTCACAGAGAGCTACATCTGTATTCAATGTCATTAGAACGAGATCCCCTAACAAATTTATCTGAGTAAGTAATCCTTGTATTTTTCCTCTAAACAACAATTCTGACACTTCTAATGTTCCTGCTGCACATAGACCGCTAGTATCAGCAATCATGAAAGACCATCCTTCTTGGTGTTGGTTTCCTTTAGAGCTGAAAATGCATTTTCAAAATTCTAAAAAGGACAAATAAAACGTGGTTTCAAATGGAAGAGTACACTGAACCTCTTCCAATCACATACCCAAAGGCCTCACAACGTTTTTGGTAGATTTCAACATGATGCTGCAGAGGTGCAGGGTCACTTTGTCCAAGACGGTTAACATCAAATATAGCAACTAGATTATCAAGCTTGTAAAACCCAGCAAAGGCCATTGCCTCCCAAACAGAGCCTTCAGATAACTCTCCATCTCCGAGCAGACAATACACTCGATAGCTGGAAAAAGAAATTAAAAAGACACAAACACGGTTTGACGTGTAAGCAGAACTAAATCAAAAGTAAAATCTCTCTTAACAATTCCTGGTGAGAGCTTTTTTCTTTATTCCAAATATTGGTCCACTGATTCATCTCAGATAACCTTACGTAACCTTAGACAAATCAAAGTACTTCTGAGCTGTTACACACAAGAAAATATTTAAGATAAGAGATACTTTTTCAGACTTTTCTCTCTAAGAAAATTAGGTTTTAAGCCTCCTATTACAAGGCTTGAATGAACAGGCCCATTAAACAGTCACTGTGACTCAGCAAGGCCACTGACAATGCAGGACGCCTGCTTCCTCATTCCTAGTATATATTCCCTGGAAGGTCAGCCAGTCATTTCATTTCAGGAAACTATAAATTGGGAATCAATTTAGCTACATATTAACACGTCACATAACCAAATTCAGGAAACAGAAAACCAAATGATACTATTTTGTAGACTACTTGTGTACACACTGAAGCTTTTTTTTTAAGGCAAAACTCAGCCAGACTGCTGCCTGATCTCCTCTACAGCATTCTGCCCTGAGTTTTTCTTCCGTTCTCACTCTCGTTTTGGATGACAAAGCTATTATTTACTAAAATTAAACTGGAATAGTATGTTAGACTTCAAAGATATCTTTTTAAAACCAAATAATCAAGCTAGCCGTTAGTGATTTATTTTTTACTAGACATTAAGCTATTATAGACTTCTGATCCAAATCCCACCTGCCTTTAGCTAGATCTGAACTCTGTCCACACAAGCTTCTCCCCATTACTGCATGCAACACCACCTTTTTCTTCCATCAAGTAAGCACTGGTTAATTTTTTCCCCACACGTAGCATCTGCTAAACTCAATTAAAATCAGCAAGTCATCTTTCACATAAATGATTTGAAGCTAGTGAAGTGTAGGGCACATTAACTGGGCAGCCTACGTTTGAATGTACTAGAACTGTCACATAAAATAAATCAACTACATCAGGCTACTTTCCTCCTCGTACAGATTTTCCTTTAGACATCTACTTTTCTTGTCCACAAAACAAATGGCAGAAGCAGTCATTTTTGCCTCTATGGAATCAAATGGTTTTCAGGCAACATTTTTAAGCCTGCCTTTATGATTCAGTAATGCCATTATTGACCGTAACAGTTCCTTATCCAGATCCATGTTGTCCATTATTTGTCATCTGACTTTGCACAGATGCATCCCCAGTTTATTTCTTCCCTCTGAGGGGAGGCATACGGGTCTCAGAATTGCTATCAGTTACTCTCTGGAAGTCAGAGGCTGCTCCAGCAACTTACTGCCTTCTCTGTGCAGGAACATCACCTTGCTGTCAGGTTACAAAAGGAACGAGAAGATGCACCAATTCTTGATAATCTCCAAACCTTTCCCAGTTTCACTAGCAATGGATTTGTAATTATCAGGGTGATATTTTTATTATTTTAAGCCTGAATTAAGTTAAGACTCAAGTTAAGATTTAGGAAAGGAGAAAAATAGAATAAAGGATTCCCCATTCCCATTCTCCCCCAGGGTAAAAATAGAAATTTCTTTTCACAAAACATTCCCACCGAATGCCTATAATGACGAAATAAGAAGATGGAATTACCTGGCTCTGTCAAAGAACTTGCCAGTGTATGCCATTCCACATGCAGCACCAAGACCCTGCCCAAGGGATCCAGTAGCCACATCAGTGAATGCTTGTCTCTGATAACAAAAAGACAATGATTATTTTACAGTGGAGAAACAGAAAAGCAGGAGATGGTTCAACACACACCAAAATTCAGCATCTCAGCCATGACAGTATAGTGCAAGTCACTCCATACCTCACCCTCTTCCAGCTATGCATGTACTTCAATGATGAGTGTCACGGGCTAACTAGAGAGGGAGCGTTACCTACTGCTCAGGGATTTCTAAACTGTGCCTGGGATGGCAACAGTTAAGAACTGATAATTTTGAATAAAAAAATTAATTGAAGAAACTGACTGGAAATGGAAAGTCAACCAAATTGGATATAAACCCTTAAAATACCTCAGAACTTCTCATAGAGCAAGAAGAGACATTTTTTACAACCCTTTTTAAATTGAAAATATTGTCATAGAGGACTGCAGAATACGTTTATTAGAATACTAAAGGATATTTTTGCACACTCATTTGAACCCAGACTCTGATTCAATTGTGAATCCATAAATATCATCATAAACCTGCATGGAAATCTCTATCTTTCCTGCACTGTAGCTGGCAACCAAGAGTTGCAGCAATATCTATATCTATATATCTATTTTACAGAAAACACTATGTTGTACCAAAGGTTACAAGCACTCACTGGTACTGGGTGTCCTTCTAAGACAGAATCAATTTTCCTCAAGTTCAGTAAATCTGTTTCTTGCAGAAAGCCGGCCTCTGCCCAAACAGAATATAAAATTGGTGCTGCATGACCCTAGAGAGAAACACAAATTTTAAGCAAAACAAGTTTTACAATATCCTATTAACAAGATAAATGTCTACAAAGCAGAAAATCTCTATAATCAGCTTCTTGAGTCCACCAAAATGGGATCAAATTCTAAACCATTTTTTACGATACAACGTACACTCTGATGCTTGCTACCACGTGCTCAGTGCCCGTGCTTGAAGCAGCCCAGATACCTGACTGCAGTTAAGGTACCGAGAATGTTGCACTCAAGGGCCATTTAGGACATCCTCAAGAAAATTAACTTTGAAGAATATAAGGAAGTCTCTCAGTCACGTGGGTCCAACTGCAAAAATCAGTTTTGATATCAAAATGATGCACCTTGATTGATTCAATTTGCTTAGGTAGCACTTTCAAGAACAGAAGGCTGGTCAGTAAGCAGACGGCTGAGGAAGTGTTATCCCACTAAAACTTCCACAGTACCCAAGTGTGCAAGGCAAGCAAGATGCAGGGCGTGCCAATCAGCAAAATTTGAAGCTTTATACAATCATATCGTGTGGCTAGATCCATCTGGACAACTACAGCGTAGCAGCCCCGTTTCACCACAGAGCCGTTAGGAGTCAGCAGAAGCATGCACAGCTTTGAAGCCATTTAGCAACTCTGGGCAGAAACCCTGCTTAACCTGAGGGGGTAAAACAGATACGAAGCTATCCTGTCTTATTGTTTTAGCTCTTCAACATTAGTTATGGGCTTCTCACCCAGTTACTTCATTTGGAAAGGCAGCCAGAAGTGGCAACAGTTATATCGGACACAACCGATAGGCAGTGTCAGCTATGCAGTACTACTGCAAGCCGCCACGTGAGGGTCTCTGGGCAGAGGACTTCATCAGCCGCCATACACCACTGGGAGCTTTCCCTCAGCTGCCCTTAAGGCACACCATCAAAATGTCCCTGAGACGCACAAGGGCACAAAGCAAAAGGCAACAATAAATACTCGGGCAGTCAGGGCTGTGCTTTTACGTGTTTTCTGAACTAGAGTGGCTTCTGAAGTACTACTGACTTCAACACCATATTGGCAGAGCAGGAATGCAAGCGACTCGCTAACCCACCATAGCTACTTCCTACAACACTCCCTGAAGAGCTGGCAGCAATTAGTGCACGCTGTGACATGTGTGACAATTAGTGCACTAATAACAGTACGGCTGTGTTTAACAAGTGGAGCACAAAAGCTAACTGTGACTTACCAGTGAGAAAATTAGTTATGCCAAGATAAGGCAGACTTGAAATAGCTTTTATAGACAACGTGATAGCATTTAATATTTAATATCAGAACAACTTAACACAGTTAAATTCAGGCAAACCAAGACACAGTACGGAGATATTTTTTAATGATTTTTGAGTTAAGCTAGAGTTACATTTAACTCTACCAACTTTGACATTTCCACAGTAGACACATTCCAAGCACTCAAATATTTGCAGTAGACTTCTCAGCAGATGCAAGCAGAAGTGCAAGACATGGAAGACAGATCAATGTGATTTACAGACAGCTCTTTGCTAGCAACCAGATAGCAGTTAGGATTTTACCTTTGAGAGAACAAAACGGTCGTTGCTGGCATTTCTGGGATCTTGCACTTTGTACTTCATGGTATGGAAAAACAGCACAGACATAATCTCTGCTGCACTGCAACATGATGTAGGGTGGCTACAAGTCAAGACAGACCCAAGATTACCACTTCTTGTTATTGTATTCTTAGGATCACATATTTAAAACATCGCTTTACCAATCCTCTACCCCTCAGCGTTAAAACACACAGCCTAAAGCATTTGTGACAACCCATCCCATCTACCATCACCCCAATGCCAATCAACTGCACTTTCAGACAAAGGAGCCTTGGTATCTAGTTAAAGTGGATGTTGAAAGATAGAGGCCAGTGACGGATCAAGGACGTCTTTTGGAGCTCTCCGTTCTTCATGCCAAAGGACAGAGCCCTAATCAGTGACCGGGGAGCACGGGAAGCAGCACGCACCCCGTGCCCCAGATCAGCCCCTGCTGACCTGTCTAAGGCAGGAATTCACCCTGACGCAGAGGTACCTCGGCCACGGGCTGAATGGAGGAATTAAACACGTGGCAGCATGACGTGTTCAGGCCTCACTGCACAGGCGGGAACTGGTAGTGTGAGATTAACTTGGGTCGAATGTTCCGGAACATGTAGAACTGTATAACAAAAACTTTTTTTTTTTTTTAAATGATTCGTTATTTCACTGTTAGAAGTGTTTCAACCAGAATTTTGACTTCTAGAGAAGGCACTAATACAGTTCCCACATCTCACCTATTGACACTGAACACAGACATTCACGGTCTCCAGCTTGTTATTAAAAATAATAAACAGCCAGATACACATCATGAAATACCAATTTGGTTAATCTTTGGTGAAAAGAAGGACCAACGTTTTCCAAATTTACATCTAGATAAGTTTGAAAAATCAAACTAATTGGTTTAACGAAGTTTTAGAAACAGCTGGACAGTCCCTCTTCTACTGAGCAGTCTGGGACAATAGTGCAATAGCTTTCAGCAGCAACACAAATTAATACTTCACCTGTAGCTTGCTTCTGAAATTCACTGCCCCCCTTCAGAAGCAGATAGGCCATACAGCAGCAAACAAATAAATACCAAATTATATGATGAGTTTTTTCCATGTGGCAAATACTGAGTTATTCCAACACAATGTATATGTTTCATTTCGATGTATCAGAAGGACATACAAATATTTTTATTTATCTACATTACTGTAAGTTAAATAATGATTGCTGGGGTTCTTCTTCACCTTGAAGGGATGGTCCCTGCTTGACCTATTCAGTGTATCAGCCTTGGGTTTTCACTTACTTTGAATAGAATTCTAAAGCAACACAGAGCTGTTGCTTTTTTGTCTGTTTTTTAGTCTTTATTTAATGTGAAAGTAGCATTTCTTTTAAAATTTTACTGGTGTAAACGGGATCATTCTAAAGTACAGGAAAGTAAGTGATGAACAGTAGGAGAGTTATGGCTCCAGAAACCAACAGCAGCTTTGAGACCAAAACACGCTCGCCCCACTTTTTCTTCTGCCAACATTTTTCATCTTTGATGTGATCCTCTTCAAAATACAAGATGCTTTTTGTAATACAGGACAATTTTACTATGAAAGAGTCACACATCGTTTTTCTTTACACATGTACATTGACCATGCATGTTAGGATTAGACAACACTTCCACTAGAACTTTAACGACAATATTCTCTTCTGGTAGTCATTAACCTTCCCTCCCAGCATCCCCAACAGTGCTAGAATAAGAGAATAAAAACATGCAAAACACTAGCAAAATATGAATTACGGTTAGTGTCCATCCCTTAGTAAGTACTCACACAGAGGGAACCACAAGAATTAGCTTTAAACCATGGTTCAAACATATTAGTAAATATTTATGTATTTGAGTTAATCAATAAGCCTTACATGCTTGTTTAAAGCTTTCATTCCTTGAATTTTATTAACTTTATACTTAACCATACTTCTATGAACTCCTGGTCTTGGTAAAAAAAGTTTTAAACAACCTAAAATGGTAGCATGTGGAAAAATAAAAAAAAAAAAAGTAGAAAATTTAATAAACGATCTGAAAATTAAAAAAAAACTTGTTACAACTAATATTTAATTAAATGAATTCCTACTAACAGAAGTTACCTAAAAATTAATGACATAACAGAGACCGTAAATCACTCTAAAACCAGCTATATGATTTTGCTAAATATAGCCATCCTAACTGGATCAACTGCTCCAATTTTAATTCATACTTTCCTAACAAATTATGTTAAAAATTCCTTGTTAAGCCTAACAAAGTGTATTTGGCACATTCATACTGGGGAGAAAAATACAGCAACCACTATTCTCACACCATCTTTCACATGTATTCTCGACTAACCAACAACCTAGAAGTTTGTGGCAATGGCCTGATGAATACCTTTCTCTGCCCGATAGCTTCTACCGTAGAACTTCATTAAATATGAAATACAGCCCTTCTATAAGAAACCAAACCAAACAAAGAAAACAAACAAACAAAAACATTAAAACCCTGAAATTTTGGATCCACAGAAATAAAGAGTAAAATAATGACAGAATAGAACTTTTTTCACTTAACATCAACTTATATTACCTCCACATACACATGCCTAGTCATTTCATCTGAGGAGAACTGTAGCAGAATGTTAAAATGGAATATCGAGTAAAAGGCAAAGATAAAATACGCAAGAAAATCTGCAACAAGTGATCATACCACATGTTATGAAATTTAACTGCTTCTTAAGAAACTCCGGCAGCTTCCACTTTCAAGAGTTTAGCCATCTAATTCGCGGAAGCAGACACTATTTCAAAACTGCAGAAGTTTGTTATTAGCTACAAAAGGGACTCTACCAGTTTTGACCAAAATGTCCACACTGCTTATCTAAAAGGAAAGCTCAGACACACCCAAAAGCAACTATGTTCAACCTTTACAATTAAATTAATCAAGTTTTTTCCCCACCTAAGGCGTTTTAGGTACTTGTTTCCAGTTTGCTGGAGTTTTTCCACTACAACTAATAAGGGACTCATCATAGCTAAATTACATATTTGAGCATCTTAAGGACCAGATTCCCTGGTATTTTAGCCCTTGACCAGACAAAGGCTACACTTTCTTTAATAAAATACAGGTGAAGACTGCAAGAGCTGTCTTGCCCTACCAACCACTGAACCACTCTTCCTGTAACACATACCACAGCTTAGAGAAATTACTTCCGTGACAGAAGTCAGCAGGTTCTCTTTCATTTGAAGTGTTTCTGTTGCAACTATTTCTGTCACTTTTACAAACTACACCTTTAACAAATACTAGCTTCCTTGAAAAAGTCAATGCAAGCATGACACGGCTTTTTTTTTTCCTTTTAAGAGTAAGCCTCTATTTAAACGTAACTTGCATTCAAACTTCCCTGTCTCCATTCTTACACTATGCTAGCACTTTACACAAAGCTCACTGTCTCATTCAGGTTTTTGGAAAACACATTCATAATGCTTAATTGCTTTAGAAATATACATCATTAACCTAATGCTCCAACAGATTCTGAAATTCTTGTCCTTTTAGGCGTGATATGACACCATCTTGGTAAGCAAATCTTACATGTATTAATAAAACATATAACTTGACAGCATTATCTTCCCTCCACAGCCCATCTTTTGTAACTTACTCATTATCAGATTGTGTAATAATTTCAGACTCTACACAACTCTAAGTAGAGCTAGAATAAGCTGTAGTGATTAATGAAATGTCCCTGTGCAAGGAGTACTCAGTATTGTAGTACACAGGAATAAACAGCTCAAGCAAAGCTATTTTTACCATTTCTTCATCAATACTGGGAGAACGGCGCTAATACCAGATTTCTAAATTTTGTGAACCACAGAAGAAAAGCAAATGGTGTGGCAAGATCCTCATTCTTTATTTTCACATCAGACTACACAGAGATAATTTACCTGTAGATAAGAGAACCAGTAACACACACATCTGTGGCCTGTGTACAATACATAGTAGAACCGCAAGATTGAAGCCTCAGCTGTATTAATCAGATGCACCACAATTTTTCTTACCAGTAATTTCTCATAGGCTTGTATAGTATCTGCTATACACTGGAGCTTTGAATCAAATCACGAATCAAAGAGCAATTGTTGGGTGTCCTGCACTTCTCTCTCCAGGCTGGACCAACCAAGTTTTTATTGCTTGGTAAAAACCCACTCCTATGGCTGGCTGAGAGGCTCCTCGTGCCCCAGCACCCCATTTTACACAGAGAACCAAAGCAGTATTGTCACTTGCTGCACAGAAAAGGAATGAGTAAAGTTTGGTTTCTGTATGCTTTGAGAAAGTGCCACGTGAGGCAGCCCATGCCCGACAGAGTGGAAAGTGTAAGGCGGTTCAAAGAAAAATCTTGGAAATGTTTCCCAGGCCACCTTTCTCCACAGAAACCTCTGCGTCCAAAGGACTCCTTCAGCTAGATGAAAAAAAAGGAAAAAAAAAAAAAAACACACACTACAGCCCATTTCAAAGGGAGGAAATTGCCACAAGATGGGATATAAAAGGCCCGCATTCTACGTGGAAGCACTCAAATGCATTATTCAAGCAGAAAAAAAAACAGCTTTAATTTTACATGAGTCAAAGTGGATTGTCTGCAGAGATTTTTTTTTTTCCATAGGTAAAGCACGATCAAAGGAAGGATAACCCTGGAATCTGCACACATCAGAGACTCGGCTAAATCCTGTCCAGAGGCCTGAATAAACCGCCCGCTGGAGACCGCGGGCATGTCACAGATAATCCCACTCGGGCTCACTTGAAATTCTGTGGAGAATTACTTCCAACTGACGGGCACGAAATGAAAAAGAAACCTTTTGCGCCTGAGGCACGAATTCTTTGGTGCTCAGTCCTGCACCGGCTCGGCACGGCCACAGCGCCGCCGCCCGGGGCGGGGCCGGGCCGGGGCCGCTCCGCGCCTCGCCCGCCGCCATTTCCTGACGGAGCATCCCGCGGAGCCCCCGCCGGCACGGCCTCGCGGGGCACACGGGGCACCTGGCCGCGGCTGCCCTGCGTGGAGGCCGCCCGTCCCCGCTGCGGGGTGCTCCATCTCCCCTCGCTCAGCGTTGTGCAGAAAACAGAGAGAAAAAGGGACAGCCCCCCGCAGCCCCCCCCTCCACCCCAGCAGCCCCTCTCGGGGCTCAGCCCGCCCGCCCCACTCACCCCGAACCGGCCGCGGTCGTGGCCTTGATGGAGCTGATGCGGAGCCGGTTGGCCGTGTCCTTCAGGGCCTGCAGCGTCTGCTGGTCGGGCTTGTGGTAGTCCTCCATGGGGGCCAAACAGCGATCGGCGGCGGCAGCGGGGCTCGTGTAGCGGCGGCACCTGGGGCCGGGCAGGGGCGGCGGCGCTCGGTGAGGACCGTGAGCAGCGCGCCTCGGAGGAGCAGTGCGGGGAGGGCGGAGAGAAAGAGCAGGCGAGGGAGGGACGAAGGGAGGGCAGGAGGGAGCGAGGGAGGCTCGGCCCCCACCGGAGAGGCGGGCCGGGCCGGCCTCGGGACCCGCCGGCTCCCCCTGCCGATAGGAGGCGGCTCCGGGGGCAGCGCGCAGGTGCCCCGGGCGCCATTTCGCTGCCCCGCGGCCTCTGAGAGCCGCTCGGAGCAGGGGGGGGGGGGGGGGTCTCCAACTCACGCTCTTCCATCGTTCCAACCCCAGCAGGCGAAGCTATTTCTGTGGGTTTCCGCCTCGAGCCTGCCCTTGCCTGTTAAAGAATGTCACCGCGTCTCGTGTAGTCGTTTGCAGTGAGGAGAAACTGTGGCAGAATTGCTGTGTGCCCTTCGCTTTCGAGAAAGAATCAACATTTCAGTCACACGCGTTCAAAAAGCAGAGTTCTCCTAGCTCTCCTCATTTAACAAGCACAGAGAGTTTAGCTTAACAGACTGAGTCCACCAGTCCTCAATCAGAGAATACATTTACTTTAGCAATTCTGAACACTAGGATGTTAAAGTCATTAAAGCTACAAACTTAACTAGGCACACTAAAAATGTAAGGTTTGTTCTGGAAAACTCCAGTAATACTTGAAGTCACAATCTCAAAATATATACATATATATAAATTAAACCCACAGAAAACGCAAGAATCAAAACATTCAGGCCTTGCTCATGAAGGCTGGTATTAGTGCACTGCACTCTCCACGCATTCCAGGTCTGTGTCCACTAAGAGCTTGTCTTGAAGCTTTATTACATTGTTTAAAAAAGTGATATATGTGTTAAATATAAACAGTTACTCATAATGAATATTAGTGCTACTGTTATCTCCCTTCTGAAGGCACTACTGATGTGTACCATTTAAGACGATCGCACCTTGGTCTTCAGCTCTCTGAGGACTCAGTTTCAGCAGTCCGGGAAACCACCTGTATTTATAAAGTAGCCATGCTCACTTGGCAAATCCCAGCTAATAAGTAACATGTGAAACTCTTACCATGGGAAGGTTACACTTTCTTCCACAAACTATTCAGTTTATTGTTACAAATAAAAGCAGGCTGGACTCAGCTAGCTTAACTGTTTCCTTAATTTATTCTATCAGCTGTCTTTTTGAAAACATTTTTAATTAAAAAAAAAAAAAAAACTCAGAAGAAATACTGAACTAGAAATTGGCTATGTGCCAGGAAGAAGGAAATAATGGAGTCAAACAACCAAACCTGACAGTAGCAAAGTGCAGAGTTCATTTTAGAGAGCACTGTGTAAAGGTTGTTTGCTGCAACTGCCATTTGCCGTGCTCCAGTCTATATTCTACTTCAAAATAATTAGATAAGTCATGTACTTTATTTTCTTCTTGCAGAAGCAGTTACCCAAATCTTTTCATTTTAGTATGATGCTTATACGTGTTATGGACAATAAAATTGGGATATTGAAGTGCCTATGAGAATCACACAGACATTAATTTAAGTTTAGGAATTCTAAAAACATGGTTGGCCTACATTGTCAAGAGCTTGCCAGAGCAGACAAATGGCCCATTAGAGCAAAGCACCAAAAACTTAATTTGTTAATTCACTTCAAGGGTCACTGTGCAGATCTGCTAGTGTCTCAAGGTACAGAAAAACATGTCATTTATCCTGTAACATGCTATGTCTGAACTGCAACCTGGAAGTGAAGCAATACTTGATAGCTAATCTCTGTTGCATAGGAAATCCTAACTGAGGAGGCACAGAAGAAGGTCTGACTGTTGATTGCAACCACCATATATGGCATTCTTAACAGCAATTTCACACACACACCCCCAATAGTTCTGCTGAAATCTGCTTTGGTTCAACAATAGGCTTTTTTGTTTCTTTGTTTGTTCTTCTGGAGCTGGGGTGCTCAAAGGAATCAGGTCAGTAGGGAGACTATGTAAACTCTAAAGAGTTTCAGTAGCGTCTATAAAATAATTACTGGTTTAGGGCTCCTCCTTTTTGGGTTATAAAACCTACCTTAACTATTTGAAAAGTGACAGTAAATTCAAACCTTAAATTCCTCATATCAAGTTAGGGTCCCATTTGAGATCTTTCATCAAATTTCATACCTGTTATATAGCAGCAAGTATCTTGTTAGTGATTCAGCTCTGCCATGGACTCAAACAGGCCTGAAATTACTATAATGTTGTTGCAGAGTGAGGATCACCAAACTCTAAGCAAGTTTCACAGCTTTCTTCCTTCACCTTTGTACTTCCTTGCATCCTTTCTACTCCCTCTTAGCCTTTCTCAAGGCTACAACACAACTGATTGTCTCCAGCCATACAGTCAGAAGGTAAGCCTAGAGTTGCTTGAGCCAGAAGGATGTTCCTGGCGCAAATCTTGTGACCATCCCTGCTTACTGTGCTTTGGCTTGCCCTGCAGAGGGGTCTCTGTGAACTGGATCCCTTTCAAATAAAGATAAAACAGAAGATTCAGTCTGAGAAAGTAGCTAGTGTGCCCCAGTCATTGATGGGTATTCGGGACAGACAAGCTAATCTGGAAAAGAATTCAAAAACGCATGTTTTGCAGATGTTGAGTCCGCAGTACTGTCCTGTGCTCTACAGACCTGCCACAGCGGGGTCTCCTACCTGCTGATGCAGATGAAGCCAGTGTAACCAAGTTACAAGCACCAGCAGCATGTATTAATTTGAGCTCTGCTCCATGCTAACTGATTAAGAGTAGTTCTTTAAACAGTGGTTGTCCTATGAAAGACATTTTTCTGTCACAGCTGCTGTTTAAACACCGCTCTTCAGACAGCTGTTGCCATCTAGCTCGACTGTACCTCAGTGACACGGATAACCATGGTGAGCCAGGGCAGGCGGCAGAGCTGGGCCTGCTGCAATCCAGAAGCAGTGCTTGAACTGCGTTCTTCAGGCGAGGCCAGGCACAAGTGGAAGAATAGCTACGATGCAAAACTCCACTGTATCCTAGCATCTGAAGGTACATTGAGAAAACATGGTGGTACACCCTTCCAATTTTAGCTGCAGATATTAAGTTTCCCCAAACCAGATGTTTGCTTTGGAAAAAAAAAAAAAAAAAAAAAGCTTTTAGGTATATGGGTACTTCATACTTCTGGGCTGCTAGTAGAAAAAGATCGCAATGGAAGCAGGTAGCACGGGCACAATCAAAAAAGCTCTTTCTCCACTACGTTCTTCCTTCTAATGAATTCATTTACTCCATGTTTTATGCATAGACAGTACAATTATGCTGTGAACATCGCAAGGCTATTACTGCTTCTTTCTGCAGACATCAGTGGTTGTGACGAAGTGAGCCAGCACTCAGCCCTCCCTACTCCTTAGTCTACCTGCTGCATTTTTATTCTCAGTTCTTTTAAGTACACCCTGACTAGATCATAGCCTCCAATTTGGCTTTATTGGTCTGGGCCTTTGGCTGAGGAGTGAGGCCTGTGATCAAACCTCCGTGATTACAGTGAAGATGTGCTCTGGAACCTTTCCTGCAACAAAGCTTCTCTACCACACAGGCTCCTGAGCATACTGCAGCAATAGCCATCGTAACTGCCTCATCAGGCTGGACATATGGTGCTTTCTTTTTTCCCTCCTGTAAGAAACTAAGGGGGATGATCTGGATAAGACTGGTATTACTATGGCTCACAACTTGGTTTCCTCCATTGTTATCTGGATGGTAGAAAGGCTTTAAGATAGACTTACCTTAGATAATGTCATAGGGAGATTACTGCCCGCAACTCACCCTTCTTTCCCCGAGTCCTCATGCTGCACTGAATGCTTATTTATGGTATTGTGTTGTTAAAACAGCAGCTCAGGCATACAGAGGATGAAATTCCACCTTGTGGCAGTGCCTCCACTTTGATCCACTGAAGTGCATGTTATTTCTGCAACTTTGATCAAGTGTGATGGACTGTAAAGCAATAGCTAAAGTCATGGTATACATTGTGTACAACAGTCAACATTTCTTCCACATTCTTGCTTTTGCCTCTGAAACCATGCACAATATGATTAAAACAAGGATGCAAACGTATGAACAAACAGTCTTGCTTCAGTATATACAATCACATCTCATTAGCTTCAGCATAAACTACTAGACAGCTTCTTAAATACATACGCAGGACAATTGGATTTTTCCATTCCCGCCTCCACGCAGTTCACAGCGAGGGCATTATGTGCAGCAGAAGCAGGGAAGCCGAGCTATGGTTGTCATTTGCTGAGATACTGCAAAAATGCATTGCTGACATAAGTGGATACAGCTCTCACCAGAGCAGGAGCTGTGTGTACTCAGCGTGCTGAAATTCGGGCCACTTAGCTGCTATGGGCCTATGTCCCCCAGCTTTGCCTTAAAAACTGGGCTCAAAAGAAATTCCCAAACCCAAGTCCAGTAAGAACGCTGAATAGTTAACTACCTCGTAGTCTGCAAAATCCAAACAATCGCAAGGAAAGAAAACAAGTGAAGGCGTGGGAGGAGCCCAACAGGCTGTGCAACTGCTGTTTAAGCACTGTGCAGATTCCAGACTGTGCTGTGATCTGCCAGTCATCGTTGGCAGGGATTGTAACGGCTAGTCCTGAACATCGGTGTGTGGTATATCGGGGTTTATTTCATTAAAAAAAAGACAAGGTACACAGTGGAATTCCAGTCCTGGTAGTCTAACGTATAGCCATACAGTATATTCTCAAATCAAATCTGGTACTGAACATTTTCCATAGACTCAGTTCATACCCTCACACCTTACTTAAAATATATATCTTTCTTTTTTTTTTTGTCAGTGATAACAAGCGGATTTAGTTCAGCACAGGTGAACACTCAAGTAACTACCCCGCAAAAAGAATATTCATCAGCCTGCGACATTCTGATCAGCTCTGCAGTTCCCACTGGAGCATGGGATCACTTTAAACATCCTTTAGTTTCTGTAGGGCAGCAGTTGTCTGTGCTACAGAGGCCACAGCCAGCAACCTAGGGAACACAAAATTATCATGCAGCTCCTGATACAGACATTGCCGGACAGGGAGATCAATTCACCTGTGAAGTCCAGAAGAACAAGATAAAAACAAAAGGCAGGTACATACAGAATATATTCTTTGTTTGACTCAACCACAACCTTTTTCTCCGATACATCAGGCAAAATAATCTGCAAAAAGCAAGTGTTCTATGGAAAACTTCATAACAGAACAAACCATTTTTGAGTTATAGGCAGACAAATACTGGATAAAATAGTTTAAAAGTTACAGTAATCTTCACATTACCACTAATTAAAACATCATTTAGTAAAAAAAAAAAAAAAAAAAAAAAAGATAAAATTTGTAAAAATGTATCTATATCTAATACACAACCTATCAGAGGAAAAAAAACAACATTGTGTATCTTACTCTGTTAAACTCACTATGACTTGTTTTGCTAATTGCTCTGCTGTTTTAGGCTATTTAGGGAAATATTTCTGTTAGCACCACAAGGAAATTACACAATTTAAATTCAAGTGTGTAACACTAATGCAGCAACAGTTAGAGGTGTTTGGCTTAGTTTAATTTAACCAATTGCTAATATTAACATTAACATACATTTTTAAACTTTGCAGTAAAAATGAGTTTGCCCTGTTCCAATTTTTTCATATATATCTGCTAACATATATGTGAGCAGAAAGAGTTTGAGGCATTTGCTTTCACCTGTGCTTAGAAGACCTCGAATATGTAAACACAGTTGCTTTATTAGGTTTGCTTTCCCCATTTGATTCTTAATAATTCAGCTTCCCTAGGACATATTCTTCAAATAAGCTTGGAAGTTGCTCTGTGTAAACATACAGAAGTATCTATATTCAAACAACTAAATCTAATAAAGTTAAAAGAATAAAATCATCGGTAACTTACTCTAAAAGAAGTTTTATGCAGCAGCACTTTCACAGGTTATCTAAGTTTAGGAGAGAGGAGTCTTCTGTAACGACCACAGAATGAAGGATTCCTTTGTTTTGTAATACATATGGAAATCAGGAAACAAAGATTTTTTTCTTCATTTCATCCCCTGCAACACTACAGGTTTTGACTATTCTTCTTGCCCTTCAAGGGAACAGCTGCGTTAGAAACCCTTCAAAACTGGAACTGTTCAACAGTGAACGAGATGCATTTATACCAAAGCACTCTTCACTTACACAGGCCATTGTGCATCACCAGCACATCCCTTTACATGTGCAAAACTACGGTCTTCAGTTATACGTGAAAGAGATTGTTCAGCTAGTCTTCAGTAATAACATTATTAATTAGTTGCTAATTAATTTGAAGTGGAAAAACGTAAAAGACCACATCTCCAGTTTCTCTGCAACCTAGGATCAAGAATAGCAGGAATTAGTGATACATGCTGCATGAGAATAGGTCTGGGTGTAGTGGTATGATCAGGTTTTCTTTTTTTTTTTTTTTTTCTTTAAATCTAAAATAAAGCTACACCTGAAGCTGCAAGTCGTGCCCAGGCTCAGTCACTATGCAGTATGCAATCTACAAAACTTTCATATCCTATGAGTTTTGCTCAGGCAGCCCCATACCTGCAGAATATCGATCTATGTCTATTCCAATTCCTTATTAAAAGTACTGCATGTGTTTTTGACCAAGCCTATGGGCATTCTCTAAGGGCTTCTCTCGTGACAGGGTCTTCCTTTTCTCTTTATAATAGGTACCCTATCTCTTCCATCTTGAGGATTACACCAGGAGCAGGGTTTGCTGTAAATCCAACAGATTCTACAAACATCCGATTTGTGTAAGCTTTAGTTTTAGCTTCTATCTCCGTTCTTGTGGTAAATTCTGGTAAATTTAAAATATCAGAATATTCCTTTCCAGCAATTGTTACATGGGAAAACTCCATCCCTGGAGAGCAGAAACTAACTTGATGCTTACTAAGTAAACTAGGGAAGGCAATTAGCATTACCCATAAATCTCGGTATGAAAAAGCCAGGTGGATGACCTGCTAAGCCTTTCCCATCCCTCTTACGAACCACAAGTAGTAAAGCAGGATATGCAAGCCATATGCTCTCTAAATTAAGACCACATAGAGCTCTGCATACATGAGACAGTCTGGAAGATCTTTTACTTTGTTGATACTCTCAAAGCTTCTTGACTTATTTATGAGGAAAAAAGAAACAACTTGTGCATTTACATCACATACCTGCATGCTTCTAAGTGAGGCCCAAGGGCAAGTGATTTCATTTCAGTCAGCATATAAAGGAAGCTTACTCCTTTATGGTTTAATTTCCCAAAGCTTATTTTGAAAATGGTGCATCTTGAATTTCAAAGAATCGCTAATAATAGAAATATTTTAAGAGGTTTACTTTAAATGAACAAAGAAGGGCTAGATATGAAAAGCCACATTCTAAGCAGCAGATTTTAAAGATATGAGACCATAAAGCAAAGATACAAATTATGTACTGCTACGAATCAGGCAACTCCATTATGCTGCTTCAGGACACCTGAAGGGTGAAGAAACCCATAGACATGGCAAATTATGTATTGCTGCATCAAATATTAGAGTAGGGAAGTTGTGCCTAACCCAGCCTGTTTATTAATACATTCTGAAATATTTGGGATTCTTATAGGCAAGACTCATTTGAGGTTTGGAAGTACCTGAGGAAGGCATAGAGCAGTACTGAAACAAAGCTGACTTCAGTTCTTCTGTGCTTTGGGAAACCTCTTCACAGGCCATACTCGTCACCCTACAATATTGTCTTCCACATTTACTTACGTGCCTTTGATATTCCTTCCGCTGTTCACTTCTCAGGAGTCTCCCACTCGCTGGTTCTCTCCCTTTCATCTTATCACAAGCACTCTTTCCAGAATGCCCAACTGCCTTCTTTTTCAATGCTTTTTGAGCCTATCTAGGAGTCTCACATGAAGGATTGTGAGAGAGGTTGTTTTTGTTGTTGTTGTTGTTGTTGCAAAACTGTCAAGGACAAGCTTTACAGGTAATAACCATATTGCAGGTACAGGTCTATCACTGGAGCGTAACGCTCTGAGAAGAACAGGACAGTTGATTTAAAGTACATCCCTCACAATCAACATTTGGAAGAGTGAAAAGCCAATTCACACTTCAACTCGTGTTAAAATGAGACAAAACATTTTACTATCAGGCACTGAAAATAACTTTCAAAACTGATGAACATACCAGTCCAGCTGTTATAATTCCTGATCTTCTGAACTTCAGATGAGGACACTAACATTTTAAAGAGCAAAGTATCTCTACTATACTAGAGACTACATTTTGTAATTTGACTGCATCTTGTTCATAAACGTCAAAGAGTTGTTTGAAGGATAACAGGTTACTTACCCTCTAAAAATGACTAATCCCAGCCCAGTGTTTTGTGCATTGAGAATGAAGTATAGCTGAATTTTGACGAATACAGGACTCCCTGACTTTGATTAACTTGGCCAATGAACACGAGCTACAGAGCTGTCTCCAATTTGTTTGAAAAGCCAGTTGTGTTGTTTCATTCTGCAAATCTCCAAATGAAATTTCAACAACGTTTAGTGGATGATTTTTAGGAAGTGTAATGCTTACTAGTTGGTTCTACCCTAGTTGTATATCACCGCTGTATTGGAGGTGGACTTTCTGCTCTCATGCACTCTCCAAAAACACCACTGCTGAGCACACACTAGCAGGGAAATGGCCCCAAATACTTACTGCTGTGTGAAGCAAGTCACAATTATTAACTTAATTTCCAAAATAAAAGGGAAGGTCTTCAAATGAAGAAACAGTAACACCTAGATCCAGGAAAACACAAAAAGGTTAACAGCATCAACAATAAAATAGTCTCAGTACTGACCCAACAGGCAACATCTAACAGAATTTGATGCTGGATGTTAGGCTGTTTCTATTTTTTCCCCTCAGTCCTGTTTAAGAAAACCCCTGATTTGTGTACTTGTTTTACATAGCAGCCTTCTGTCAGAAGAGGCTCCTGTACAGAGCACAGAAGCCAGCTCAGTGTGAGCCAGCAGAGCAGCCAGCGCTGTTCCCCAGTGACCTCTCGTGATGCTGGGTACACCTTCCAGTCCGATTCCTTGGGGAACGGCGTTCCTAGTCCAACTGGGTGTAAGCAGCCAGAGAAGATTTAGGGACTATGGCACAAGGTTTTGTTTAATTTCAAAATCTGTTCCAACAGAACCGCCGCTATGGTTTTTCTCCTTAACAGCCTCCCTTTAACTTTGAATTTTGGATAGAACAGTCATGTGACAGCAACCAGATACGGTAACTATTTCCCAAGCTAATCAGTGACCAGCATTGGATTCATCAAGTATCATGTGCCATGTCTAGATGGATGAAAGGGGGAATGCATTAAAAAAGTGGTAAGGATCAGCACTAAAACCAGTTACAGCTGCACTTACAAAACAGTGAACCTGCAACTGCCTTTCTTAATATGGAAGGAGATCAGTTTATCAAATTCAAAATGCAAGCCCACTTACAGCCATATAGAAGACAGCCAGATGCTATTACAAGTGACAGACGCTATTCTGAACTGTCCTTCAAGCAGGCATACTACATCCTCTTTCATAAATAAATGCCACTTGTTTTTGTCCCCAGAATGAACAGAAGTTTGAATTTCTTGTCTGGAAAACACTAACCCCAAGTCAAATCTGAATTTACCCTTCTAGCAGGCTACTAGCTCTAGACACAAAAAGGAAACACTGGAAGACTTTAGGAGGTGCTGAAACATTTGTTTTGAGGTTTTATTACAAAAATATATTTGCAAACATACAAAATTTTGGATGAAAAATGCTCATTCTTAAACATTTATGCAATAACTTAATAACTGCAAACATACATAGGTGCTATAAAATCCATACCGTACTAAAAGTGTTAATGATGCAGTATCTACATTTATCGACTTTAAAGTGTTCGGGTTCCGTTTCCAGAAGTCTGTCCTGAAGCCTCCCTTCCCCATGGTTTTCATGCTCAAAGAACATGCAAATGAGTACGTAACTGGTGCAGCCAAAGTGGTAAAACTCAGAAATTGCTAAAAGCACATCATGTACATTAAAAAACACAAAACAACCATATGCCCATACACTGAATAGACAAATATAAATAGACCACCAAATTAAAGATACTGCAATTTTTCCAACTTGAAGGGAAATAAGATATTGCATCTTAACATTTCCGTAACATTGCCAGACAAAACTGAGGTGATACATATTGCACACATTCCTCCTGTTAAGATATGCTGTACAGAGCAACCGAAATAGCTGGCAAAAAGGTGGGTGATTTGTTTAGAATACTTTGTAAAACAACAAGTCCCAAATTAACGTTGGCTTTCAAAAATATTTCAGAAAGTACATCAGTGACTACACATGGCATAATGGGTTTCAGAAATATACCAAAATGAAACAATTAGAAATGCAAGCAAGAGTGAGATACATCCAGCAGCGAGTTTTTAAATATTATATTGAGTATCTGTACACAGAGTTAAACATATATAAGAAATCAAAGTGAAGTACTTAAGTTTTTTAAACTTTATTCAATCATTCTGCAAATCTTGTTTAATTTGGAAAGACATACTGCATCTAAGTTCACAGCTGTTAGGCACCTTTTATATAAACTTTGCATTATTAAATAACAGCAGATAAAATCTAACTACAAAACTGAGAATTTTGATTTTCCTGAATAATTCAGCAGCTGCAGGTTTTAAAACTGTCTTTGATTAGGCTTTATTTTTTTTGTTTGTTTTTAAATTAAAGTGACTTTAACATTAGCCACAAAAAACCATGCTTAGATAATGCAATTAATTTGGGGAGTATAGTCTAAACTAACTTTTTCCATTCTCAGAACTAATAGGTATAGTCCCATTAACCCAGTAGTTTTTAAATCAAAAAACTCCACACACTTGAAAATGGTCAAAATAATTTGCTGTGATGATCCATGGTAACTTGCTACACCCTACTTATAGCTACATGCTGCTAACACGAATCAAGCATGTCAACAAGCTGGTAGTTTTAGGTTTATGCAAAAAGTTTGTTAAGAAAATCAGGAAATAAAAGTTCTTAAATAACACAGTCTACATTAAAAAATTCAAGTTTTACACTGTAGTTAAGCTTGTGTATTACAACGCAACTTATCTTTAAAGAGATTTATCTGTTTAATCTGCTACTCCGGCACTCATAAATCACAGACTGCAGTGTGCTGGAGGACACCTTCGTTCGTTCCCGTGTCTGCTGGCCACACATACAGAGGCCAGGCCAGGCGCGTTCAAGATGAACACCACTGCTTGTAGTACAAATGATTTCACTGTTTCCTTTCCAATTCATTTTAAAAGTTGGGGGAAACAAAAGCAAACCAGTAACATATTGCTACTAATACATTAAATAAAAACAAATGAAGGATATTCATGCGTCAGAGTCAAACTCTCATGGCAGCATTGCTGCTCAAAACAGTATTACTTTTGTCAACTGTACGAGACTTAAGGACTCAAAATACAACTCCTTCCATCGTTTCTACAGATCTTTGGATACAACTGTGTTTAGCAACCAGTACAAATATTCATCATTAGCTTCTAATATTTCTCTTCTTAGAAACTCATCAAATCTTCCCCCAAAGGAGCTGGAAGTTGTACATAAAGCCAGGAGTTATGAACTTCATCTTTGCAAAAGCAACTCTGTATTTGGTTTAGGTTATACATTTTTGTTCGTGGGAACTGCTCATTGGTTTGTTCCTTTCAGTTTTTCTAAACAATAAACGGAGACCTCAGACCTAATTTGAGTCTCGTTGTTTATGCACGTATCCAGTATCACAACTCCAGAATTTGTGTAGGAAGCTCCCATTTTCCTTAACAAGGCTCAGTGTCTATATTGCTGAATTCAAATGCTACCATTAAAGCCAATACAGTTCTTCATGAATGTGCATGACATTAGCATAACTCCCTGAATCTTCCCCCCCCTTTTATTTTTTTAGCAAAATACTATATATTTTAAACAGAAACATTGAACTCAAAGGCTGAGAAAAGCTCTTCAGAAGGCAGGTAGTGCTAAAAAAAAAGTTATTTTTTCCACTAAAAAGCTATGAAAAAATAAAATAGATCAAATACATAAAATGTAAATATTTGTTTTATCTAAAACATACCAATTTGTGAAAAGTCACAATTAAAGCTCAGTTAGTTTCCAATGAAGTAGCTGTGACTACGTCAACATGTACTAAATCCTTAGGACACATATACATACATTTTTTTTGTAAGGAGCCAAACTATTTTTTTCTTCAAATTTCAACAGTGCCTGGGGGAGGGGGAAAAAGCAGTGCATCATAACTCAATACGGATCGCCTTTCTACTCAATAAACCAAAACTTTCCTACTGCAAAAGCGTCCTTTATAACTACTATTGCTTGAAAAAGTTGAGACCTGAAGTCTCATTAACTACCTTTGTGTGACTTCAGGAAATAAATACAAGCCATGGGCTAACCAGAACAGCAGCATAAGAAAAATATAATTAGAATTTTTTCTGACTTCAAATGGGAAAAGTATGAGGTTCAACTCTTACATTACTGAATTATGAAATCACGTAAGAAGCACTAACAGGTTAACTACAAAAACTTCAGACTACGAAGTATGCATGATCAGTCTGGGGAGAGGGCAAGAGAAAAGCATGCATTTGTTCCCCATCTGCATAGTTTTCAACACCGCAGTTCCAACACAACTGAGGAAAGAAACCCAACCAAGACACGGTCTGTCCTTAACTAAAAGGGAAACCAAGTATTTCAAACTGTTTCAGTCAAACACTACTCAACTGGAAAATGGTCTTTCAGTGGTGGTTTCTTAACTATACACTTAAACCAAAGTAACTTCAACATACAACAGAACTATTCCATTGCTTAAAAATGATACAATCACTGAAGTTTGCATATTTCAAATTCCACCTTTTTAGAGCAAATGGCCTTGCTCACTGGGATACCTGTTTAATGTCAGGGATGGAGAAGCAGTACAGTTAATGGAATATATAAAAGATGAATCGATGCGTGTTAGCTAGAGACTGTTAATGGACTGAGCAAATCGCATTTTTCAACATTTTGCTAAAGATTTAGCTCTGAAGGCCTGGCATCCAGATCCCTCTCTTCCCCACAGCTGCCAACTTAACCACGTGGCATTTTGCTCTCACCTTAAAACTGGAACTAGGTTCCCACAACCAACTTCTGTCCGGTGCAGTGTAGTGTACTGTATTACGTGTTTGCGAGTTTGAAGAGCGTGAGTCTGTAATCCTTGAAAACTGAATACAGCCAGGAATGAAAGCCAGAGCAAACACCTGCACGTTCCGTTAATGCGAATGAAAGCTCATATGCAACTTAACTCCCCTCCCCAATAAAAACAAAGCTTTGCTGGTGATGATCACAGTGAAAACCTAGATCGCTTCTGAGAACATTACTTTTGTACGTATTTAAGGAATAGTCTTTCCTAACAGGTTCAAATTCAAGACATTGAATACTAAATATTCTTTTAAAAAAATATTAGTTTTATAGATGAGGCATAATTGTTTCTGAAGTGGTAATATTCTAAGTAGATTTAGCTTCGATTATAGCTTAATGTTGTCTGTATTCTTGGTTAGGACTTGCAAGTAGACTTCGTGAATAGTGCTGAGAAAACGGGAATCGTTCTGCAGGAAAAAAACATCAGAAACATTAGTAAAAAGTTACAAGAAAAAGAAAAGAAGTATAATTTAACTCCATTTAAGCTATGCACAAAGATTCCTACTACGTTGCTATCTACCTGAGGGCTAAGGCAAGGGAACTGGGGCAGCCTGATGTGGTGGGTGATGTCCCTGCCCATGGCAGCAGGTTAGAACCAGACAGTCTTGAAGGCCCCTTCCAACTCAAGCCTTCTATACATTCCTATTAATTCTCTGATCTAAAAATTCCTGTCAAAGCATTACCAGGAAGTGAAATTGTTTAATTGATAAACAACATTTAGAGAGATTTCCTGAGTCCTACTCCCTCAACTGGTATGTATTTCTCTAGGCTGAAGGTGTAGCATTCTTTCTATAAAAATCTACAAAGCAGATTTATGCATCTTGCTTGGAACATTCTGTAAGTACTCCCATGCCAAAGGGTATGCCCATTTTGGCCTGTGTTCAGCTGTCTCTATAAGTAAAATGAAGATTAGAAAGCTGTCTGGAGTATTTGTCTCTAAAGATCACTACAGTGATTCAGACTACTGGGGGGAGACTCTCTAATGAGGATAAGACTTCAGGCAATGGAGCTCAGCTGCAAGTCTTACAAGTGAGCTAGTTTAAATCTTTAAATAAAAAACACCAATATGCAAGTTGTGCAAAAATAAACAAAAAAATCAGATAATCTAGCTGATGTTGGGATTTGGCAGTGGCCCTTTTGATCATAGCTTTTTCGCTAGGAAGATACAGTTTTGGACCTGCGTTTTTGGGGTAAAACCTAACATCAGCATGTACAGAGCAAGAGAATCCCGAGTGAACACACTACAGCTGTCACAGCAACTCCTACTGGTTACCCACGAATCTCACTACGGCTGCTCCCGGCATTACAGATTTAAATCAGCTGAATATTTTAATTACTAGGGATGGCAACACTGGAGCTTTGTAAATTCAATTTCAAAGACCCATACTTTGGTTAAAGTACAAGAACAGTTCTAGGTAACTGGAAACGGGAAAGCTTTCCCAAGGAAACTAGAAACACCTACAAAGACAGTAAAAACAGCCCCCGACCCCCCTACAAAAGACTTCTACAAGTGTAACTTTTTCCTCAGGTGTCCGCAAGTTCATATGGATGTAAAAGGACATCTGAAGCAGAGCTGTCCTTCCAAGTCTTCCGTCTCACAACCAAAGTCTCAGCACTGGTTAGTCTACTTGGAACCCCATCCCTCAGATACTGAGTTCTTTAAGGACAGGACCTTTATTAGATGTATCAGTGCTTCTTGAAGCTGGGACCTACTGAGAAGAGTAGGATGTACAGTCTGAATTTCTGTTGTTCCAAGCGTTAAAGGTGAGGAAGAACTGGCTTTATTTTCCACTTCAGTAGCTTTTGTAGCTGACTGTTGAAAAACACTAGGAGACAAGAGTACTGAAGGAGTTACTGTGGTTGTGGCCGTAACAAACTGCGGAGGTGTGACCTGTAAGAGAACAGAAAGCCAGTGAGCACCACCCCCAGTAGGAACAAATGCTGTTATCAAAAGGCAGAGAAGCATAAAAAAATAAAATACGCTCTTACTGTAGGTCAGTTTGGTATTACAGAATAGTTACTTATAATGAGGAGGTATCTACCTATGAAGGGAACCTGCTCAAGGGCAGTTCTAATAACTTTAAATTTCTATCTAGATCACCAGAGCTTGCTATTACAAAGTTTCGCAGGGGTAAGTTCTGTTATTTTCTTCCTCTACCTGCCATTTTACTGTCCTGGTATCTTTTTCATGAAACACAAAGTATCTCAAGAACACTGAAAGACGGCAAAGCAAGGATTATGTTTTATGCCTCTTGGGTGCTTAAGGCTCAACTGAGGCTAATACACACCACAACAATACAGCATAAGTACTAAAAAACAAGAATTAGTTCCAGTGGTGTTAATGCAAGATTGCAGAGCCAAAAACGTACTTTCATTTCTGCATTTGCACCAACAGTACGAGGAACTGTAATGTACGACTGACTAAACTTCTGTCCTGTAACTCTTCCTCACTTCAGTACAGCTTGCTTCTGCTCCATCAACAGCATTTTAAACATGGTCAGAGTGGACAATATCGCTGTATGATATGGCAATGATTACCATCCTTTAAAGGTATTAAAATTTATTTTAAAATCAAACCGAATGTGTTGAAGTGTTTATTCACCTTACCTGACTTGTTTTAGATAAAGTCTTCGTCTGTGGAAATACTTCTGAGTCCTTGTTTTGTTGTACAGTCTAATTTAAAAAGAAAGCATAAATCACAAGTTAGTGTCCGCAGCTCAATTTCCAGGGGTGATTATCTGAGTTTTTACAAAGCTGCAGAAATCTAAGTACCAACAGATTCTAGGTATAATTCATTCCAGTTTGTAACAGCTGGAATTCATGTTGTATGCTTGCAGTATTACAGCAAACTCTTAACTACAGTTAAGAAAGTCTACCGCAGTTCAAAAGAAGTTTAGTGAAACATTGAACAGGAACCGAATGCGTACAAAATGAAGAGTTTAAGCTGAGTGTGATCAGCAAGGCAAACCGACAGCATGCTGAATTCAGTGTTTTTTTTCCTAGAAGTTTTATTTAATTCCCTCCACAGAAATGAAATGTTGTTGTCTGCTAGACCTCCCTATTTTCTATCTTTACAAATGACATCCAGATATCTCTTCAGTCTGATTTCAAGACTGTAATATAGTAGAATTATAGGATTATAAAAGCTTAGAAAACAAACAAAAAAGGGCATGTAGATACGGTACTTGAATAAATTCACCTTGCATTCTTGGAAAGGCCTGTTAGAGCCATTTGGAAAACCTCAACAGAAAAAAAATCCTTCAGGTAACTGATAACCTGTATCTGTAATGACAAGAGTCAAAGGAGCTTTCTGAAGTGGTAATGATGCCAAGATCGAATCGCTAAGACCTCATTATGCAAGAGTTAGGAAGTCTGGCTAGTTTGAGAGAACGCATTTGGACTATGAATAGCTTCATCCAACAAAAATATACACACAATGGACCTCAAAAAAAAAAAGGGTGCAAGACTAGCATGTAAGTCAGAATTCACAAGGCTATCAAAGCAGACATTGAACAAATCTCGTAGGAGCAGTTACGGATACACCTCGCCAGCTTTTCTAGATGCTTAAAAACATCACAATCCCAAGTCAAATCTGTACCAAGGCTCACAAGTACACAGAAGAAAGACACTGCTCAGAATGCACAGTTCTTCAACACGAGATCCAGACCGCTGCTCAGTGCTGTACTCAGACCTCCTCCTCCCTCGGCAAAATGCATCAGCCCAAACATCTCAACAAGGTGAGCCATCATATAAAAATGTAAGTATTATATGTATATAAATATATAATATATATAATGTAATATATATTATATATATCTATATCTATATATAAAAAAATAACGGTAGCATACAGCGCTCACGGCCTTCTTGAAGTTTTCAAGAACAGCAGTAGGTTATAAATGGGGTAGTTAGAAAGACATCACAATGACAGCACACCTATTTCTAGAAATAAAAAGTAATAGTTCTTCTAAAGACGTAAGATCCACATGTGAAAAATACAGGGCATTTACTGCTTAGGGTGTTACAGGCAGAAGAGTTGAGCTGTTTGTTAGATCTGTGTTAGGAGTAAGTCATCACCATTATCACAGCAAGAAATAGTACTATCAGCTGACCCAGACAAGACTGCTGAAGATTTTGTCAAAACCCAGTGGGAAGCACTGGATAATAAAAAAATAGGAAATTCGTGCAGATATAGCTGTAAGGAGTTTTGTGTAATAGTTTTTCCTTGCATTCTCACTGTCCCTAAGATGCAACACTAAGCAACAGAAAGTTTAAAACACAGAGCACGAACATTAATCTTAGAGTAGCAGTAATGTTTCTACCTAGTCTCGCAAGACAGGTTTATTTCTTTGGGTTATATCAAGGCATAGACAATAGATTTGCCTGTAAGAAACAAGCTTAGAAGGTCCTTTAGAAGTGATATTGGGACAAAAGAAACCAAGAGGGTTAATTAGACAGAATAAAAAAGTTGATGATCCACGTTGATAACTAACAGTATCTCAAGGTAGCCCAGAGGGACTCCCAACAGAAGTGGTCAATACCAAAGTGTTATGAAACACCCAAAGCTATATAATCTGAAACAGGAGACTTAATTTTGTACTTTCAAAGAAGGAACAGGCTAGATTTCCACAGCAGCAACACTCGTAACACCATTTGATCTGTAACCTTCAGTCCTTTCTCAGGTCAGACTTAGCAGTACTGTTCTGACACAAGCATAGGCAAATTCCTTCGGATACACTCATCCCCCGACAGCACCAGCCTGAAAAAATTCCTCCTCTGCAGGCAAGTCTGTCACTGACAGCAGATGCTAACGACCAAAATTAGATTTTAAAGTTTGCAATTCAGTCACACACATTAGAAGTCTTTTTTTTTTTAAGAGCAACATATAAAAGCACATTTTCAAAGGGAAATATTTGAAATATTTGTAGCCAGTAACAGCTTAAAGCTTCATGGGTATAAAAAGCCACAGAATACCTGCAGGGAAGGGATTATCTTGCTGTTCAAGGTTGGTGGTTTACTGTGCGATTCTTTGAAGCTTTCTGGTGTTGCAAGCTGGCCAACCGAGGCAGAGATGTTTGGCGTTAAGGAAGTCTTAGAGAGAGACTGCTGCTGCATTTGGTCATGCTGTGGGGTCAACCTGAGTTTCTGAAGAAGATCAGCGCTTGTATGGGATGTACTTGAGACAGTTCCCGTATTTGTTGATGTCAAGGGTGCTATAAGCTGGCTTTGGCCAGCCATTAGATTTTGTGGAGCGTGGTTCACTTCAGATGGTGGCTGATTCACTAGAGGGGATATCTGCTTGGCAGCTTGCTGCATGACTTGGATTAAACTGTTGTTTTGTTTTAGGCCAGGAAGCCTCTGAGCAGGGGCAGCTTCCATTGTTGAGGCTGAATTAAGAATAGGGCTTAAATGAACTGAATAGCTCGAAATGCTTTTTACATCAGGCTGGGAAACTGAAGCTGGAGGTATTAGCATAGGTGTTAAACATTCCTGCTGATTCAAAGGATTGGCACTGGTTTTAATGTTTGGACTTTCTGATTTCCCTAGTGGTTGCTGTATTACTGTTGACTGGTCAAAGGAAAAAGGCAAGAGCAAGTTTTGCTGCTCTCTGGCAGAGGTGTCAGTCTGCAACTTCTCCCTTCTCTCTGCATTGGGATACGGAGGGGCAGGCTGTTCCTTTGGGACAGAGGTTCCAAACAGTTCTTCCAAAGTCAGGTGCTTTGGCCTTGACTGAAATGTCTGCAAAGAAGGGAAAAGGAAGGTTACAGAGTCAATTTAGGAATACCCAGACTGCGAGAAGCATAGCGATGTATTACAGACTCAAGAAAATTATGAATACGAGGTCAGATACATTTAAAATACACCATATTTCCTGTCACTTTTTTTTTTTTTAAATAATCAAGAGTCTCAGGCTAAGCTTGAAGCCAATTCACCACTTGTCAGTGGACTCTCCCTCTGCCCCCCACCCCCCAGATTGCACACTCATCCCTTCAGCTTGCATTATTTTTCTGTTCTAAGCACCTCCGACTCCATCTTTAAAAACTTGCACCACAGTAAGTGTTTACATTCCACCACTTGGCTAGAGTACTTGGGGCTGGGGGAGAACATTCACATTTCTTCAAGCGTGACGTTAAGACTCGAAATAACCCACAGCACTAGTACAGCCGTGGCACGAGGGCAGGATGCACCACAGCAGAGCTGACACCTTCACAGCACTTTCTGTCTCGACATCCTTCTATGGGCAGACCGCACCACTCGTACAGCAGGGGAACGGGAACGGTTTCTATTAGGGTGATGCCTGCCATCACTGATCAGCCTGAACTACGCAGCACACTTGGTGGGGGAGACGAGGAACAACATATGTTTTGAACCACCGCCATGCAGAATTTAGAGAACTGTAAATAATTAAATGGTCTGAAGGATGGGAAATGAAGAGAGAAGCCTGAAGGTAGACAGCTGATCTAGCAGCACATGCCTAGACAGTTCTCCCATCTTCATCAGCGTTGCAGTGGATGTCACAAGAGGTAAAAATCTGTACAAACCTAAAAAATATGTATTAATTTCCTTGAAAAGCATGTACATGCACACGTTGATCCTGTAGTCCCTTACACAAACATACATCTAGCCTACAGCACTGACATTGCTAGAAAAATCTTAAGGACCTTCTATTCCTAATATTTTGCCTTATGACATTTAAACAACGTTCCCTACGTCAAAAACCAACACAAGACTAGCAAAGAAGAACGGCTGCCTACTAGTTCGTGTAGTATTGTTTCCCCCCTTCAAACAAGCTATCTTGTGAAAAAACAGTTACCCTCTAACTATCAAAATAGATGTTGGCTTAACAAATGGAAAAGTGCTTCTTTCCTTATTTGAGAAGAACCTGTAGAAGAACAGGATTCCTTGCGGAACGGGAAGAATAGCGCAAGTCCTAACAAGGCAACCGAGGTGCCACACAGTAATAAAAATAACCCAAGTGACTCGTTCTCACTTTCTCCTTCCAAAGGAAAGAAATAGCTGGAGTGAGATAGCAAACTGAAGGAGAAAAAGTATGGTTGGCCAGGTCTCCTTGCATTTCAGGTGTTGAAGAGGCAATACAGCACAGTTTTGAATTACTTAACTCAAACACTTTTTAAATGCCTTAAAAAAAAACCTGATCACAGCTAATGAATCACAGGCTCCTGTATAGCATTTTGCAGGGGGAAATGGTGCCTTTTCTTCAGCAGTAAACTGAGAGAGCCTGAGCTAATCCCTTATGATACACCTGCCAGTTCTACCATGAATTACTCACCGCGTATTCCCAGCCAGCTATTATACAGCAGGTATTTCAG
Organism: Nettapus auritus; assembly: GCA_011076525.1. Lineage (NCBI taxonomy): Eukaryota > Metazoa > Chordata > Aves > Anseriformes > Anatidae > Nettapus > Nettapus auritus. The sequence goes on along the minus strand of CM021776.1, from coordinate 1,861,099 downwards.
CTGAATTAGTCTAAAATGCATTTTTTTTTTAGTGAGAAAAACAGCTACTAACACCCTTATGTTAAATTTTTCCTGCTTTTTTGGGTTGTGCAGGAAGAAGTTACATAAAACAGCTGGGCTAAAACACGACATTCTGTTCAGAAGAGTGAACGGCCTGCAGCGAAATTCCAGTGCCTTGTGACGGTTTGTCCAAACAAACAATTTCAGTGACAACCACTGCCCGTGACGCTGCTCTGCTGGTTCCAGTGTAACTAACACTGGTAAGGGCAGCACAGGTAGCATGCAAGCTGCCTGCTAGTCTCGAGCTTGAAATCACATTGACTTCTGCCCCGGTTACTAGCTTGTGCTGCTGCCACTGCTGACATTTTTTATTATTATTATCCTGTTCAGAGGAAATGACTACTCTGCCTCAACTCTGCTTTTCACCTAAGTTTGAGTGACTGGCTTTCTTTTATTAATACACTAAACATCTTCACCTAATGAACAGAAATCTCTGCCGCGCTCTGATCGCAGTCAGACTAGCCCCTTACACGTACCACATACAGCTTGAAACATGAAGTTTATTCCCAGCCTGAGGGATAAAACACATCTTGTGCTTGACTCGTCCCTGGCTGAGGTGTGTTTTGAGCATGTCAGCAACTCACGGTGTTATGGACACCCTTCTCCACACAGGGTTGGAAAAAAAGGCAACACAGTCCATTTACTTGGCAGGAATGGAGTGCTGCCCAAAGGGCTTCTCCAGGAATTATTTTGGATATATCCAAAATATTCAGGCATGGGAATTAGCAGTCACTGCTGGCACACGACATTTCACTGTTCTGGTTCGGTTTTGCTCATCAGCAACACAAAAACATTTCATGTTACAGCTCATTTTCTTTTTGAGCTGCCAGGACACAGAACTGGAACTTCAGAAGATCACAGAACAGACATTTATTTTTCATTCCCAAACCTGTGATGTCTTTAGCACGAAGTGAAGGTAGTCAATCAATATACAACTGTGACATTTTGGAAGGGTTTCAGGATCTCACAGTAATTATCAGATATATATTAGTTTTTAATTCCAGTGGTTATCTGCTTTAATTGGATGAAAAATGTATTCTTACAGTTCAAATAGCATTTTTTCCAGTTCTCTTCTGGTAGTCCCCATTATTAAAAATGGAGTTATGAACAAACATCTTGGTGCAGTATTTGAACCCAGCTAGCTTTACAGAAGTAAATTATCACTTAGATAACCCAACTTTTTTCCTGTAATTCCACAGTGATTATTTTAAACAGCTCAACAGAAGAGACACTAGAATGTACCACTTCACCTGCTCTATAAAACTGTAGTTTCCCTTGAATTACTTTAAAGCAGTGTATTACAATCCTAGAATTTTTAGAAATTTAGACGTTAGAATTTATAGATCTTTTTTTCAAGACAAACCATGAAATTAGAACTTTTCCTTAGCTAGTTCCTACTGCTCTGCAAGCTCATGCACTGCCAGGCTGGCCACTTCAGCCGATCACGCACAGTCTCCACACAGCAGCCAAAAAAGAAAATTTCTTCTTTTAAAAGCAAGACACATCCCTGTTGCCAGGCCTCAAGATCAAGCATGCAGCAAGCACAGCTGGCTGCCAGGGGTCAGTCCATCACTTGTGCTGGTCCAAAACCAGAGGTGTTGCTGAGAGGGCAGAAGGTGCCGTGACAGCCAATAATCCCAGCAAGCTTCCCCTCACCCTGTTTTAACCCACTGATTGTTGTTACCCCAGCCCCTTAAACAGATTTCTGCTACTCATACTGTAGCCCTAACCTGTACTAGAAGTTATTTTACTACAAGATAAGTATGCTCTTTACAATTACTAAACGCAGCGTTTTCCAGAGGCAGTGCTTTGCTGCATCCAGAGCACAACAACGAGCTACGACTGGGAGCTGGAGGCAGGCACTGCCAGATCACCTCCGAGGCATTTTCTGGAGAGGACCACTCCTGACCTTTCTGTCCCCACTGGGTGGCACTGTAAGCAGGCACAAGTTACGTGCGTTAGAGAGCATTTAGTTGTTGCAGAATTAGCATTTTTTAAAAACGAACCTCCAAGAAGCACTGTGTGAAGCTACGTGTCCCTTGTGCATAAAGGCTTACTAGAACATGCAGCCAGTCAGCGAACTATCGCTGCCTATATTCCAACCACTCCAGTGATGACACTATTTTTGTAACACGTTTCCCATGGTTCCTCAACAACACGTACATGAAGCATAAGGTATTTTCACTAGCATTTTTACTGTAGTTTAATCTTTAATTACAGAGGCAATACCAGGCTTTAGAATTTGTAGATATCTGGCTACATGCTGATTGAACACGTATCTGCTCATTATCTGACAGACATCTAAGCGCTGTATGTGCACTAAAATTACCATAGATTTGCGCAACATCCCTCACTGACATCACCGAAACAGTTTTGGAAGATGGTGTATTCCTTCCTCTGTGTTAAGCAATGTCAAAAAAAGTCTAAACAAAACCAAACAGCAACACAAGAATGCTTCTCCGTGATATATAATAGTCAGGCAAGTAAAATTTGATCGTACAAGCAAAGTTTAAACGCAAGCTACAGAAGTATAGGAGAAGACAGGTATGCACACATTCAGTACGGCCAAAGAGCAGTTAGTGCTCCACGACTGAAGTACTTTCCATCTCTTGTCAAGCAATGGACTGATGGTTTCATTTAGTAGGACTGTAGCTACAGCTTTAGAGGCAGCACCGACACACTAAGATGTCTCAGACACAGGAAGACAGTGCTTCAGTTGCTGTTTGAAAGACCGCACCACAGTGTGCAGTGAACAGATGCCATATTCACTCTGTCAATTCGACAGAGGTAGTTCTTGTTTGTTCCCGTACTCAGGAGTCATCCTGCACAGGTGTCTCTATACTATCACGGACTGTCTTCTTACAGAACCTGAGTTAGCCCATTTAAACACACTTCCATATTAACAGGAGTGTGGACACAGCCTCCTATTTAAACATTAAGGCAAAAACCAGAATTTAGGCTCTTTAGAGTCTCCAGACCCATTAGTTCATCCGAGGGGGTGTGGGCAGCAGGAAACACCAGCTGATCTTAGACAAGCATAGTCAAGAGAAATGAGAGCAGATACTAAAACCAATTCTAAACTGCAGTTAAACTTACAAATTTATTTTCACCATGAAGCATAATACATTCAGCAAGATGATACTGCAGGCACTCCAAGAAAATAATGCTTTGGTACCAAAACCAAGTGCTAAATGAAGAAGTGGCACACTATTCAGATTTGGATGATGCTTACCTGATCTTGCACTTGTATTGAAGGTTTTTGCTCTGAAGTCTCTGTGCTTTCTGACTTGAGCAGATTTGCATTTTGTTGCATTCCAGAACTTGATATAATACTTGAGTCACTGATCTGATTCTGGGGGGAAAAATAAAAGTTACATGGACACAGGAGCTCAGCCACTACTCTAATTCTGCTTAGGTAGCACCTGGGCTGAATGAAATCCAGAGGATGTACAGGGTAGTGATTTTCTGTCAGACACTGTAAAATTCACAAGTTTCAGGAAAAAATACCAAGTAATACACTATCTGGTAAGTGTTCACAAAGCTTTTATTCTATATTATCAAAAAAAGACAACTGGCTTTATACTTTTTTTCCCCCACTGATAAATAAAGGTAGACTTTTCACATCCTGTATTAGCTCTTAACGAGGCCATTAAATTTACAATTCGTGCTAGAAACAACTTGGAAAAAAGTCCTGTCAGAAATCGTTCTAAAGCGACTGGAAGAAGAGCTTGTCACTGACTTATTTCCAGCAGATTTAAATAACCACGTGCATGTACTTTCACAAGGCATTAATTGGGTTTTCTGTGAATAAGGCAAACTAGCCAAGAAAGTTGTAGTAATAGACCACACGTTTATGGATTGAGTTGACTTCCTTCTTTACTAAGTATATACATTAAAATAAAAACTATATTAAAATTTAAAGCACTAGTGAAAAAACTGCAGAACCAGACAAGCATTAAAGAGATATACTATGTTTATGACACCGCTGAACTTCAGCACATCAATCTCAGCACCTACCTGACACAGCTACACAATGAGAAACACTGCAGCAGTAAGTTAGAAACAATCTCAGCTTCATTATTGCTTTGTTTTAAATTTCAGACTGCAAGCGATATAAACAACATCAGGACTGTATGTCGTGATTTAGGGACAGAGGGGAGAGAAACCACGTCTGCCTTTCTGTATTTTAGCCACTAATTCAGGAGGTTAAAACTCTGGGCCTGAAATGGTTGACTGCCTCGCAGCTACAAAAATCAAACAAAGCCTCGTTTTTCCTTTCCACTGGAGGATAAGCTGCTACGTTTTCCATTCTCAGACTGAAACACACACCATAAAAAACATCCATTCACTTCATTAAAAAAAATCTCAATTCATTCATTTTCACATATGGACTTGATGGAGCGAGTACTTGAAGGATTAAGCTGATTTGGAATCCTAGATTAAATCACTCAGACTTCCATAAATCTCTTTTTCACTCTCTGCCCCCTTCTCATGCTGACACGCTGCCAATCTCCTGTGGGCTGCACACAAGGATTACTGTATGATCCATCTGGAATGTACCAGGCAGATAAGTACTTTCTGCTCCTAAATACAAATTCATGCATAATTATTGAACATCATAAAATAATAGGAAAAAAAATAAGACAAGAAAGGTCTCTCAAGAAGCCACCATCCAAGCTGGCTACCTAATCGTATCAGCTTTGCTATGTGCTAGCCACAAGGAGTTCTAAAATCGATGTGCCTGAGGTTTGTTACTAGAGCTGAGGTGGCCAACAGAGCATCCTGCAGGAAGTTTGCCTGAATCACAACTAGCGTTGCTCATTTCTGTTTAGTGAGCAACTTCTACAAAACTACCCTCTTAGCAGCCCATGGGATTAAGTCGGGTAGATTCCGTTTCCTGCTCATCCACATGCACAGAAAGTTCAATAACGCCTCTAGTTACATAGGTGGTCTAAAAGCATCAAGAAGCAAAATCAGGATTGAGATGCAAAAAAGCTAATTTACGTAGAATCTTCATTGTAGCCTAGTCCATGCCCCATGTATTTCCACACTGTATGACAGCTGCCACAGCCCATTTATCAGTATTTTACTTGTCTACAGGGCTGCAATTACAAATTCTGAACTTTGTTTCTACCAAAAGGTTTTCGTTACTCTCGCACACAGACCTCGAAATTCAGAGAGGAGAAGCTGGAATATCCTGAGTCATTTTTAAGAACCATCTGTTGAAGTGTGTATCATCCCATACTGCAAGAACAAAGGAGAAAGACTAACAGGCCACTACCAGAACAATTTCTGTTTTTTCAAGCCTTCAGTTTCTCCAGATCTGTCTGAATTGATCTAACACTGAAAGATGAATCATTCAGCTTTCGATGCTTCCTTCTGTGCTCTCACAAGAGCTGCCACTTTCACAACGTTGGCCTTCACAGAAAGGCACATGCTCCTCAAACAGGATTGATGTGCTGAGAATTAGTTTTTATTTGTACCTACATTAAAACATTCTGAAAATACATTACTGACTTTCAGAAATTAGAATATAGCCTAGGTCGAATATATTGCACGGTCCGTCACGTCCACCTGTCCTGTATGTCAGAAAGCGACAAGATAAGCAGGCTCCTACATAGCGTAGCCCACGTCTTCATTCCTTCCTCCTCACCCCACATGGTAGCAACCTAGAATCCTACAAAGACTCAAAACACAATTATTCCAAGGAACTCCAGTGTCCCTCTACACAAGTTCAAGAAGGAATGAAGCACTCTAGCGATGTGCTAACCATTCTCCCACCAGCACAGCTGCAACCCAGAGCCTATCTCTGCAATATTATAGCTACACATGAATATTGTTCCTTCTGGTGTTACTGCACTCACAAAGAATCTTTGCCTTTTTTTTTGGATCTCCCACAGACTTCCCTTTTTTTGCCTTCCATGTACGAATTGGTTCTCAGGACTCTATAAAGTAATGCCTTCCCAAGAGATCTAATACCCTCCTTCATCATGTAAACTTAGGAATTTAGCACTGGCAAACGACACCAGACTCACCATTCCGGTACCAACTTATTAAAAGAACAGGCACACAACAGACAGGATTGAGCAGTATAACAGGGAACAGAAGGAAATGTTATATGCTCATCTACAGCAATTCAAAATATACTTCACTGAGTTTACATGTACTGAATGACTAAACCTCTACCCTCTAACACCATGGTTTTGGTTTTTTGTTTTTGAGACTAACTGAAGGCTTACACTGTCGGGTGCAATTTTTGTTATTCCTAGAGACAAAATTTTCCTCACAGCAGTAGAAACTGTTGTAGAATTGGTCTGTCAAGCTCCATTTTCAAGTGGGATCACGTAATTAATATAGGACTTTTTCCTGCCACAGTGTACTTGAGGGAAGGAACAAGGCAGCATTCTGAAAACAAGAATGCTAGAACAACGGCAGAGAATGCCTTCTCTTTAAAGAAAACAGTTATGTTAAAAACTGCTTACCATATAGGCTTTCTTCAGAATGAAAAAAATGAACAGTTTGGCTGAGTTGCCTACTAAGCTAAAAATTGGGGAAATAAAGCTTATGAACTTATCTAACAGGCAAACCCCACACTTTTTAGAAATACGCTTTTTTCCCTACACAACCTGCCCCCAAAGTCACTGTACATCTGTGCTTTTATCACAGACATGGGACAGTTCACAGCTTCAGGGTTTCTGTTGTATTATTTAAGATACCGAAGCATTCTGGTATGCAACCCAGCGAATGCTGTTGGTTATGCCATGAATCATAGGTGACTTCCTCCAGTGATTTTCAGTACAGTGGAAAAAAAGGAAGCCTGAAGTGTTAGCTACTACAAGAAATGTTTATGGAAGTGGAACTTCGGAATCACAGAAACAGACATGGTCATCTGTTCTTTTGCAGTGTTACATTCTGTTCATCCTTCCTTTGCTAATCATCTCACAAAATAGGACAATGGATGAATACTGAGGTTAAGCAGCCCATGCACCAGTTCTAGAACACAGTATTTGTTGTGTTTGCATTTCTAGGTGCCCATTTTTAGAACTCTACTTTTTTCCCCCTCAGGAGGTAGGAATTCAAACATATGACTCTTCCTTACTCGTTCGTATTCATCCTTGGCTTTACTAAGCATTTCCAGGATGTCAATAGGCCTGTTGGCACTGCAGCCGTTTGTTCTGCTGGGACTTTTTCTGTCCTGGGAAACTTGCTGTGATCTCTGAGCTTCTTGTTCTACCACTCTGCAACAGAAAAGGAGAAATGGTTTTTTCACAATTTTTATCTGGCATGAACATCTTGCAAAAAGCAGGAAAGAAAAACGTTCTCCGAGCATATAGACATGCTTTGTTCTGCTTGAAGGAAAACCTAACACTGAGCTGGACAAAGCTATACAAGTTTCAATTTGCTACAAGGTTTATACAAGTCAAATCATCAAACAGTCTGTATGATTTACCTCTCATCCAGACAGCACTGCTCTATAGCTCAAAATTTGCCTGCAGTAAACCCTACTTCTGTAAAACTGTCACATTTAGACATTTTTTACAATAAACCGTGCGGACATCCAAACACGTGCTGTATAAGCAGCACGTGTACTATACCACAGACTGACTAACCTATATTTTTCGTCGTTTACTTCTTCACATGCAGTTTTTCCGTATTTAGCCAAATCAAACCGTGTTGTTCAACTACATCAAATACAAACCCGTTCTTATTTAGGATGAGGCCTACCATTAGAAAACAAAAGGAGTAAAGGCAGCACGCACTTCTGCTCCTAATCTATATGCAGTTCACAAGATGTACACGGCTGTGCAATGTGCTAAAGCTTATTCTCTTGAAATCAACGCACACCAGCCTGTAATCCCCTCTTTTTTAAGCCTGCATTAATCAAATATGTTAAGAAAAAACAAGCACTGTAAGCAGGGCAGAGCTCTAGAGCTGGCACATCACTTGAAAACTCTCATGCCGTGGAGCTGATGGGGCAGCCGAGGTGCCATCAGAGCAATCACAGAAAGCGTCAATCATCCAGCCTCCACTGGTCAGTTAGGGCTCAGGAATAAATCTGGATTTTAGACTGTTAATAGATATTTCTATGTACCTCTATGTTATCATTCCTGAGGAAAAAATAGAGCAAGCATTAGAAGATTCCTCCCATTTTCCTAGCTGCCAAGACCCTTTACTTCACTAGAGTTCAGCTGTGTTTATTTGAAGAAAGATTAGACGGCGCATTTTTTTTTTTTAATTAAAGGTAGCTTTTAACAGTACAGCATTGCCCAGGAAAATGAGTTTCAAAACTTTTAGTTATACAAGCTGCTTATTGAACCAGCTTCTCTTTATTCTTTGAATATTACACAGCTTCCTCTGTCTGCAGGCAAGCACTCACCTGCGAGCGTAACTCAGATCTGGAGGCCAATCGACCCTGTCAGACTGTTTCCAAGAACTGCGGCGTGTGCTGCTTTGGATGAAGCAGCTCAGTACTGTACAAATGTTTCTATGGTGACACCACGAGAGAACATTTTGTTCTAGCACCCCACATGGTCATACAACCCTGACTTGGGACTTGTCTACACTCAAATCTAAAACTAGGGAGGAGAAAGGGCAAGATGAAGGAACCAGATGACCAGACCGCAGTGTCGGCATGGCTGCAGCAGGAAACAAATACTTTGGCTGAAGGGGGATTTCTGGGCAGCTGAAGTCATGCACGTGCTGCCTTGTAGACGAAGGGATGCCCTGAGTCTCCCAGCCCTCTTCCTGTTCATTAATAACAGTTCCAGAAGATTTCAAGATGTCTTTCCATTAGAAACAGTTCTAATGGTCTCACAGCAAATTGTTTTCAATGACTAAATCCATTTCACAGAAATATTTCCACAAAACATCGCAATTCTTTTCTTCTGCACATTATCGGGGTATGCTAACCTTGTAAAAGTTTACTTTTTGTTAAAGAATGAAAATGAAGTTATCTCACGTAGGTAAGTGTCTAATGGCTCTTCCTCCATTTCCTGTCTTATGCAGGTTACATTCAGATGATGGCAGTAGGTAAGTGTGAAACAGCACCCCTTCCAAACTCTCCCAGACAGAGGCAAAAATCTAGAAGCAGGAGACTATCTCAGAGCCCGGCTGAGGTCTGACGGTTAAAATAGGGCACAACAAGCCGAGAAACCAACATTGAAATAGGAAAATTACAAGGTACACAACAGAATACAATAAAGTCTCCCAAAGACTTATGTTCTGGCAAACCTTGAGAAAAAACAAAACAAAAAAAACCACAGTAACTGCTTAACTTCCTACTACTTCCAGGAAGCGAATCCTTCACAAGGAAGTATTTTAACTTGACCCAAATTTATTCCTCAAGCCAGCAGTTTGAACACTTGGATAGTCATTCCAGAAAATTCTAGATTTTGTTTTTAAATTAAAGAGTTCTATAAATCAAATGCCTTTTCCTGGGGTAAAAAGTCAAAAGCAAAAAGCTTCTACTAATGCAAGTCTGTGAATGCTCTGTATGCCATCAGGATTAAATCTTTTTTAAGCAAGGCCTGCTGTTTCTTTCCATTGTATCAGACAGTGGAAGAGGCACCCATTCCTTCAGGGACACAGAAGCAGCAGGGACAGTTTGCTCAAGACTATCTGCAGTTACGGCACTGACGATACACCTGGCACCACCTCACAGAAGAGCAGGGAAGGGGTGGGGAGAGAGAGAACGTGAGAAGTGAAGTTGTGCGATTACAAAGCCTATGAAGAGTAATTTACTTTTCTTTTGAAAGATAAGCCACCAAAATATAAATGGATGGCCCGCAATCTTGTTAACTCAATCTGGCACAATAAGGTCAACTCAAGCAGCAGGAAAGAGAATGCAAATCTCCTTGAAACCTTTTATGGTTATGGTTTTGAAGCTCCGAGGTACTCTAAATGCAGCCCTCTTTCTTGTAAGCGATACAGGACACCCCACCTAAGTAAAAGGGCACCAACAGGCACAATTCAAGTTTCTGCTGCTAACAACAAAAAACATGAAACAAAACTGATACTCAAACAATTACTGGAAAATCCACGGAACTAAGCCTGGTGGGGCCCACAACCCCGTGATGAAGCTCACTCTCTAAAAAGGATTATTTTTTAATTAAAGGGCATATTTTAGTTTTTTGAAATACATTTTTCATCCCAGGCTGAAACAGTCCCTGCAGTTTCAGCCTCTTTCTTGAGAACAAAGGACATGTAAGCATCAGCACTTTTACTTTTCTTCTAACTTCCTTCTACCCATTTGCAGGGAGGAAGATTCATGTTTGTAGAAACTCAGTCAGCAAAATAGTTTCAATCCACGTTTCATCAAGTTTGTAACAGCCTCAGAAGTGCAACGTTACCCTTCTACAATGTGCAACTACAATGCCTTTGTTCCAGTTTCCCTAGCATTCATCTTTAGAGTCTCAGCTCTAAGACCCTTGGTACCAAACGAAGTGTGCTTTCATGCCACAGGACTTAAAAAAAATATGTAAGTTGATAAACTTGCACTAAATGCTTCTAAGTATAGTCATGGCTTCTGCAAATTCTTCTGTTACCCCTACAGCTATACACAGCCATTACCAAAAAGAGCCACGAGTATTTAGACATTCTACGTACCAGTAATAGGGAAAGGCTGTATGAAATATACTCAGGTAATCAAAGACTTATTACCAGCAATATGTAGGCTAGTGAATATCACATCCCTTTTGACCACGTTAATAGCAGCAACAACTAGAGACCATGCTGAAGTGACGTCCTAGGACAGCTCAGAAAAACTTGACTGTCTGTATTCTGTCAATATCCAGTCAATTACGTTTTCTGTCTACATGTTTGATTTCTGTAGTTTCACTTGCCTAAGACTGAAGTAACTGTGGTCAAGACACATTCCCAAGATCTGCTTGATGTGTTAACTCTAATTCCTGTTTCCAATATACATTTAATCCAGTCATGCCAACACCTAAATTAGCAATTTGGTTTAAAGTGATGCTCACCCCATGTCTACTTTACATATTAAGGTCTGCCTGTGCTTGAGATGTCATGACGTGCTGATTAGAGCACACAACAGAGAAGAAGGTGCAGGAAAAGTAAATAGTGATAGTGCAGAAAAGCAAAGCAGGGAACACAGGAAAACACTCTGTGGAATACATCCACGTTTTGCCATTTTGCATTTTTTGCTACCATATGAACACACTGTCACACTTCAAACTCTTTCTTTTCACAAAGGACATTGAAGATTCACTTCCATGAATTCTCATCCCATCCTCTTCTATAAGCAAGGCTTAACCAGCAACACACCTCACCTGAAGGAGCAGAAGCAAGAACACTCTCTCTGCCTACACTCACTACATTTTAAGCACCTCCTACCACTTGGCCAAATTAACCAGCGTCAGCTTTCCTTGCCCCTTCTGTTCATCCAAAGTACTGAAGCCATGCCAGTGCAACCACGTACAGCACAGACAGGCCAACTGTACTGCTACACACACAGTATTTTAACAAACTAACCACACCATGTGTCTGCAAACACAGCCTGAAGGTTTCTTTAAACAGGCATTTCCAAAATTCTCCTGCTGCATGGCCTCTGCACTTCTAAGCCTCAGGAACCAGGAAGTAAGAGCAAGTGACATGGCAACTAACAAACTAATTTATCTCCTGAGAAAGAAGAAAAGCATTAATAAAAGCTGAATAACAATCTAGAAGTTTAGCAATAAGTTCCTTTTATTTCATAGTTCAGTCTACACTCCTAACACAGAATCTCGCAGAATGAAGAACAATGGATTAATAATCAAGCTTTTAAAACAGGAAGTGACCCACCACCAAACCAACCACACAAAACACAGCCTTATTTATTGGCCTACACCTTCTGCCTCAGAGTATTTTGCCAGGGTATTACTCTCCATTAAGCATCTCGATACTAAATACAAGTATAAGATAATAAACTGGGCTTATGTTTGCACTCTTCAGAGAAGGCCAATTAATACTTCAAGTGAATTCTTTACTATTTAAAAAAGCCTTAGTGCTATAGTTTTGATTATTAACAGACCCCAACAGCAGCAAGAACTTTGTATCTCTCGATTTAAGGAGGGAAAAACCAGACGTGTAATAGGTTCATTTTTTTGCCTGTGTTATGTAAAAGAATTAGCGAATAACAAGACAGGAATACTTACTTAGCCATGAGTTTTGCTATCCGATGACAGTCATTCTTGTCATAAAACCAGATACTGTAAATTGACACTTGAAAAGAAAAAAAAGGCAAGTGTAAGACAAGGGTTGAAAGAATAAAAATAAATCAGTAGAAAGGAAGCAAAAAAACAACAGCCCATTAGCCCAGTAATGTAAAAATTAACATCGATATCCACTCAAATATTCTCTGCATGACCAAGTACCATTTATAAAGTAATTACAAATAGCATGTGGGTAAACACAAATACAATGTAAAACAAATTAAACGGACGGACTACAAAATGCTGATGCTTGTTCAGAGGGAGAAGAGGCAAGCAAATGAAGTTTTACAGGCCAGATGGCTTCCCGCTACGGTTGCAACCTTCTACTTAGAATGGCAGATTTTACCATTAAACTAGGCTGAAGAATATCCACTTTGTTTTCGAACGCTCATTTTCAACACTGCCAGGTTCTGAAGTTCAACAAAAGTGTTCAACTTGCAGTACGACAGCTCAGTCACAGGCTCCCCCTAAAGGTCCCCTCTCCTAACTCTTCTCATGAAAAGCAGTTGTACAGAAGGCAGTGATAACACTGCAGCTGTACTGTCACATTCATGGAGCAGCTTAAACCCAGATTCATACCGAACCCTGCTCTTCGAAGGCAGGGATGACGAACCAGCAAGGGCAAAAGGCTTCCAGCTCAGCGAGACACCCAGCTCTGGTTTTCAGACACAACAAGACTGCAAACTATTCTCACGATCGTATTCGATCGCACAGCAGGTTACTTTGAATCCTGGTTCATCTATGAATTTTACCAATGCAGAGTGTGCAAGTACCTCAAAGGCAATTAGACAGTTGACATGTTACCACTGAAACATTTTCATTCCTGAACAGGTATTTTTAGCCTGTTAAAATTCAGCTCTATAGCACAGTTCATGCCAATGTTTTCATTAAGTTGAAATCCCTACAGAAAAGGAATGAGTTAAAAATGAACACTACCTTTCCTAGCTGGATATACATTTTTGTTTGTTTTAAAAGACAAAAAACACTGCCCCAGAAAACTCAAAGTCTCAAAGGCCTACTCAAGGCTATTTAAGCCACAGCAAAGACTGATTATTCACCAAACAATTTTCTCGAACTTCCAGTTTTCCTGGGCTTGCTGTGTTGGACCAAAGAAGTCATGCCCACCCCTCGCTTCTGTAACAAGATCTTAAGACAAACTGAAGTTGTACTTTGCTTCATCTTATGTTTTTTCTTTTTCCTTAAGTAACTACAGTCATTTAGTTTCTTGGCAAGTTCCAGATGAAGTAATAGCCAATAAAGATTTTCTAGCCATAAAGAAATAAATACAGCACAACTTCAGCTATTTTCTCCTTGCAAAACACACAAGCCAACTGACGAGCACATTGCCAATATTTGTGAAATATTTATGAAAATTTATCACCTCATACAACCGGACTGTTCACTGCATTGAGACTCGGCAGCATTTCAGCGTGAGCTGTTTCTTTAGTCACGTAGGATATTTTAACGCTAAAGAAAAGCCCTTTCCCTTCCCTGACTGCTCTATCAGACGAACTACTAAAGGAAGAAAGCTTCTTCAAAAGCATACCTGCTGAAGAAATAAAGATAAGGAACCTATAATGATATCTTAATGGGATAAGTGATAAGAGTCACACGCTGTTCAGCCAGACACAGGCCTACACAAGACCTGAAGCTGACTGAAATCTCAGCTCTGCCTAGAGAGTATCATTTTTTCTTTTCCTTACTTTGTACTACTGGCAAACAATCACGGAGTCACCACAAAACATCAGCAGTATCACAAAGTTCTAAAGCAGATTATGAACAAGCGAACTCGGGCATTAAGTTAGATATGGTCTGACAGACTGGAATGCTTCCCTCCCTCTTTTCAGAACAGGGCTCATCAGCACCATCAGGTCAGCTCCCTTGCCCCAGATATCTCCAGACTTTCTGCCACAACTGCCTTACTACATCTGATGTATTTAACGTGCATGCAACTTCAGCCACGAACATCCTTGCATTAGTTGATACTTCCCAATTCTTTTGCTATCCGTGATCTTACTACACCCCGCAGAAACATCAGCTGAACGTTCGCATGCCTAACGGCACATCTTTCTACTGCAGCTAGTTTCAGCCTAAATTGACTCATTTTTCCAACTACTTTAACACTTACTTTAGCTTTTCTACACCAAACGCCAGGCAGCATCTTCAGTAATCAGGTAGAGACAGAATGTAGTCATCATAATCCTTCAGCGGCATTCAGATTACACTGACACACACGTGTGTGGCCTTAATCGTGGCCAAACCACACTTGATAAAATTAAAATAAGTCAGTTACCTTAATCTAAGTTCTTCTCGGACATTAGGTACCTGGGCAAGATAATTAAATCACTTCTATTAAAAGCAGTGCTAATAGAAATGTGTAATGCCAGTTTCTCATCCTAGTTCCTTCCCCGTTGTGCTTCCGCTGCTTCAGGGAACAGTCAGATCACCGCTGCAGCACTGCCCAGCTACCAGAGCTGAATCTGGAGCAGACAGCCGGGTGCCACAGCCGGACAGAGGCCACGCTCTGGCAACTTAAAGTAAGGCTTCACGCCACAGCTGCGCTTCAGGTTTCATTTCAAGCTAGGGAAAATAAACAGTGTGGCCACCCTTACATTCTCACAATGTTTCTGTGACTCAGTTTACCCCAATCCACCCTCTCCCTTATGTCAGCCTGGTAAACTTTAATCCAGATCAGTTCCCCGATATTGTTTGCAGATCAGCTTGACAAACATGCCATCTGGTACCAGAGAAAGGACAGAAACAAGCTGAGGGCTGCACAGTAAGGCAAAATGGTTAAAATGCTCGTGTAATACTCTGCCAAAAGGAAAGTATACGGGATTCGTCAGCAGTGCCAGTTTGAGAGGCTACAAACTACCACCCTCTTGCTTTAACCAGGTTAGCCATTCGTGCAGATACAACTTCACCTCATCCAAAACAACGGTAAGTTGTAAAATGGATCCTAACTAGCTGGGATAGCTGATGGGAAGAGAGAAAAAAAATAGTTTCAATTTGGATGTTATCCTACAACAACTGACAGTGGGGGACAATATCCCTTCCAACTCCCGCTGGGAAAGTGGGTTCATATTTTGAAACCACCCTAAAAAGAAGTCATGGAAGATAACCCAATCTCACTCCCATTAAAAACAAAAAGCTGATATATACATCATCTTACACCTCCAATAGAAGACAGGTGCATGAAGTAATCTCTCTCAATGCTCGTATTTCTTTCAGTAGTAAGATCAGCTGAAATGCCACGGCCCCCAAGCCACTGTGCTCTAATCTCTTCCTCATTCACAACTCTTTATTTTTTCAATTTAAATATTAGACTATCACATAGATTTATAAACCATTACAAACCATTTTAAGCCATCCCTCCCCTTCTTATTGCTTTGAATATCAAAGGCTGCTTCACAAATAGCGTTCACAGCACAATCCCACCAGCAGTTGCACTGGAGTAATGCAGCAGGTGGCAAACAGCAGCCACGTGCAGGCTCAGGAACACGGGAACAAACTCCCATCCCACAAAGCACGGCACAGAACGAGAAGGATTACTACTATGCAACACTAGAGCAGGAAACCCCTTCTACTTTGAATGCCATTTTTCAGGTCAAACAAAGTATTTTTAGCACTGCTTAACAGCTTTCAATGGTTCTTCCCCTCCCCCAGCTCGCATTGCTGCTTCTGCTGTAAAGGTATCAAGAACAGGCTCCTTCCTTATCTCGGACTAAAGCACCGGGTTAATGCGCTTGCTGGAGAGCCCCTCGGCTGCACCAGCTGCAGAGATGTGTTATGTTCACTGCCTCGTCTGCTGGGCAGGGGGAGAGGGCGAGAATATGATGAGATAGTTTCCTTAACTGTAAGGATCCCCTCATTCCAAACCAATCGGAAGCTCCTGCAAAGGATTTCAAGAGCCATTTGAAACCAAGCATCTCACTTTGGGTTTGCTGTTCTGAATGCAAGCGTTTGTCATTAGTGATAACGCAAGGATGACAGCACTTTGTACCCAACTTTCGCATTTAAAAGTATAAACCTCCCCAAACCCATCACTTTTGTTTCGCTAACTCTTACCTTTGGATAAGGAGTAAGAAGAAAAGGGAGCGAACACACCAAGCAACGACCATTTCTTTTATTTTTTGTTTTACACTTGGCACCTGCCTTTCCAGAACCATGGAAATAAATCTGCCTGACCTTCCAAAAGAGCTAGCTTGGATTAAAAAGCCTTTTAATCAAGACCAACACCACCGATACAGAGGGAAAGTTATAAACGAGAAGGACTTAAAAGAATACTTCTTGCAGACCTTTAGAGGTAAGATGGTCATCGTCTCAATTTTTTTTTTTTACTGATTTTCCTTTATTATTTAGCAAAGTATCTACTTGTAAAAAAAAAAAAATACTGCTGCACAGCAGCCACCATGCTCCAATTTCTCACAGTACAGACTGAAAGAAAGTACAGGACTTTTAGACTAGGCTACTGTTACGTACAGAGCCACATTCATTTTTTGAAACAGATTTTAACATACTTTTTCCTCAAAATACAAACGAGGGAATTTGATGGAGATATCAGTGGGATTCAGTGCTTCAGGAACAAATTCTCTGAACACTATCAAGAACGTGCACATCTCCAGACAGCTAGAAAGGATTCCCAATGAAGCAATAGCAAACACATTAAGTATGAAGCATAATCTAAGAGGTCTAACTTTTGAGAATTCTAAATGCAAAGTCTGCTACATTGCCAAACAAGAAAGTGATTCATTGCATTTCTTGGCTCATTCTTATTTGGAAATATTAGCTTTCTTTAATTCTAACATTGAGAAGTAGAAATTTTTTTTTAATTTCACCACTGTAACCGGTAAAATGTTTAACAGCTTCTTAGAAAAAAAACAATTTAGGAAGGATTTCAGTTACCTGCAAAAGCATTAAAAAGGTCTTATTTTCTGAACCAAAGCCTCTACATGTCTTAGATCTAACCAAAATAGCAACTAATACTTGGACCCAAATGTTTCTCATGTCACTCACTGAACACAGGAGAAGGCCGGTGTACAAAAGATACTTTATCACTTGATGTGTTGTGCTAGTAGTACAACCATGAAAGACACTTTCTTATCCCATCCTGCAAAACCAGAAAAAAAATACAGAACAGCCGAAGAGAAGTGAGGCCTCCCTTCCCATGGGAATAATACAGCGATTCCCCCAGTTATTCTAAGAGCATGAAGAAAATCTTTGTGCAATTACATTAGCCATAAACTTGAGATCCTTTAACAATAATTAAGTTCAATTATGCATCAAACTATCAATTCCATTGTATAGAAACATGTATTTGCACAAATCGAACTACAAAAGAATAGTAAACACATCGAGAACATGATTATCTAGCATGACAGGCAAGTTCCTGTAACCTCCAGCCAAACAGAAATGTTTATATATGGCTTGTAAAATTTCTGCTATAACTTGTTGGTGACCCTGCACAGGCCAGAGGACGTCACTCAATAGCACCAGAATGCTTCTCATGCCATTTAAGTGTCGACGTCTGAACTGGTGCACAGGGCAGACTTTGCCCTTATTGTCTTCCTAAGGCAGAATCCCAGAGCAAAGTGAAAATACGGAGTTTATAAAACAGCGATATAAATATTGTAATCACTTATACGTATTGTCAGCTTGCCCCCATGTATTCAAGAGAGGCTCCACACTTCAGCTGTGATCTTCTATTTCCACTGTGCCCTGGAGGAGCATCAGGCACATTTGTCATTGATCTCGTTACAACCTACATACGCAGGCACACTGCTGTTTGGCAGAGACAGGCAGCAGTATGAACAGACAGGAGTTCTGGAGAGTTAAGGAACCAGAACAGTCAGTTCAGTAATTGAGCAATTTGAGCAGGACAACTTAATTTTGAACAACCACAGTAGATTTTCCTCAAACAGGAAACAGAAAACAGTGCAAGAGAAACAGGACTGCTGCCAACACCCCGTTAACGAGGTATTTTTCCATGCCCAATCTAGCAGTCCATCCTCCTTCTGTCACTGCAAGATCTCAGAACTTCAAGTTAAGTCCTTAGAGCTACACACCACAAACCCCTTCGGGATGAGCATTATGTTATCTATGGCCTTAGAGCTCCTATTTGAATTGGTCTCAAACGCAGAGGTTTTCCACGCCAGCAGGCAGCTGAGCAGAAGTGGACACTTTTCTGTATGAAGAGAACTCCGACAAGAATGGCCTCGCCTCACCGTACAACTAGAACATACACATGGAGAAGTCTGTCTGTAAATACGGGTCAGTCCTGGAAGCGGCTTTGCTTATTTAGGTTTCTGGAATAGTATGCAGATAGAGGAAAATGGATTTAAAAACTTTTTAGTTGCCTATATACATTTTTTTCCTAGCTAATTCAACGGATGGAGATCAGGCAACTGGGGAAACTGCAGGCAAGTAAGAAAATCCCAAACCCAACAACTCAAAGCAGAATATAATGGAGTTAACATGCTGAAATAGGGACTAAGAAGCTTACGTGGAATTTTCCATACTGCTAAGTTTGTTCTTGAACAGAGCAAACACTAACAGAGTGCACAAAGTGATCTGCTGCCTATTTGGAGCACTCAGGGCAATAGCTAACAGCACGCTCACTACACTTCACGTCTCCAATTTGCATTCAGTGCAGACCGGTTCTGGACACACCTACGCTCTAAGAGACAGAATGGAGTGGTGAAATATAGGATAGTTTCCAACCAGTGCCTTTTGGTCAGAATGACAGTGACACCGACAAAGATACGGGCAATAAAGGTACTCTTCAAAATGCAACTATTTCCAGTATCAAGTCTATCATATTCTTGCACATTTTTGTCGAAGTTTCTTCCTTCCTCATACTTTCCTGTCATCTGTCCCAACTGCCAGGAGCCTCCCACAGATTTTACACAGTTGTGTCCCATAGGAAAATGAGGGCTTTCGTCAATGAGAGGAAAGCACATAATTAGCTTTAGGGGTTTCTAACGAACTCGCAGCCAGCCTACCTTCTCTGACTGCTTCCATTAAGTGATCCTCTGTCACTCCCACTGGCATACAACATGGTAACTCCACAGTAGCTTCTGATACCATCAGAAGCTCCAAACAACAAATGAATCATCAGCTTCTGTTTCCCTTGTATCACCAGCCTCACATTGGCAATCATTTCCTCTGCTGACACCTCAACAGCCACCCTGTACCTACAACCAAGACCCAACTCAGTGCAGCATTTCCACACGCACCCCTCACAATTCCTTGTGAATCATTTCCTTCCCTGATCTCCTAGACTTGTCAATTCACTGACAAATTTTGACTTCTTCCCCTCTCTGAGGCTTACAGAAGGATGATTGCTAAGCCCATTAAAAACAGAAACCTCCCACCTTAATCTGTTCTGTCAATTTAATGGAAACTATCCTCCGCCCCACAGACCCTGAAGGCTTTCCAAGGGGGAAAAAAACAGGAAGGGATTAACATCTGATTAGTCTTTTAGGTACACTGAAGTGCAGCCAAAACAGTGTTCCTGTCTGTAATTCAAGGAGACGCTGCTCTTTGAAGTAGTAAGATGTGTGCCAAACTGGAACCCTAACTCAACTGACGACCCCAAATTGGCATTAGAGATAAACTGCAGCACGACGATAGGGCTGCTATTTTACCACTCATCTCACAGCACTCAAGACTTGCTGGAGTCTAGATTCAAAGAAATTTAGCAGACACATCTGTCTCCAGACTCCAAATCCTGTTCAAGAGCTGTGCAATTTTCACAACCCAGGCAGCTACTGATTAATATTTAATTTTCCTCTTGAAAAGGAAAAAAATTCAACAAAGTTTCACAATTTGACTTTTGAAGCCCTTGTAACTTCTCTCAGTGTTAAATATTCTCAACAGTTATACATCTTCACTTATCTTTAATAACACCATAGCCCTGTGCACGTTCATATTGAAACCGTAAGCTCATGAGTTAAAGAGCACGTAACAATAGTGAACTTGGTCTATCCTGTTTTTACTGAAAGCAGGTGATCATCGTAAAACATTCTCAGCTACTTCAGCACATCTAGTGCTGCGGACAGAAACAAACAAAGCACTGGAACCTGGCCCACTGCATTACACTGAACACAGCGTGGTAACTGGGAGCCGTCTGGGTTACAAAACAGGATCTGAGGGTTATATGGATGAAAGGATGTTATACTCACAGCTAGCATTTCTGTAAAGAAGAAAAGGCTCATGGAGCTGGAACTCCAAGTCTTTGTTTACTGGTTCAACCAGGTTGTGCATGTTCAGTCGATTCACTATTGTAAAACCATGATAAGGAGAAGCCGACCTATTGTTTTAATTAAAATAAAAGCATGGATTAATACCTTGATCAACATATACAAACAATTCTCTGAAAGACAGTTATGTATTAATCCTCAAATCTCCATTACTTTATGAACTAAAGCTTTAGCAGTCCTCAATATCTAATAGCTGTTCTTCTACGCCATTTCTTGGCGAGCCAACTCATTTCAATTTAAAATCATGCTTACCTCAACTACGATTAGGACTAGCATTACAGTTCTGCTGTAGTTACTGAACTGCTCAATCAAAGATAGGCCTCAAAAAATAAAACTATTCAAAAATAAAAATAAAGCTATTCAAAAAACCTAGGGCAGGCCCAGGATTAATTTAATTATTTATTAATCAATAATTTAATATTACTTATATAAATATTAATTATTAATTTAATTAATTATTTATTTATTAATAAAGTGTATTTAACACTTCAAATAAGACAGCTTTGAAGCTTTTTAGAATCTTTAGTTAGAGGAGAAAAAACACCAAACCATACTCTTCCGCAACACCGGCCTTACTGCACATAGGTGTGACAATAAAAAACAACGGCTTAAGTAACAGGAAATTCACTTAGAGGGGAACAGTAATTTCTTCCTAAAGGGATACTCTGAAAATAAGTATTTTACCCAGTGTCTTCAAAGTAGTTTTTAAAATATTTACAATTGTACTGCTTAGTGAAAGAATTTTTAATATCCACATTTTTGGTAGACATCATGTGGAAAGAGAAAGCAGCAAGCACACACTGGAAATTCAAGACGGTTTTGTTTCAGGTCTGTTTTCTCTTGCTGCATGAATGTCATGTCAGCATACTGAGCTGCGCCCGTAAGCACTCATATAATCAACAAAGCAGCATGATGAAGGCCTTTGGGGGAAGAGGAGGCTTGGTTTAGATCATTTATTATCTGAGAAAAATAACTAGCTAAGCAAAGGCACTAGGGTAAAGAGACTGATATAATTAGCTAGTAAGCATTAACATTTTTATAGCAACATGGACACCTTTAAACAACGTCCAGCCAGAAAACCTGCCAAGAGTTTCTACGGAGGTGGCAAACAGTCCTTACTGTCACAGGTTACTCGTTTAACGCTCTTAACAGACCTTTTGTGAAATAATCAGAAACTTTTTCTTTAGTTTGGTTGGTTTTGGACTCGATGATCTTGAGGTCTCTTCCAACCTAGAAATTCTGTGATTCTGTGATTCTGTTTTCTTACACTGTGTATTTCCAAACTTGGAGCTCAAGCAAAGTTAACAGCAAAAGGTGATTTGTATTCCTTTACAGTGCCAAGATGCAACAGGTGGAATAACCCAGTCCCTGACAGTCTGCTTCAGGATGGGTTGATTAAGTCTGCGTTATTCACACCTCCTACATTCAGTGTTATTTCATTGTTAAATTTCTGATATGCTGGCAACTTAAAACTTAAATCCATGACTGGTTTTGCTGTTTCCATCAGGAATATCACTCCCTTTTCCCCATGCCACATAACTGGGAATTCCTTTCATTATTTTAATGAGGAAATGAAGTAGCCCCCGAGTGACTTAATTGACATCATCCATTTTTAGAACTGGACAGGATACGACAGAAGCAAAGTTAAGAACGTTATTTGATTTGAAATGCATATTGTTTCCACAATCAACTTTATGTATTTTAGGAGACATGGGGTGGCTACGCATTTATCAACCCCAATACATTAACAAATGTTATCATTATCAACAAAATAAGATTAATAAACTAGGTTTTTGTGTGGATACATAGGTAGTATTTATCAGGCCCTACGATTTTTTCAGCAGTATTTCTGTGTATTTTCAATACGGTTATTAACTCATGCACAGAGTTTATTCTTCTCAGAGTAAGCACATGTATGTTAACAGCTGGACAAATAAGTAATTATGAACTGTATGCAATAAATCCAGTATGGAGCTGCGCATGTAGCCACCTCCTTTTCTTTCTTCATAGCAAAAGAAAAGAAAATCCAAAAATAACCCTTACCTTTTGTACACAAATAAGGTACCTTCTATATCAGTTTTCTCCTACAAAAAGAGAGCAGATATGTTTAAGAAATATCCTTGTTCACAGAGATAGCTTTTATAAAACATTCTAATTACAAAGACTATTTGCACTTTTTTAAAATGAGGATATTATGATCTGTTATCTTCTGGAACTACTTATTTGTTCTGAGGGAAGTTCAGAAATTAAACCCACTTCCAGAAGACTTCCTTCATGCTGTTAACTTACTGATGTGATATAACATATCCCACAACTTTCTCATGCTCACCTTCACCAGTCAGAGCTTAACACCTCTCTCACAACTCCCATTTTAAATAATGACTACGTTTTATTACCTACAAATAGTTTTCCACAGTTGTTACTTAAAACGAGTAGAGTGCCAGCACACAAAACAACCAAACACCCTAACTGCGTGCCCCAGCTCTGGTTCATACTTTGATTTTCCAAATCGTGGGTCTGCAGCACAAGCTCCAGCGCTGCCCACGGCGCCGAACTTCCACACGTTCACATCTCACGGTTCTGTGACCAAACTCCAGCGGGCAGGGACAGCCCGAAGGAGGCACAGGACAGCTCTGAACCTAAATCAGGCTTTTTCCTTAAACTGTACCTTCTGAGACGCCCTTTTACTGTAGGACGGGCAGCCCTACGCAAACCACTGAGGACAACCAGCTGAGGTGAAAGCTGTATTTTAACGCAGCGACGAGTATTGTTCCCCAAAACCCCACCGCTCCCGAACTAGGGCTACGAACAACAAATCACACTTTAAAAAGTCAGAGCTGTGGCAGCCACCAGGTGCCCAAGAACCCTCCAGTCCCACAGCATCGCTACGACAACGAGGGCGGGCCCGGCCGGGAGCGAGGGGAGAACCCGGGCGCCGCTGCCCGTCACTTACCCACTCGTTGTCCTTGGGGCTGAAGCTGTAGAGCGCTACCTGGCCGGTCACGTCGGCGATGCTGGTAATATAGGGGTCGTGGCGCTGCAGGGCCGCCAGGCTGATCTCCTGCCCCGCCCGGCCCGCCGCCGCCTCCATCTTGGGGCCCGGCGCGAAGCGGCCGCGCGGTGTCACGGCGCGCCCGTCCCCGCCGCCCGCCGGAACGCTGAGCCCCGCGCCTGCCGTTCCGCCCCGCCTCACGGCCCACCCCGCCGCCCTACCTTACTTAAAAAAAAAAAAAAAAAGAAAAAAAAAAGGAATTAATTTTACCCTTGAGTGCGTTGCGGGACTGCTGCCCTCAGATTGTGCTGGTCACTTGGTGAATTGGTGGAAGGGTAAAGGCAGACCATGAGACAACGCTGACCCTACTGCTGTGAGGCAAAAGGGTAAACATAAATGTGTAAAAATAAATGAAGATCTTGAAGTACCGATTTTCAAGATTCAAAATTCAGATTCAGCTGTCACCTGAATTTAGTGGGTATCTTCCCATTTTCCCATACGTCTGTCCAAACAGTGGACGTTTCTGTTATCCAACATTTTCAGTTTCGTTCCGAATTGTCTCTCCGCATCTGGCATGTTGGGAAGAGAAATAGCTTCTTTGTTTCTCAGGACCAGATTAAACTAAAGATCTGTGTATTGCTTACATTGTAAGAAGTAATTATGTTTTTGCCATAATTTATTTCCTGACATGAGTAGTACAAAGGCTTCTGAGTTTGCGGCAAGCTGGCCTGTGACAAGCTGTGAGCTGTGTCCCAGGATGGAGGAGTCACCACCCGCGATTTTGGGGCCAATGTTGCTTGTTCCCTTGGGTTCCCCCTGCCTCAGGGGTCGGAGATGTGCCTGCGGCACGTCCGTCTCCTGTGCTGCTGGGGGAGCAGACGGGGTGGGCAGGGCTGTGACTACGCGGTGCGGTGCGCAGTGCCTCAGACTCTGCCTCCATGGTTCTGCGCACCCCCTGCAGATACCCACACGTTTGTCACTATCTGCTATCTGGTTCACACTCTGCGGTGGGATATGGAATTTTCAATACTTTAGAAGAATTTTGGAATTAAATACTTTGTTTTTCTAAGGTATGGATTTTAGGACAAAGGAAGTACAACATACGTATTATGAACAAGACATGAAGGAATTCCAAAATAACATCATATTTGTAAAATTTTGTGAAATCTGCCAGGAAAAACAAAACAAACACCAAAAACTTAAGGCTAGCAAACTTAAATAAAACTGTGTTTGCGGCGAGCTTATGACCCTTCTGAGAATGTAAGGAATTTCCTTTACACTTTGTATTACCACAGATCATGTTGTTCTCCATTGCAGGTGGACGTACTTTTTATTTTAATGCAATTAGCTTTACAGTTTAATCCTCCCCTCAAAAGGCAGACATTTCATGCAAAAGCATAAGCAAGGATCCAGCAGTTGTGTGGCTCCATTAAAAGTCTTCCTGACAAGCAGCAGAAAGGCCAGGTTCCAGTAAGACACCAATTTATTTATTTATTTAAAAGTAAAGCTTTTTGGAGTGAACATTAATTTACCTGTTTCAATGCCAAACAGCTCTAGCATAAAGTAAAAAGACATTTCATATACATAAAAAAGGTAATCTGGACACAAAATTGCCATGTACCTTCATCATGTAACTCACTCCCGAATCCCAAAACCTAAATACCTGTCAAAAATCATAAAAAGCATAGAGAATGTCATAGAAAGGTCCATAAATCTTCCATCCCTTGAGTCCTTCCTGTTTTGTCACAAGGCGCATCCAATCTAATCGACAAAATTGGAGTTTTATTGGTTCTGTTGGTAAAGTGTGAAAACCCATTTCCATAAAGGTCAAAGAATGACACTTAACATACTTTGCTATAAAATAGCTAGTTACTATTCAGTAACACTCTAAATTAGGTAAAAACAGGATGAAGAAGTTCATGTTTAAAAGCAATCTTTTAAAAGACATTCTAAGGGCTCAAATGAAGCAAACAAAATGACAAAAACATTTTAAACTGTTGGTTTTAAATGGCATCTGAAACACCTGCACCAAGCTGTTCCTTTCTTCAAGACTACTATAAGCAAAGGTATTTTTTAAAGTAAAAAACTTCTTGACAAAAGCCAGCTTTCTGCTGTGCCAGATCTTCTCAAGTGTGAAAACTCCTTGGCTGCATCTTGAATTAAAAGTGAAACATGAGGAGCATCCATTAAAAAAAAAAAAAAAAAGCAGGTGTGTTTTCCAGTTATGGGTTTCTTTCCTCCTTTATCTGCTAATTCATATTCTTCATTTTAGTGAATTTATTCTCTCTGACCTTCTTCACTGTTGTTGCCTTGGAATAATATATTTTAGATCAGAAATGAGTCATATGACCTGCCATCTGCTTCATCAACCTTGAAGTACACTGAAACACACGGTATACTTAGACTCAAGCTGTGACCTCTGTAAACTGAAATGTTAGTTGTATCCATTCAGGCTTGTTCCTTGATTATTGTATATTGCAAATTTCTTTGTCCTCCTCCAAAGCTATGCAGCAGCTACTGCTGGGGAAAAGTTCATCCATTGCTCTCTCTTTCTGGTTCTTGCACTGTACCAGCCAGAAGTGGGATGCTGTACATAATGCCCTTTTCATGTTTGCTCTGTGAGTGGGACAGATTCCATTTGTGTTTCAACAAGTGAAGAGAACATTATGTTCTGTATCTCAGTTATTCAGCTGAGGTTCTGTAGGACAGAATGTGATGATTTATTACCCTCTGTAGTGTTATCTATTTGATATGTGTTAAGATAGGTGAAATAATACAGACCCTCTTTTACCCCTTCAGATGCTTGTGGCAGCATGGCTGGGTCTTTCCACTGATGTCTGCTCTGCTGTTTGCGGTGGTACTAACTCTTTTATCTGGACCTTGTTTTTCACACAGCAAATTACTTACGTATTTCCAAAGCTTATTTGGGCTCCTTTCAAACTTCATACAGAAAAAATGTTCTTCAGTCTGCAATACCTTTGTTTATCCCCTGTTAGCTGAATATCATCAGGAAAGAATATATTGCTGATGTTACGGTGATGGAGAAACGCAGTCAGCATTCCCAGTCACTGCATTTGCCATTACTGCTAAAAGTTGAATTAGGGTCCAGTGGATTCCAGGAAACCTGAGCGACTCACAGAGCTAGTGTTCTGTCATCCTCACTGTTTTCCACTTGAAGCAATTGTCAGAAGTTTCTGGTATCATGAGATGTTTTGCAAATAGCACACTTTTTAGTGGTTTGCTTACTGACTTCCTTGAATTTCAATAGCAGGTAATTCTTGTTTTATTTATTAGTAACGGCGTTGGTATTTATGCCTTAAATTTCCGTGATAATGGCTGTTATCCAACAGAATTCATTTATTTGGGCTTAGTACTAGCAAGGGTAAATTGCCCTGATGATGACTTCCTTAATCAATAACTTACCAGACTTTTATTTTGCAGTTTAATTCCCTAGACAAGCCTGCAAGCCTTATTTGGGGTGCGTGTGTGTGTGTGTGTGTTTCTGAGCGAAGTCAGTTTCTAGGTGTTAAAGTGGTTAAAACAAGGGGGGAGGATGCTAGAATTTTGATAGGTCTGCCATTTTGTTTGAAAAACCATTTTATTTCACAAGAAGTGTTACTTGGACGTTTTTATTTGCTTATTATTTATTACAGTGTTTACTTCATTGCATTGTTCACCCTGCTGTGAAGGCACACTTGATCTTTGCCATTAGTGAGGCTGACAGTTCCTGGCATTCAGTCTCATTTCTATACTTTACGGTACAAATAATTCTTCATGGGATGATTCTCCAGGCTGATAAAGGATAACTGACCAGCTGGAGATAAAGACCTCTCTCTTTGTAAATGAGATCTGTAAAAATTGTACTTTCTGAGCATTAGCGCAGAAACGGGCTTTTATGGTACTCACCAGCAGTTTATGCAGTTTTTATGTACATAAAGAAAAGTTTTCTTTCCTGGCAATCATTCTGCAGTGCTGAGCGAATTACAAGCCTTTCACACGTCTTCCAATTTGCAGTATGTTCTTTCTGCACTGATGTTGCATCCATGGGTACCTTATTGAAAATTCATGGTCATAAATATCTATTTTTAGCTATGAAAAATCGATTCCCACCTTTAGAGGAAGGTTTTCTAAATGGTTACACAATACAGTGTTACAGGGTAGCACCATTTTTTTCTGCAAATTCTGCAGCATCCCTTGGTCACCAGATCCATTTCCTTTTATCCTTCTTCCCTTGGTTACAAAACTAAACTTGTTAGAGTCATTTCTCCACACCTACTGGCAGAAGGACAGAATGAAATCTGGTTAATGTGCCACAGAAGTCGTTCGGCTGGGTCCCTAACAATTCCAATCAGTAGGAATCGTTAAGCAATATAACATGTTATTGAAGGTTGTTACAGTGTTCCTTCACTGTTGTGTTTTAAGATCAGATGATACAGTATCTGCCAGGGTTGATTCTTGCATACTCAGTTCTTACATCTGTACAGAGCCTTATAATTAAGTTAATTATTCAGTTTTGCTATCATATCATTTCTGTCCTTTCTCAGGAGGTTTGTATCCCTTCCCTTCTGCCATGTCAATTGCTTATGTCAGATTTATGAAATAAGCCAACTTTATGCTTCTACAATTCTCCACACCAAAAGTGGCAGTTTCTGGCCTAGGTTTTGTCAACAGGTGGTTTTTTTTTTGACTGTGTGGCTACGTCTGCAAATGCAGCGTGGATGGACAAAGCGTAGTGATAATCGAAACAGTTAAAGTCTCTGCGATTGCTTGATGTGTAAATCTACTCCTGTTTCTGGATTGTTGTCATTTTAAAGTGACAAGGAAGGGGAAAACAGTGCTTGGACTCCAGGCTTACTCAGATGTAGGTATGGGATTTGTACTATTTCTGTTCTGTACCTAAAACGGATATATAACAATTTTGTAGGGTGTCTGAGTTTCCCAGATCTTGCAGTACTGAAATCTGATTTTAACTATAAATTACCCTGGTCTCATTTTGTCATGTAATAGTAGCAGTCATGATTCTGTAACAGAAATGGATATTTTCTTTCTTTACTTTTCTTTTTTTTTTTTTTTTTTTCTCGTGCAATTGGCAAAATGGTCTAGCAAATCTGAAGCAGGAAGCATAAAAAGCAACTGTGAATTATTGAAATAATATAATAAAGTACAAGTAAAATGATATTAAAAACATTCAGTCACCTATGAGTTCACTACCATTTTGGACATGCTTGTCACCAACAGTTACCGTCCTTATAACAGATGCTAAAAAACCATGAAGCATAGAGAGGGGAATAAATTACAATTACAATTCAGTAAAACTAAGAGAATGAAAATACTCAATTCCATTTATACAGAAAAGCTGTTCCCACAACAACAGTGTAAGAGGTTGAAATAGGTCACAGGCAGCCCTCCTTACATTGCTCAAGAACATTAGAAGGATTAATTATTTATGGATTATCTCCTAGAAACAATGATCTGGCGCAGACAGGTAATCCAATCTCCTCTATCTTTCTAACCTGGTTTGCCATTTCACAGGGGATTGTGCAAGCGTGGCAATTTTTTTCTAGGAAGACATTGTCTGCCTGCCAGCTAGAAACATGTAAATTGCTGGAATTTGCATCAAAAATATGACAGCTCTTCTCTGACAAAGGTAGGTAGTGAAACTAGATTAGGAAAACTATTTTTTTTAACTAGAGCATGGATGTTTGGCTTAGAAATTTTACCGTTTTCACCTTTAGTTATAATATGTCATTGAACAGAGTAAAGAGAGAATTTTGCCATTGACATCAATAAGAACTAGAGAGAAAATGTTGTTTGTGGGACTCTGTATTTTGCATAAATGTCTGGTAATCTTCCAGACTAAATTTGTCCAAAAATTTATATACATCTTACTTTTGAATACAAACCTTTCAACAATTACAGGCTCTATAACTACTTTAGAAGTAGGTATACAGCCTTGCTTTTATTGATTTGTATGTTTAATGTAATAGTAGGGATTTGAACACATCCCTAGCCAGTGGTGTCATATTTTATCCAATGATAGGTGCAGGGCCTGCTGCTGAATATGTTAGAACTATACTCATTTCATTAATGGAAATGAACTTTATTGCAAATCTCCACTGGGGCAAATTAGCGATCGGACAAGAATATTGCAGAAGGAAAGGTGCACCATCAGGGATTCTCTATTGCTCATTTCATGTTACATGTAGTTTCAGTTTTATTGGTATAATAACATTATGGAAAACAATATGCAATTACTATCACAAGCCTCAGAGTAGCCTGTTCCAAGTTTTCTTGTCCAGATTACAGACTGCGCAGATCAAAACCTGACGATTACATTAGCAAGGTTCTGCTTTGTAGAGAACTGAGAAGTACAGCAGGAATAATTGTGCATCAGTAGTGGATGCCTTAAGCCTTGAGCAAGCTACTTTAGCAGAACAAAGTCAGCTTTTAAACTCAATTTAACATCATTTTTTAAATTATTCAGTTATTGACCTTAAA
Source organism: Nettapus auritus (assembly GCA_011076525.1). Taxonomy (NCBI): domain Eukaryota; kingdom Metazoa; phylum Chordata; class Aves; order Anseriformes; family Anatidae; genus Nettapus; species Nettapus auritus. Next base: position 1,831,079 of record CM021776.1, on the reverse strand, counting down.
TGTACTGTGTCAGTTTTATAGCATTACCACGTGCTTGCATTTTTGTTTTCTTGTAGCCATCATTCTGTATTCTTTAAGGTTCTTGAGCCTCTTTGAACATCTCTGTGTACCTACCCCTTTAAAACAGATTATCATGCAAATCTTAAAATGTGGGTTTACATTCTTTTTAATCTCAGAAGCCTTGCTGTAAAATAGCAAGTCAGAAGTTCCTTTTTAATGACTTTAGCTGGTCCTCTTAGAAAATATACACGTATTAGATTGACTGGCTTTAAAATAGGTTAATTATATTTTAAAGACAAAACGTATGTATTTCAAATGGCTTTTCTTGTTGTGGTACAGTAATAAGAAAGAATATGCAACAATATTTTGAGAGTAAGTAGCTTTTAGAGCTTTTCAGACATGACTGGGAACAAATATAAAACCAAACAGCCTGGTGATTTCGGCCTGTTTTGGTACTACTTAGATTGTTCAGTGACAGAGGAATGGGAATCGGTAAACCTATGTTTGGGTCAAACCAGTGTCATTTTGTACACTATTAAACAACTTCAGCTCTCTGTACCTTTGTTTTCCCATCGTAGAACGAGTATCACGGCTTTACTCATCATCGTTCTTTTCAGTGCAATACTTTTCTGAAGGGTGATCTGAACAGTATGTGCGAGGAGAATACTTCCAGGGACGAATACTTTCTGGGAAGGGCTGGTGGCTGCTGGTCCATCGCAGGGCCTGGTCGGAAGGCGAGGGCAGCAGCTGCTTGACTGCTGGGATCCTAATGCTGCGCTCACAGCAAAGGAGCCGTGTCAGCGTTTTCAGCTTCTTTGCTCTGTCGGGGTGGTTTCCTCAGGCCCCTCGCTGCCCTCTGTGCCTGCCTGCATGCTGGCGTTGGGCTGCTGACCAAAAGACGCACGTGTAGCCAGGCACCTAAGGCACAGAGTCATTTAATGCTCGGTGTAAGCACACCTACCTCCTGCTTGTCTCCGTTAGCTCTCTCGAGGCAGTGTAATGCCCGGGACAGTTCAGTGACATAACCACGTGGACTTAATGTCCATCCTGTGATGTGTTCTGCCCATAGCAGTTGCAGCCAAGAACACAGGTTTCAGAAACATGTTCCTGCCTGGAACCGAAAGGCTGGGGCCGAGCCACCCAGCGTGGGCCTGCAGCCTGCTGCCAGGGTGGGTGGCAGGGAGCTTGCACCTTCCTGGAGCTGTGGTGGTAGGCTAGGTGAGGAGGAGTCATCTACTGGCCAAAAGGAAGCTTAATTACATTGTGACTAAGTAAATTAACTTCTTATCTGGCTTCTTTTCACCAGTTAAGTTCTGGCTGACGGAGGATTCCTTTGCCATAGTCAGTCAGAAGAAAGCCGTAAAGCTGCCTGCTGAAGATCCTGTGGGGATCCCCATGGTTCAGATGAGCCAGGCATGGCAGAGGAAGGGAAGTTCAGGAGGAAAGCGTTAAGTTTTCCTGTGCTGTGGAAGTTTGCAGCCAAACGGTGGCACAGAGCTAAGGACAGGAAACTGCTTAGTCCAGGCAGGCCTGTGGTGGGAGTGCAATTGCAGCCTTTAGTTTTGGGACCTCATGTCCCTTGACTCTGGTGCTAGAAAATGAGTGATCAGGTACTAATAAATTATTTAAGAACAAAAGCAGTAACGTCTTCTTTAAATAATGTCAAGTGGGTCATGTGCAGTTACGTGTGTAAGCAAAATGGCAGTCACCTAGTGAAATATTTTCTGCGAGATGTGGAGTACAAATTTACTGAATTTTCATTTTGAAAATGAATGTAATTTTAGAGATTAATCTATGAATTGGATTGCTTACTTTGGCACATTTTCAAAGGAAAAAGGACTAACTAATACATTTTACACTGACACAATCCACTTCATTCATATGGTAATTTTTCCCCAGCAGTATTTCACAATAAAATTACTTCTATGATGTGGAGTTGGTGTACTGAAATGATGAATCTAAAACCTTATGTAGGGGTGATACATTTTGTCAGGTAAATGGCTGAAGAGCTGCTAAGCATCTCTCCAATAGATTTATTTATAATAATCACAAATAGTTATTTAACACCTCCAGAGCACCCTTTTACATGGCAGGCTCTTACAGGGTCTTTCAAAACTCTCATGGTCAATATGGCGAGTACTTCTTATTTTTGCCTCTTCTAAAGCTTGAATTAGTTATGTGATTTCCAAAACAACTAAATTTAACAGGCTTTGATAGTTGCAATGTGAATAAATACATAAAAGTAAAAATAGCCCAGGGCCAAATCTCTTTTCCTTCTTGGCCTTGATGCCTCTCCGAGGTGGCCAGCTCAGCCAAGCTCAGCTGTCCTGGATGGTGACAGCTGGTGTAGAATTTGGTGATGGGTAGGTCACACTCACTGTGCTTGCCTTTCCCATATCCCTATGTGCCTGTGTACTTGGCATCGGTCAGGCAGAGAAGGGGTGTTTTCAGGAGGGCTCGCACTTCCATTACAGACAGACTTGCCAACCAAGGGAAATTAATTCCAGCAGCGCTGAGCTGTTCTACAGGGCAGGAATGACCAGAGTCCACTACTTACTGTAACCGAAAGTAGTTTAAAGCCAGTTACCAAAGTGGAGCAAATAATTACTTCCAGAAAATATTTTCACTGTGTGATAAAACTGGCATGCAAGGTATTTTTGCCTTTTCTGGATTACGAAAAATTCCGATCAGCTCCGTTTTCAGGACAGACTCGTGACCTGAATAATTCATGAGCGGCGATGTCTGGGAGGTAAGCTGAAGCAGGAGTAAGCTGTTGGAGTACCTGCGGCACACGCAGGAGGAGTGGGGGACGAGCCAGGGGGAAGGCAGGCTGCTCCTCCTGACGCTTGCTTTAATTCTCACAAGAGCATCTGTGCAAGAGGCACTCAGCCTGAAGGATGTCTTAGCTTGGAAAGACAGCACTGCTTTTACAATGTGTCTGTCTGGGAAGGGGCATATTTGAATTTGTTAATACCTTGGGCATGTATTTTTGATAAAATTCTCCAGTTAAAGTCTGTTCTGGTTATTATTATTATTTTGGTTGGTTAGTTTTTGTTTGTTTGTTTGTTTGCTTGTTTTTCCAGGTGCAATGTGAAGCTGGCCAAGTAGGCTGTGCAAACTTCTGAGATTTAGCACTTTAGGGCTACCATGTGATTCACGAGCTTCTGCGACACAAGAGCTCGGCAGTGCTGTTGGCATACAAGCAGCCACGGGGAATGCTTAAGACTGATAATCAGTTAGTTATTCTTGCTGCTTTAGAAAATCTCCCATGTATTACTGTGTAATACCAGGTTTTGTACATCCATTCTGCTTCAGATATTCCTGTTGGAGGCCCTAGACTACTTGGTGGTGCTTGTTCATGCTCACACTTCAGCAAAGCGCTCTCCATGGCTGAGTGGCACCAGGCCAACTGCTGAGGTTTTTAAGGGTAGAAAGTGTTTGTTTTCAGACACTGAGAGGCCTGTTAAGTGAAACTCCCTGCAGGTGAAAGCTGGTAACTGAAACATTGGCTTTACCAGGTGGGCTTGGCTGCCACAATTAGGGCACTTTGTCAAACACTTCAATAAAGAGAAAAATCAATGTATAATAATTAAGGTAACTGTATGAGTGTATTTAATTTATTACCATCATGCCTAGAATCCCCGTTAGTTCTTTATAAAGTCAATAAAATAAAATAAAAATGCAGAGAACAAGAGAAAAATATTCCATCTCTTTAAGTTAATTCTTCATTTGCAACTCTATTCAGAATTTAATTATTCATGTTTGCAAAAACATATTCTGGTCTATGGACTATTTGCAAACTGTTCACTGAGATTATTATTTAAGATATCTCTTACCTGCAGTTTATTAAGTACCTAAGCAACATCGCATTGGTTCTCGAAAGGTTCCCAAAGCCACCAAGTGATCTCCAGAGGGTATGCTAATGAGGCATACAATGGGACGTAAAGATGCATTGATTAGTTTAATTTATACGTAAAAAGGGCATTTGGGGTCTTTTTGTTACCCGTTTCTCGTTAGAAATATGAGAAAATAAATGATTTCTAATGCTAGATTCTACTACTAGGAAACGTGTACCCCAGAAGGTAATCCAGAGAGTATTTTGCTCATTTGTATCCGGCTGAAGGACTGCAGCAGCAGCAGGGCCTGTATGAACACGACTGTTATAATCAGCAAAGTGGTAACAGCAGAAAAAGATTTCTAAGATGTAGGAGATTTGTAGCAAGATCTTCTGCTGGCTCATAGGTTTTTGAGGTTTCTACAGTCTCTTTGGGGTGCAGGTTTTTCTTGTATTTTAGCTGGAGTTACCTTTTTTATTTGAGCTTCCACCAAGCTTACGGCAAAGAGGAACCTCCCCAAACCTCCGTAACTGGTTTTTCCGAGGGGGAATTTGTCAGCCTGTGTGTGCAGCAGCCGGGCGTTCCTGGCCCCCGCACCGGGGCTGCTCCAGCCACAGGCTGGGCTCACCCTTGCAGCACGGCCTCGGTCACGATAACTGCGGTCACCCTGTGAGTGCTCACTGGTAACACCAGAGCTATTTTGGGGGGCATAGGAACGAGTTTTCTGGCTAGTGAATAGCTGAGGTGTGGGGCTATTTGAAAAGGCTCTTTTCGTGACCTTCGGCTGGCATCCAGGACCTATTTCAGTCCCAGCCTCTGGCTTGTCTCTTGGTTTCTGACTCAGGCTCGTGACCTTTGATGTTTAGCCTGATTGCTGGTCTTTGGGTGCCAGGCTGCTTCTCGTCCGAGGCTTGGACTCAGCTTTCAGATAGTAGCACTAGCTGCTTCTTGCAGCCTGGCACTTCAATCTCATTTGTGCTTTTGAAGTTTTCCCCTTAGGTCAGCAGTGGTACTTCTTACATTTCTTTGACAACCTTTACAAAAATGAGTCTGAACCCTCGTAATCCCTGCAGCTCTGTTCTGCTCATTCCTAAACGAATCCTTCCTCCAGTGGGTCACTGAAGCGAGGATGAAGAGCGGCTTGGACACTTTTCCAGGAACCCTTGCTTCAAACTGCACATGGGGAGCACCTTGGTCGCCTTTGCCCCCCACTCATCTGTTCGGACATCTCCTGTGGGCTCCGTGCATGTGGCTGGGTGCCCCTCGGCTGAGCCTCACCCCAGTGGCCGCAGGAAGGTCCAAAACCAGGACACGTGCAAGCCTGCTGGCTGCTGGCATCCTGTCTGGCAGAAATCTGTTGCTGAGACAACAACCTGTAAATTGGTTTATTTCATCAGATGTCTCAGAAAGAAAAACTCCATAAATTAAAAATGAAATGAATTAATTTTCTAAGACATTTGATATGAACTAACAGCAAGATCTTATTTATGAAAAATAAAAACAACCCCCAACAACCCTGTAGTATTTTCCTTAAAATCACCAAACGAATGTGTCGCTTTTGAAGGTCAGATGGAAGGCTTCACGCTCACAGTTGTGACTGCATGCTCACGTGCGTTTGTTTCCCTGCCTTTACTGCGAGTGTTCGCATGAATAACTATTCCTGCAGAGTGAATAAAGGCATTTGCAATCTGGTCCCAGCTGGAAACTTATTTCTGAAGTGAGTTCACTCCCTTCATAAAACACAGATTCTTTATTTTATCCTGTTTTGTAATTAGTTCAAATGATTTGAGATCGTTGTGTTGAGATCGTTGTGTGGAGGAGACACGTTTCAGAGCTTCTTTCTTTCTGGGTACCTATTTGGAAAAGAGATTATTTTTTTTTTTTGTCTGGGAGGGGAAGGATAATTGCTGCCTGCCTGGATATTGGTTAATTAGCAGTCTCCTCACCAGTGGATGCCTGGCTAAATTCACTCCTCTGTCGAGTAATTTATTAAATAACTACAAGACCGTTCGGGCAGTCCCAATAGTATTTTATAGGAAAGCACTAATTGCTTGGTATACTTAGTGGGAAGGAGGGATATAAGGAAATATGTGGCATATATTTTCAATTGCTTACCAACCTTTCTGTCACCCCTTTCTGTGGGATCTCAGAGCACAGTGCATTAGATCCAGTTGTTCCTCAAGTGAGGAGCCGTATAATTTCAGAGGAGATCGACTCCTTTTCTTCCACAGTTAATGCAGTCTGGGCCTGCTCAGGAATGCAGCCCAACGTTTCAAAGAGGAATCACTGTCACAGCCTCAGCGGGGCTGCCTAGATAGGGAGAATCAGCTCCACTAAGTGCTGCTGGTTGGGTGGCGGCTTGGGAATCGCAGAGGGAAAGGCGCGATAAACCCTGCACTCAGCTCCCCTGTCACATCCTCTGCCGTGCGGCTGGCCATTAACATGCCGCTGGCTCGGGCAGAGGGCTGAGGTCTGCCCGGATCGCTTGGTAGCTGTCAGGTGGATTAGACAAGCTTCCTGGGGAATGCACGAAGATAATTACGGGGAGGTGACGTTAAATCACATACATGTGCTGCACTGTGCTCGGAGCAAAGGAGGCTTTATCCTGCCATATGGGACCAGATGGACTCGGTGGCTGTTCTTTCGATTTCTGGGGGAGAATTAGGTACATGTGGTCTGGGAGCAGCACCTCGTTCCATCAGCTTGAGTCACAGCACCCCACTCCCACCCCCCTTAATAACCTTTTTTTGTTTTATAAACATGAAATCCACCGGTGAGGTGTGTGTTACAGCAGCATTTTGAGTTGTGCCAGCTCTTTATCTCTTTTTCTGCCCCCCCCCCCCCCCCACCTCGAATCCAAAAGCCCAAGCTCTTTTCTCTTTTCTGCAGGGTAGAGACAGCTGCTATTTTGCAGAGGGAGGCTGTGCACCATAGCCATTCTTCTCAGCAATTCAAATAATGCACAGGATGTCTGTTACTCTCATGCCTTACCAGGTGATTAGCTGTTTATATATAATATACTATATAAATTGTGAAAATGGCAGGTCCCTGCATTCGGTGGGTAGATCTAATCCTGCTCTTTTAGGAGCAGTGGTCCTTGCAGCATAACTAAGGTATGTAGGTTTGCACATGTATTTCCCAGTCTTAATGAGTAACACCGAGGGTCAGTTTTAATGCTGGGGTATACTAAGCAGGAAGGAAGGGCACTCCAGTTTTTCAGGCTCTCCTTTTCAATATGTGGTTGGTGTAAAACTGAACACATCGCTGTTAAAACATTGTTCTACACAGCATTGTAGTTCATATGTTGCAGCCATTCTTCAGGAAAAATAAGGATTATCTCCATAGCTTCATCTACTGAGTAATTTCATGTGCTGCAGAAGACAAATTAGAAGAGCCCGTTTTGCAAAGTAGTGGGTAAACAACCAACCAACAAAACTGGGAAAGTGCTTTGGTAACGCTAGTTTAAATGTATATGACTGTACTTCATGGTACTGGTCAGAGAAAAATAAAGAATGGTAGTCTGTTTGTTAAATTAATTCACATTTTAGTTTTATCGAGAGCTTTTCTGCCACATTTTGAATTTATGTACAGTCATGAAACTGAATCTTTAATGAAATGTGTATGATACAGAAAAAGAAACTGTCATGTTAGATTTTCACATATAATAGGCAGAGAACTGAATTATTTGTCTTGGTATCTGTTACTTCTTCCTTGAGAAGACATTCTTGAGAAGTGTTTGTGGTAAGGCAGCTTTGCTGTTGTTTCTTCCCAAAATTTTAGAATATTAGTGCAGTAAAGGGCACAGAATATATATATATATATATATAATTTTTTTTTTTTTTTTTTTTTTTTTTTTTTTGCATAGGGGAGGTACTCTTATAGGTAAAGGAGAAGCAGGATCTTGAGGTCCTGTATATTTTTAAAGAAGGAGTTTAGTTTTCAGGGCAAATTGGGTTAATAATAATCTTTTAAAACAACGATGGTTCAATTTGTATTAAAAAAAACAACAACACACAAACAAAACAAAAACAAACCAACAAACACAAACACAACAATTTCTCTCCGTATTGAAATGTTATTAAGGGCTGTCTAGAATGTTCTTATTTTAATTAAACTGTTAAGTGGAATGAGATGAGGAAATGAACCGAACAGAAAACTTTCAGGTGGTGGTGCCAGTTTGCTCTTTCTGGGGATGAGGATTGCCATCAGAACAGCTCCTCTTGCAGCCCATGTTTCTCTCAGACAGCTGGAGCTACTGTCTTATGTTTTTGCAAAACTAGCTGCAGTTTTATTTCATCCCGACTGACTTGATGCATACTTTGAAGTTGTTCAGCAGCATATGAAGATCATTACTTGGAGAGAGACATGATCAATGTATTCCTCATATTTGATGTCACATAAGCCTTATAACTTGCATTGTGGACTCTAATTCAGTTTTATTTCTGATATTTCACACCTACAACTTGCGAGATAAAAAAAAAGTCATCAAAGCTGTCATTGCCCACTGCACTCAGGCTTTGTCTTTTCCTTTGTGATTCCCATTATGCAATAATGATGACATGTTGATTGATCTTGCTCATGTTTTATGATGCACAGACACTCCATGTGTATTATGAAGGCTAGCCAAAGCTGAGAGGCTTTTTTTTTTTTTTTTTTTTTTTTTTTTTTTTTTTTTTTTTCCTTTTTCTCTCCAGTGAACCTATTGCATTCAAAGTCTGGCCCCATATCTTTTTTGCTGCCAAATGATCTACGTGGCAGGCAGGATGCAGAGGGATCAAGGGTGCCTCTAACCTGGTTGGGTTCCCCAGCTGAGAGATTAGTTTTAGGATTGTGTTGGTGTAGGATGTGCTGGAGGACTGAATGTGAGAGGTTTTACCACTGCACAACCTGCTAATTTTCGGTTTCACTATTTTTTACCCACTTGGGATGAAAATTAATTTTGAAATGTCTGAATTTCCCAGAGGAGGGATAATTTGTCATTCTAACTAAAAGGGGTTTTGCCACACATCGCTTTAAAGCAGGATCTGTATCCTTAGACACTGAGCAGGTGCTTCCTTTTTCGGTCTTGACTATTAAAGAATGAGAGCTGTCAGATGAGAAAAAATGTGCAGCTCACACGTACTGCCTATCAGTAACACGTTGTTTAAAATCAAAAGAAATTAAGACCAGAAAGTCACATTTCTTCTCACCTTAAAACTAAATCAAACTGAAGTTAATTAACCTTCAGAGATAACATTAAGTTCAGAAAATAATGGCTTCTCCAGGATTTTTCTTAGCGGGAAGCCCTTGGTCTCCAAATACATTGCACAGAAGTGTTCTTACAGGTCTAAGGGATTATTAAAAAAAAAAAAAAAAAAAGGAAGTTGCGTCAAGATTTTTCGTCTCACTGAAGTCCATGAGCATTGGATTAGGTCCTCAGATCCGGTTATGTAAACATTTCTGTAACATTTTTAGACTGCAGTGTTTGGACTGTTACTAGAGAGCACTGCAGTGCTTTTCAAAGCTCAGTGTTTTAATACCTATCTTGAAGAGCTTATATTTTGTTTTCCACCTGATACATCCTCTTCTCTTGTTAACAGACACTGGTATTTAAGACTATTGCTCTTTGCTTTCTGTACTCATTGAAATATGTGAAGCGGCTGCCTGAGGTCTGACAAAACATGAGAATGTTGCTGAGCCTCGGCGATCACTAATTCGTATGAGAGCAGAAGATATCCTTCGCATTTTATCTTGCAGCTATTTCCTGTTTACTTGTGGGTAAGAGGTTTTTTCATCCGCTGTCTGCTCTTCATGCCTATTCAGTTGGTAGATATGGCCACCCATGTAAATGGTGCCTCAAAGACTTTCAGTTTCAACCCATTTTCTTTTTTCCTTACACTTTGTTAGGTTGGATTTATCCTTGTATGAAGAGTCAGTGCAAAGTCTCAGGTCCTTGCCCAGGAACGCTTAACTTCACGTAACCTTGCTTCAGGTGTTAGCTGGGGCTTCGGTGACATGGAGAGGTTGTGCTGGAATTTATGGGGGAAAGTGGGGACAGAGGACCAGGAATCATTTGCTTTTGATTCAGGGAGCTGTGGGAACATATAAGGTAAAGAGAACACAGCATTCTGGGGTCCCATTAGATGTAAATAAGAACCTCAGGCTTAAGAAGACCAGACTGTTCTCCCATTAATTCCACATACTGCAGTGACTTCTAACTTTTTTTTTTTTTTTTTTTTTTTTTTTTTTTTTACAAAAATGTATCTCATTATTAACTGGGTTATGTTAAACAGAGGGAGCATATTGATCAAAAAAGACTAAATAATAGATGCCTTGCACAAGAACTGCTGAAACATGCTGGCAAAAGTGAAACACAGTCCCTCATTCATTGTTTATTCATTCTGTGCTCTTGTGACATCTGTTACGCTAGCACAGTGACACACTAAATTGTTGCATCTTGAAAGCATCGGTATTTTGCATGAAGGAAGCAGGCTAAGAGCATCAGGAAAATGTTTTTGAATGTGTGACCTGTATCTCACGCAAACGCCATGCCATTCCCTGACAACGCAGGCAAGCAGGGAAGTGGACTTCCACCTCTTTGTGATAAATGACATTAGCTTATATAGGAGCATCAACATGTATGTATGTCCTAACAACTTATGACAGAGCAGCCATTCATAAGCAACAGCACTGATAATTACTCTGCTACCAAATTAAATGGATGTCACGTAGACTTGTTTTTGGTTTAGGACTGCCTTTGATTCCATCTTTCAAAAAACCATCAGAGCTCTCAGACAATGAGCACAATATAATTTTTCCTTGTTCAGTAGTTGCACGGCTTTAAGAATGATGCAATAGACTTTCTCAAACAATCGAACATATGTTATGAAGGAGGTAGAGCTGCCCATCTTCAAGGGCTGCTGAAAGGATATCGCAAACCTGCACTCATTTCTGAAAACAGGGAAGAAGCTACTCTAACAAAATCAATGGGGTTAGGAGAGCTATATGATTCTTATCGTAAAGTCTTTGTTAGAACTAATTCTGAACATGGGAACTAAGCACTTTCTTATTTGACTTACTGGAAGTTTTCAAATCCTCATAAAATTTTAGTGAGATAATAAGAGCAATTGTGTGTTGCATAGATAGTACTGTTCATCTCTAGGTGCTTTTTAAAGATAAGAATCATCTTCTTTGATGCTGAAGCAAAATTAAATGGCTTATGTGAAGTCCCACAGCACCTACTGACGAAGCTATGGAGTAAATAATCCATCCGATGTACCACATCTGTGTCACAGTAACTGCATCATTGCCATTCCTACTGGTTTTGGTGGAAGAAATCAAACCTGTTAAAATGTATAAAATATATTTAAGAGAATAACTAATACCGTGGTTCTACACACTCTTCAACCTAGCATTATCTAGATCTGTTACTGCAAGAAGTGGTCCCAAACCTCTCTGACCTTGGCCACCATCTGGCCCGTAGGAAGAGAGGATCTCCGAGGTGCTAAGGGGATCAGGAGGTCACCCGTCCCGCATCATGGCTGATCTCAGACTGGGTTGCTCAGGGCCTTGTCTGAGGTAAAATTAACCCACCACCACAACTTAGATTTAATCTATCTCAGTCCCTTCCTGTGGGTCATTCTGCATCCACCTGGATGCCAGAACTTAGGCTGACACAGGACCTGAGGGGATGAAGGAGAGAGGCAAGTGAGAGCGTTCATTTTAATGGCAGTAGTCATTCACGCTACCCTGCAATGTAAGACTTAGTGTTGGAGTATTAGAATAAAAGAGAGATGCTTAGTCCTGCTTTCTTCTTGATTTGGGCATTTGTTGGAATGACAAGCTCGAAAGGAAGAAGGCAGATAGACACGCTGTGTTTCTTGAGAGAAATCTCCCATAGCAGTGGCACTTCCCAGCCCCGAAAGCAGACCAAGCAGATGTATCTTCACACATCCCTTAAACATGATATCAACTGTTTGGTTGTAATACGTATTTGTGGCCTGCCTCCTCTTTCTAGCTTATTTGTTTCTGCTGTACGCTGGCACAAATTTACCTTAATTTACCATCTTAATATTTAGCCTTCTGGATTTGCTAAGCCATTCGTAGTAGTTTCATGACAACAGATCTCCCTGAGCTTTCAGTGCAATTCCTTCTCTATTGCACCATCTTAATGAGGGAAGGGGTAGTTCTCCTGGCTTGACTTCCTGCATCATGCTCTGTAAGATACTGTTTGTGCCTTTCATGTGAGGTATCTTTGGGTGCCGTCCTTGAAGCCTTTGCTTTCCTTTCCACTGCGTTCTTATTGTGTCTGTCTATGCTCTAAGCTTTATGCTCTGCCAAATTTTAGCCTGGAGTGACAGCAGAGAAATAAGCATTATAATGAAAGTGCTGACAAACCCCTAGCTGTAATGACGTGAATGGTGCAGCTATCATTTGAGTTTGCTGCGTTCTTTACTTTAAATCTTTAATGCTATTTTCTCTTTTTATCCTGTGCTGAGCAGTGGGATTACTCAAGTGGTTTATGGCTTAGAAGTTGTGCAGTTAAGTGAGTTTTTTGGTGGGGTGGAAGGGCGCCTCTCTGGGGGCTGCCTCTTTCATTTTAGAGGTATGGAAAAGTTTAAGACTGTGGAGGAAAGCCACCATTAGCAAGGTGTGCGATGCTGCATCGCCATCGCAGCACTGCCGCCACCCTTGCCCCCGGTGATGATGCCTGATTTTATACACACCTGACTGAGGCAAGGTCAGGATCCTCTCAGGTGGAAGGGCATTCTGTACTGCGAAGGGTGGGAGAGTAAAGCATTAAGAGTGAGGAAATTTAGCTCATATTAAAAAAAAATACTCGTCGATGATGTAGGCATTAATATTTTAGACTGTAAGTCATTTGAAGCCGGGTGTCTGCATTTCTGCATGTGTGGATGCTGTCCAATACGTTTCTGACATTACCACAGCACAAATAATGCATGGACTAGATATGAATCAGTACCGAAATGCCTACTCTCTGTTAGTGTGTAGCTGATGCTGCAGCAATGAAAGTAACGATCCTGTGGAGTTTCCCATTGATTTCAGTGAAAGCAGAGGCAAGGTTTAAAGAGGCCTTTTGGATTAGATCTCTAGCTTTTCTAAAATGATAGAAGTCCTTTCATCTTGAATATGTCCTGTTTGTTTATGCTGGAGCAGGATTTAGCATCTGAGAAGTTACTCGGCCAGTGCCTGCCTGATTCCAGGTGGATGCAGTTACTGTGTGGATGCGTGGCTGCTCTGCCATGCAGTCAGGTAATGCTACGGAAGAGGTGAACTGTAATCCCTTTAGCTCTATCATATACCTACCTCCCCGTGGTGACTGAGATTAACGCTGTATTAATTTGAACAAAATACATATGATAAGAAAATGTTAGAAAAGATTTTAAAAGGTGTATGTGCAGAGGGATGCTAGCAGCCTAGAGACATGGACTGACTCGGAGCCCATGAAGCTCAGCCCCATTTCCCTGTTAGAGAAATTAAATCCTCACCTTTGGAGATGGAGAAGAGCTGGCTGGGCAAGGCCATGAGCAGCCTGCTCACATTGGTCCTACTCTGAGCGGGGGATTGGGCCAAATGACCTTCAGAGGTCCTTTCCGGTGTACATCATCCTACAAACCTAATCTATTAAAAGAAAAATCAGCAGTGAAATCATTGTCCTTTGTGCTGTGAATCTGACTAAACTATGAAACCAGTGGGTGCTTAGAACTGCCTAGAGAGACATGAATAGTTCTCTCAGAATCAGTACCATTGAAGAAAGACCCTTCAAGTGTGATGTACCAGCAACAGATGAGCTCGTTGCTGTCAGCAAAGTTAGCGTACAAACTCTGATTTGATTTCTTGTGCTTCTCTGTCACTACGAGATCTGTATTTTTCTCACTCTTCATTATGATTATCAAATCAGAATGCTTATGTCTCAAGAATTCACCTGCTTAGTCAGAAATCCTCACACTTCTCCTTTGCTCTACTGACTGAAAATTATGTTGATTCACATAGAAGGTATTACTGTGCATCCTCCCTGCCTTTGATCTCGTTTCCTCTCCTGCGTCTCACACGCGGCAGCACTGTATCGCAGGGCTCGCACCCACTTCTCAGGCTCCCTGGGGTATGGCCTGGGGACTCCCTGGGACTCCAGCACACAGATGTGGCTGCTCCAGGGAGCACCGCTGCCAGCTGCTTCCCATGAGGAACTGCACAAATTCTTCAGATCCTCGTCTCTTTTTGACTCTCCTTGGTCTGTCAAGATGTTGCTACCTAAAGACGGCGCACGCAGACATGCTGTCTGTACACCTGGATGTAACACTGCTTTTCTTGAGCTGACAGCTAGCACCAGTTCTTCATTAACAGCCTTCTGAGGGACAATGCTGATAGGAACAGCAACAGTGGGGGTGATATCATGCTTCTCTGAGTCAGGTTTGATTAATGAAGGTAAAAAAAACATCAGAAAAAGCTTCTGAGTATCAGGTTTGCAAAAGAGTTGATAACAGCTTTCTGAGACAACTCTCGTTTCACCTCTCATTGCCTCACCTTAGCTCCACATAAAATGAGGATTTTTGGCTAAGATTGAAAAGCAGGATTAGAAGATTAACTCATTCATCCTTGTAAAGTATTTTGAAGTATTTAGAGAATGACACGTGAGTCCAAAGTTTCTCTGTGTAGGAACTGACATGTGGGTAGCAATGGCAACAAAATCTGTATCTATATATAGATTTGTGAACGCTTTTCTGACCTCCTGTTTTGTGGTATGGCAGAAGGAGTTCCTAAAGGAACCCCTGCAGAAAACAGTTACACAGCACCTCCAAAACAGATACATGATGACATGATGGTCTCAGTCACTCCTGGGCTGGGAATGTAGGTACAAGAGGCAGATACCCAAAATAGCCATACCTTCTGGAGTGTACAACAGAAATTATTCAATAATTGGTAAGACTTGGGTATTATATATCATTATTATATATATATATTGGACCTCTTCCGGGTCCTGCTTGGGAGTATGTCATGAGCTAGGTTGCTAGAAGGCAAGGGTGCTTGTGAGAGCTGGGCTACATTTAAGCAGCACTTCTTCCATGCTCAGGATCGGTGCATCCCGAAGAATAGGAAATCGGGGAAGGGGGCAGGAAACCCGTGTGGATGAGCAAGGAGCTCATTGATAAGATCAGAAGGAAGAGGAAGGTCTATGAAATGTGGAAAAAGGGCCTGTCCTCTTGGGAGGAGTATAGATGTGTTGTCCCACTCCCTGGGACTCCTCACCCCTGGCAATAGGACAAAGGGTCTGGGAAATGGAGGGCTCCCCCCTGTTTGACGAGAGAGTGGTTCGGGAGCGTCTGAGTGGGCTCAGTGCACACAAATCCATGGGTCCTGATGGGATGCATCCGCGTGTGCTAAGGGAGCTGGCAGCTGTGATGGCCGAACCGCTCTCTATCATCTTTGAAAGGTCCTGGAGAATGGGTGAGGTGCCTGAAGACTGGAGGATAGCCAATGTCACTCTGGTCTTCAAGAAGGGCAGGAAGGAGGATCCGGGAAACTACAGGCCAGTCAGTCTCACCTCTGTCCCTGGAAAGGTGTTGGTGGAGCTTGTTCTGGATGCCATCTCCAAGCAATTGGAAGAGAAGAATGTTATGAGGAGTAGTCGGCATGGATTCACCAAGGGGAAGTCGTGCTCGACCAACCTCGTTGCCTTCTGTGATGGCATCACCAGCTGGGTAGATGGGGGGAGAGCAGTGGATGTCATCTACCTTGACTTTAGGAAGGCTTTCGATACAGTCTCCCATGACATCCTACTAGCAAAGCTGAGAAAGTGTGGGATAGAGGAGTGGACAGCGAGGTGGGTTGAGAACTGGCTGACTGGCCGAGCTCAGAGGGTGGTGATCGGCAGAGCAGAGTCTGGCTGGAGGCCTGTGACTAGCGGTGTTCCCCAGGGGTCGGTGCTGGGTCCAGTCTTGTTCAACATCTTCATCAACGACCTTGAGGAGGGAATAGTGTCTGTCCTGAGCAAGTACGCTGACGACACAAAGCTGGGAGGAGTGGCTGGCATGCCAGAAGACTGTGCTGCCGTTCAGCAAGACCTGGACCGGCTGGAGAGATGGGCAGGAAGAAATCAGAGGCGGTTTAATAAGAGCAAGTGTAGAGTCCTGCACCTGGGAAGGAACAACCGGAAGTATCAGTACAGGCTGGGGGATGACCTGCTGGAGAGGAGCTCTGATGAGAAAGACCTGGGGGTCCTGGTGGACGACAGGTTGACCATGAGCCAGCAGTGTGCCCTGGTGGCCAAGAGGGCCAATGGGATCCTGGCGTACATTAAAAGGAGTGTGGCCAGTAGGTCAAGGGAGGTGATCCTCCCCCTCTACTCTGCCCTGGTCAGGCCTCAGCTGGAGTACTGTGTCCAGTTCTGGGCTCCCCGATACAAGAAAGACAGGGGTCTCCTGGAAAGAGTGCAGCGGAGGGCCACAAAGATGATACGGGGCCTGGAGCATCTTCCCTGTGAGGAAAGGCTGAGAGACATGAGTCTGTTCAGCCTGGAGAAAAAAAGACTGAGAGGGGATCTCATCAATATGTATAAATACCTGAGGTGTGGGAGACAGAGGGATTTGGCCAACCTCTTCTCCGTGGTTTGTGGGGATAGGACAAGGGGCAATGGCCACAAGATGGAGCACAGGAAGTTCCGCACCAACATGTGAAAGAACTTCTTCACGGTGAGGGTGACAGAGCACTGGAACAGGGTGCCCAGGGAGGTTGTGGAGTCTCCTTCTCTGGAGATATTCAAGGCCCATCTGGACGCCTACCTGGGCAGCCTGCTCTGAGGAACCTGCTTTGCAGGGGGGTTGGACCCGATGATCTTTCGAGGTCCCTTCCAACCCCTACAGTTCTGTGATTCTGTGATTAAGCATTATGCTGATTTCATTGTGATTGTTCTTTGAGATACAGATATGAGCTGACTTTAAAAAAAAAATTGATTTGCTGAGTGTCTAGTAAACTTTGAGAAAACTTCCAAAAAGACCAGCATAATTGTAAGCGTAATGAGAGCTTGGCTTTTTGTCCTTTGCATCACTTTTCCAAATAGCTTATGGGAAGTCCAGTGTGTCAAGTCAACAGAAAAGCTTTCAAAAACCAAATATATATGTTCTGCCCAAGAAGCCATGCAGTTTTCCATCCCTGAAAGCAGAGCCAGTATTTAAGACAGAGACATTCTGGTATGGCAGCATGTGGCAGCATGTAAACCCATGTCGGTCTGTCCTGACCCAGTATGTGTGGTTAGTTGGAGAGCTGTGCAGAGCCATCTTTTTCTGACAGCCTCCTTTTCACTGGATGCCAAAACTACAGTTTCATCCTCAGAGGGGCTATGGCAGAGACCTTGGGAGACAACAGTCCTTGTCTTGGGCCTTGCTCACCAGCTTTGATAAATGCTGCTAAAACTCATCCTAACTGGTTTAGCTTGTTTTCCCCTCCTTAAATGTATGTTACATCATCAGCAAGTCTGCATGCTAATCAGAGGATTGCTTTCCTGCAGATTTCCCTATGGAGAACTAGAGACTATCTTGCGGGGAGAAAAAGTGCGTAGATATCTGACACATTACATTTTCTTCTGTATTTTCCCTTTGTTCGTGTACAGCAAGAGGCTAAAAATTGCCAAGGCTATTTGTTGCTCATCATTCCTATTTGTACATGAACATATACATACGGCCTTATGCAGAGACATGGAAACTTTGAATTTTAAAACAGTGCGAAAAGGTTTGATGTCCTTGTTTATCTTCTGGGCACTGCACTCTCACTTCTCTTTTGATGCTGATGGGAAAGAGGCTTATTAATGGGCTGATTCAATAGACTTGTTATAAGATTTTCTTTATAATAAAGGAAAAAAAAATCTCTTTGAAATTCCATCAATGAAAGAAATTACCTCACTGATTTAGTCTTTATTTTCCAAATGACTAAGCACCTCATTTTTATACAGAATAAGAATTCTTGTCAAGAAAAATTGGTCACAGTTCAGATATTTTTTAAGAAGGCATCAGCTGCATCATTAGTATGTTTTTCTTCTCTAAGCTGCACATCGGCTCCTATGAGACTGAAATGATATGCTGAACTCCACATTCTTCCTCCCCTCTCTGATCTGCATATCATGCTCCACTGCCATGGTACATTAATTCTCTTGTGACCCAGCCATTCATAAATAGCTCTCTCAACATCACTACCGAAAGCATAGAGTTTTTGAGAAGGAAAGATCTTTTAAGTCATCCCACACCATTTCCTCACCTCTACATGGTTGTGCTGTAATACCTAGAGACTACATGTGCAGCTCCACTAATATAGGAAAGGTAAGTGTGTGAACTAGGAGGAAATGAGAGAAGCAAGAAAGATGTGCTTGTGAAGGCATGGGTGGAAAGAGTGGCACTAGGTTTCCAGGGGGAAAGTGGGACAATCACCACTGAGATACTTCTTTTCTTTTCCCTGAACAGTCTGAGATTCTTCTTATGCCTCTTCAGTGAAGACTTGGTATCCTCCTGTTTAGAAGTATTTGTTCTTAGAAACACCCACCCCATCTTTTTCACACAGATCTCAGTGAAGAGAGATGGGAAAAGGATTCATATTGTTCAAAACATTTAATTTCACCATATATAAATGTATTTGATATGTGAAAAACAAGCTATATATTATTTCTGTATACCTTGATTTGAAATACTTGAATGTTAACCCAAATGTTCTAAAATTAAATATGGATATTTGGCAAATTTTGTTTTTAGGATATTTTTCTGGTTTATGAGAATCAGTCTCCTACAAATTCCATTTGCTTTGGTTTTAAACCCAATCTTGCTTACATTTTTTCTGCACAAAGCCTTGGGGCATCATGACAGCTAGTGTATTTGCAGACACATACCCTTCCCAGAAGATGTAGTCAGCTGAAAATAATGTGAGTTGAGGATGTATCTTATAGAAGTAAATCTTCACAAAATTATTTGTCATAGAGTCTCTGCCGTAGAATCCACTGTAGTCTTCCCTCTACTTTTCATATTTAGAACATAGTTTTATAAATTATTTGTTGACCTTCTCTGTTCTTACAACTGTTAGATCCACTTTTGCACTGCACCTTGTACACACTGTGCAAGAGACTTCAGAACACCATGTTGCATTCATGCAAACAGTATGCAATTTTTTGGCTCCATTTTAAAGGAATAAACCCATGTCATTCTCCTAATGTCATCGTTCTTTAATATAAAAGGCTTATTGCTTTGTGTTTGAGACAACATGAAGGCTTAAACTCAGGTTTTACACCCCTTCTGTAATATGCTGACTGGAAACTTCACAGGAACATGGCAGTTAAGCTTACAAGTCACTTGTTTGCTCTTGGGTTGTAAGGGTGAAAATGTATTTTGACAAGACCATCAAGCTAAACATCTAGCCAATTTACAAATAACTATTGATCTGCAGAGATTTAATTTCTCTTTGGGACTTGGCTTTACTAATCTGTGCTAATGGGTGGGCACACAAATATATTCTGTCAGGAGCCTGTTGTAAAAAAATATTTTTCACATTTATTTTTTACATCCAATGACTTTTCAGCTTCATTGTTTACTGTGATGGGTGGTGGTTGCTGTACTACTGAAGTCACAGTCAGTCTCCTGGAAAGTACAATTCTTAATGAGTCTAGCATTTTCTCAATTATGAACAACTCCTTTAAACAGGTCAGGTAATTATTTCATCAGCTGAGCTCAAAAACCATCTCACAGAACATTTTGAGACACTTCTTTAAAGCAATTAAGAAAAGTTTTATTCTTATGAATGCCGCACAGCTTTGCACGTTGTATTTCCATTTTGGACCAATCTGCAGGGTGAACCAGAAGTCAGATACTCAATGAGATTTTAAGCTTGCTTTTTAACCCAGTTCAGAAAAGGATAAATAAAAATATCCAGTTCAACAACTTCTTTAATGGGTGTTGTACTGAATGGGAAGTTTCTGCATGAATTCCTATTTGAGATGAAACTTGGTAGGGACTGTACTGAGCAAGAACACTGAGTTTCTTCAAGACAGTCTTCTCTTTATGGGCATGATGCAGTGTTCACAGAAGCAAATGGAAAAAGAAATATTTCCTTGTGACAACTAAGCATCAAAGTCCCACAGACTGAAATTCAAAATGTACCTGCTGTTCTGAATGCAATTTGAGGGATGATTTAGGGAAGAGCCACAATGACTAGAGAGGGATTGAGGAGCAGGAAGAATACAGAAATCATTATTGAATGATTCTGAGACCATTTCATTGCTAACAAAAATTCGGTCATCCATGTGTCTTTAGCTGGGAGGCATTTTTCTGTTGAGATTTGGCTACACAATAATCTGGATTATCATCTCCCTTTACACCCATTAATGTCAAATATAAGTAGACTGAATGAGGATCTTGTTTAGCTTGAGAAAGGGTAGAAACAGAGGAGGGAAAACACATAGTGTTTATTTTAGTAATACTTTAAAATTATTAGATATGATAGTAATTAACAGCTGATGGAAAATATAAACCCTGCAATTTTGAGTTAATCCCAGGTTTAAAGATCTGCAGTCAATGGGAAACAACTGGTGATGTATCCAGATTACAGAGATGGCTTGGTGGGACGTTCCTGTGTTAGACAAAAGTGAAAAATTCAGCCACAACAATTCAGAAGTTAAAAGATAGTCTACTGATCAGCACTATTTTGGCATCCACTTCATTAACCCCAATTCACACTGAGTGGTTCTTTAACATAAATGAAATTACTTCCTGGGGAGAGGAGAATTCCTTGTGTGTAAAATTGCCCAAAAGAAAACCGAAGGAATAGTTAAGTAAAATGATATTCTTCCTGTCCCTGTTTAATTGCTTTCTGCCTAAGCCTATTTCTAAGTTTATATTACTTCATCTTTTCAGTACTAAATAATATTTATGAAGAAATGATGGAAAATTCAAACAGTTGCTTCTTTTTCCAGATTTTTTAATGGTTTTGTGCAGGGAAAAGCTTTTTGTAAAATATATCTTCAGGGAAAAGTTTTTTACTTCTACAAATGTACGTGGCTATGACCACTAAAATGTGTTTGGAAATGAGAGTAGCCAGTGGCAGATGAGGTACCATTACTGCTGCTTTGGGAACTGGAAAAAGAAGTGATCACAAAGTGACAATTCCCTACTTTTTGGAATTCTAGTCACTGTATTCTCCTGGCTGTGGTAGCTTCAAGAGTAAACGGAATTGAAATCATGTCATGGTTATATATGAAGAAGCTGTTTCTAGTCAGTTTTGCACTTATGATTTTTGTATTATTATATTTGAATACTATTTTAGGAAAAGTAAAAAACAATATTTTGTGTGGTCTTTTAAAAAACATTTTAATTTAGCTTGGCATGGATGTGCACAGATGTATTTGTATCTTCAGCACGAAGTGAAGCAGCCAATTTAAGCGAAATTATATCTGTCTGAGACGTGTGCTTCCTGTTGTTCCCTGAACTGTGAGCTTCCACAGACATGTTTAAATTACTTGGAATAGTTTCTTATGCTGTCATATATGTTTGGCTTTGCTAATGGGTAGCTGTTGTTCTACCAAAGGCTCACAGACTGAGGCAGATATTTGATTGCTGAGCTGAAATGAAATGATTAAATGTAAAGGTGAAAAAATTTATTGCAGCTTTCTAGGAGGTGCTCTGATCAAAAGCTGACCTCCTTGTTTCCCTAGAAATTTTTGAATACTTTTTGTGGAATCTTACAGAATTCAGGATTAGGGCTTTCTGGAAGGCAAGTATTTCTGCTTGTTATGGTGCGTAAGGACTTTGTTGACATACTGATGCTTTAATATCATGCAAAGGATGGTCTCTAGATCTATCAGACCTCTATTGCATTTCCTAGACTGATCTATAACAAAATATTCCTGATTTCCCTGCTTGCATTCATGACTTCTCTGTTTTTATTTATCCTTTGAAACTCAAAACACAAATGAAATGAATTAATATTCAGTTTAAAGAAGAACTTTCAGTGTCTTATAAAAATCCACAGTCCCACCCACCCACTAATACTCTTCCCCGGTTTCAGGAATAGCTTTTGAATGTGTGAAGATATATGAACCATTAATCTGTGTCTTGGAAAGATCTTGAAAGAATGATCTTCACTTAACACTGATTCTACATGACAGTACATAAAGTATAGAGCTGTAGATTTTAAAACCATAAGAGACCATTGTAACTGTCTATTTCAATCTATGTAGTTTTATGAATGAGTCATTGTATCACATCCAACCACTATGACTGAAGGAGAACCGATCTTTCAGAAAAATATCCAGCTTTGATTTAAAGTTTTTCCATGATGGAAAGTCCTTTGCAAGGCTGAAAAACACAACTTCACAATAAGGCACATCAGCCAACTTTTATACATTGTATACCACACTGATAGCATCATCCTGTTTTATTAATCAAAAAGACAAGTCAAATACCACAGACAAGCCTAAATATATTCCATTAATGAAGTGATTTTATCAAAACATCTCTTAGTCTTGACAGAAAAATAGTAGCAAGGTGGTCTGAAAGATTGATTTTCCATTACACTATGCTGAATGGCATGAAATATATTACCTTCCTTTATGTTTTTGTTACTTAAAAATTCCTAGGATCCCTATTAGGCTGACAGTCCTGTAATTACCTTGGTCCTTCCATTTACTGTTTAAATTTGGCACGATTTAGCTTTTTTCCTATCAATCTGAACTTTAGTATTGAATTCTCCTTCCAAGGTAGGAAATTGTCCTTGGAATTTTTAAAAATAATAACTGACACTATATTGGTCACATCATGGGACAACCAGGATATGTCACTGAGACACAAAACTCTTTTCTAAATAGCTAAGTACTGTATCTCAACAGAAAACATCTAGAAGTGGAGGACAGCTTAAAAATGTTACTTTTTTCCCACTAAAGTAATTAACTTTTATAGAATAATAGTCTGAATGTTTATTTTCTTGAAGTTTTTAATTCATGGTCACTGGGCACAGGGTGTCTTTGCAACACTGGAATTCCTGCACACAAGTGCAAGCTGGGATAATAGGTTGTATTGCTACTTAAACATTTATGATAGTTTATTTAGAGGTCAAATGCTGACAAGTTAAAATAGAGAAGAACCATCTTGCTAGTTATTAAGTAATTTGCAAGAGCAAATTAATCTTCAGGAGAGCTCAGGACCATCATGAGTTGATTACGAATTCAGTGTGCGTGTCCTTCAGGAGAGCGTTCCTCTTTCCCAAAGTATTGAACTACATTCTTAAATATCAAAAAAGTCAGAGTCTCAAGGGTTTTTCTGGAATGGCCACATTCATTCTTACTGTGTTGCAGACACAAAATCGAAATAAAATGTTAGTTTTAGTAGAGCTTAAAATATCTGTATCATTATCAAGTTACTGTGCTAGTTTTCATGTTTCTCTGTAGACTTCTGGATTTACTACTTTAATACTTTAGGCCCTTTACCAAACAGTAGATGATGATTAAAACTAAGTTGTAATGTTTCTTCTGGCTGCTAGTTCTTTGCCAAAATACCATAATTTGGAAACTGTTTTCCATTAAAAACTATTACCATATTAAATACAAAGCACTTCCCTGAAGATTTTTTTTTTTTTTTTTAAATCTTTATGAATTTGATTCTATATACGTCCATTCTACTTCAGTGCCCACTTTAGTGGCACTATAAATTATTGTTACTTAAACACTATTAAATATTTTTTACAATTTTATTATGTGATAGAATTGTTTTTTTCCTTCTTCTTTTACATGAAAGATCAATTAATACTAAAATATCACATTTTCAGCTCCTTTTTTTTTTTTTTTTTTGGGCCATAGTTTATTTTATTTACCATTATTTTTAGCAATGACTTTATTGCAAGCCATGGGATCAATGTATATTTTATAATGTGTTGAATCTATTGTGACAAGTCTAATGCAACAAGTTCTTTGATATAAATGAGAGTATTAAACATAAGGATATGATTTCTGCCTTCTGATACACTGATTTGATTGCACTGACACTGGCTTGCTGCCTAACATCAGAGAGTTTTCTTCCACTTAACCTTCATTACATTGCCTGCGTAGTTTCTGCAGCAGGAAGTTAAACCCCAACACTATGTGAACATAAGAGTGAACACTCTGCTGACACACTAACAGCAGAGCTCCCACTGGTTTCAGTACTTCCATGTTATCCTAAATGAATAACCTTTCCTGATATTGATAAAATCAATTATCATCCTACTGTATGGAATGGCCATAAATAATCAGACTGATTATAATTTTAGGCAATTGGTGCTCTGCTATGTGGGATGCAAACCTATTGAAACCTTACTCTTTGGTTTCATAACCGTATACAGAAACCTTGGAGCTGGCTGTCATTGGAGGGGTGAATTTCAGCCTGATGCAGTAGATGTCTTCAGTGGCGTTTGGCCTGCTTGTTCCAGCAATACACTTGGCTCTGTGTTGCCTGTGATTGCTCTGTGAAGCAATTAGCTAACTAGCCTTGTTCTCAAGCTGCGCTGACATCAGCAATGATGGTGGAGGCCAAAGAGCATGAATCTCTTTAATATAATGTCATTAAATAGAGCATCCATAGCATTTTCAGTACAGCCTAAAACACAGGATAGTGTAGGCTATTAGGGAAAGGTCAGTAAGCAGGAAGGAAGCGTATCTACAACCATTTAAACTAAGCAGTATTCAATGACATAAAGGTCGTTTGCATGTGCATTCAGAATGGCAGCTATCTACAGTAAGAGATACAAATTGTGCAGTAGTGAGTTCAATTAGTGTGCAAAATTGGGGCAGAATTATTTGGAATCTGATAAAGACAATAGTTGGATAAAATTTAGTTTGTCACCTACTTTGGCAGTTCATACTAGGCTTCAGACATGTCTTCAATAACCTCTCCAGAGCATAAAATGTGTAATCAAAGAAAGTAGAGTGTTACTGCATACAGGGGTGCAGGGAAGCCGAAAGGGCAGTAGTCTCTCTTTCCTGTGATTAGCAGATGACTTACTTGATACAACAGGATGAAACTAACTTTAAATTACAAATAAAATAAAATAAAATAAAATGTTTAAGTTCTTTAATTTTGTCTGGTAATATCCTTTGAATCTAAGATGGTCAGTGATTTCCATCCTTCATGCTGCTAAATAGGAGGCCAGTGATTCGATGCTGGATGGGCTTGCTGAACTTTTTTATAAAGAGGTAGTAGAATGTAAGATAGGTGCTCTGGTATGATGGTCTTCCAGCTTCAGGGTGTTTTTGCAGTGCTGAAACAGGGCTTGTAGCTGATCCTGCAATACCCCTTCTTTTAGATCTGCAATCAGGTTTTAACAGAATCAACCTTAAGGTTTCCCTGACGTTGTGAATATGGATGCTGCAAAGCGGTAAGCTACTGGTTTCTGTGAAGAAAACAAGGATAGAAACTATGTGTGTGTGTGCAGACTGTGATCTCAGACTGATTTCACTTTAGAGTAATGAAGGATGAAGTTGCAAGCATGCTTCATTTGCAAAGGTTGTCCCATTGTGGATTGACGTGGAATGCTTTGTAGTTCTTGCCAACGCCATAGCTGGTTCCTGGCCTCATGCTTTTATGTTGGTAGGATTACGATGGCCGCTCAGGTCATAGTGAGCCATCTCTGCTTTCCTCGCTCTTTCAGTTGTGGTTTCTGCAGGCTGGAGTAACATTCACTTGGTTTTGTGTTCATCTCAAGCTCTTTCTGCAAAATCACCATTAAGGGGTCACATCTGTGAAATTTTCTTTCAAGTGTATTTGCCACAAATAATCTAGCCTCCCATCTTCTGTGTTACTGGTTATTCTAGACTGTGCAAAGTTGGTGCTTATGGTATCGCTCTAAGTTGTGTTCTCTATTGTAGATTTTTGCTTCTCTTTACTGCATGGATACTACATAGAAGTTCACATTAACATTTCTAGCTCCATCGTGCTGTTCTGCTAAGTCTTCTCATGCGCAGGTTCTGTTAACAGCTCAGGAGCTAATTCTTTGTTGATCTTCACAGCACTTAAATATTTTGAGGTCCTGCATTGTTTTTTATCCCCCTCTGAGCAATCTTCTTGCTTTGTCAATTCTGGCAGCCTTAAACAGTGCTGTTTTTTTTATTTTTTTTTTTTTTTTTTTTTTTTTGTACAGCCTTTCTATTTCACTACATAATTCTCTTAATCCTTTTCAGATTTCGTGTTCTTATATGTGTCATATAACCTCTATTTTTCCTCAAGAGCTCTTCTGACATTCTTAGTCATCCATATCAGTCTTATCCTTCTTTTATAACTAGAAGAGCCAATCTTGCTTCATGCTCTCACTCTCTCTTGACCCCCTCCCTTGTCCCAGCTCCTATTTTGTTCGTTATTTAGCACTGGATGTGACTGGATTGAAAGAAATACCAGATCTCATGGAAGTCAATGATATTGAAGTGTCTGCCTATTTAGGGGAAACATTGATGTTTAGCTTCAGTGGTTCTGAGTCAGCCTTTGCCCCGAGGCCACTGCCGCATTGCTGGCTCATTCGGACAGCAGAGAAGGTGGTGCTTGGTGATGCAACAGGCACGGACTGAAGAGACACAGATTTTGCTTTCCACAAGGTAAATCTGCCTGTAAGCAGGATGCTTAGGCAGAGGGAAAAACAAAGCAAAGCAAAACAAAACAAAAACCAAATTAAAACAACAACAACAAAAAACTTGGAAGATATTAAATTACTGTTGGTATGATAGCGGCTGGACAGCGCTCTGCTGAATTTTGGGCAAGTCAGAAAAAGTCCTTATAGAGTGAAATTGCCTACCGATTATCTGCAGGGTGCATCAGCTAATGGCATACATGTGCGTATGTGGCATCTGATCTTACAGTGGCCACCTGTGTATCACAGACCAGATCAAATCCATTTTCTGTACACATACTCCATCTCCAAGCCTTCATAATTTAAGTAGCATTTCCGATGAAGTTAGGGCATTGAAATGATATATCTGAAAACAGAATTAGAATTGAAAGATGGAGAAAACTAACATTTCACAGGGGTTTACAGTGTAGAATATTTGACAAAAATCCAGCCTACTGAAGAAGCATTCTTGTCTATTTTTAAATAGCTTGATTCCTAATGTTTTCTAAGTGGTTTAACAGCTTATTATGCTAAAATACAGGTTCACAACTAATGGTTTTTCAAGTCTCTATTATATTTGCTCTCTCTGTAGCTCTGCAGCAGTACCTCTGAGGCATCTCAGCACCATGCCTCACCTCCATCGATGAGGAACATTTTATGCCTCATTATAATAAGCTGCTCCCTAACGAGGGTGAGTGTTCATGTGTGGGCATATGTGTGCTGTGTGTGCCTCGGTACTTGCCTGCAGTGCATTTCCAGATGAAGTCTACGGCTGGACAGCATGAAAGTCAGCATTAGCCTTCTCCTTTTCTTGTGTCAGACATAAACAATCATAAAAAATCTGCAGGTTTTTTTTTTTTTTTTTTTTTTTTTTTTTTTTTTTTTTTTTTGTCAACACTTCGTGAAATATGTGAGCTCTTTGTCCTTTCCACTGAAAGAAAGCATTCAGCTACAGTTTGTTCTCCAAATTAAGGCTGCTCTGTGGAGAGATGGCACTGATGGAAAGAGGTACTGTGCAGATGTCTTTACATTCTGGCAACCCAGGACTACAGCTAGGGACTAGTCTAATAAGTGACATACATTAATTTGCCTTGCAGACTCTTCTAATATATGCCTGACTGCAAGATGCTAGGGAACTGTATCTTTAGCCTGGGATCTCCTCGGCAAAGGTCACAGTCATTTGTACTTCCATTGAGAACACCATGTACTGAGGGCTAAAGCAGTTCTGAGGTTCCTCTGAGACATCAAAACTTCAAAAATAGTGATGGCTGAGACGGTCTTTGCTAGGATTTTTAATAATAGTTTTTGGGCTCTTTTGACTTTGTTTAAACCTTGAGTTTGTTATTAAAATTTCCAAGAGCCTGTGTAACACACCAGGTGCAGCTGTACCATGCCAACTTTGTGTGACACTAGAATATGATTTTGTATGTGTGGGGCACTGAAATGTGTTTCATATTGCTAGGTACCTGTATTACCCTTCAGGAGGCACATCATTTCTCCCTCATCAAGTGTTGTTTTACCCATTATATGGTACACAAAATAGGTCAAAATGTAATATGGTTAAGCAGAGCCTTTAAACCTAAATCAACTTAATTTAAATTGAACTTCTAAGTGAAATTCACCATTTGGTTTGTTTACAATTTTCTAAATTCAGTATGAGACAAGAGGAAGCAATCTGTATCTTTAGAGAATTAAAATATGCCCATAAATAAGCTCAATCACTGGCCTTTCCACAGAACAAAGCCAAAAAACATACTAAATCAGCTAGAGGCTGAAAATAAATGTTGAGATTGTACTCTATGTTGCTGTTTGTATTTTTTTAACTGTGTATTTATATGGAATGGCAAACACAGATTATGCCTTAGTAATTTTTATGGCTTTGGCATCTGTCCCTTTGCTTTTATTCACATATTTTCATAGCCATAATCTCTACTTTCTTATTTGATGATGCAAACATTTCAGATGCAGAAATGGATAAAAATCTTGCTGAGTTTAGTGAGAGTCATTTTCAGGAATAATCTTTTTATTTGACAGGAAATAAAGACCCTGGGGGGAAGAAAAAAAAAAAAAAAAAAAAAAAAAAAAAAGCATGAATATTAAATGACTGAAGATATTAGTGTCCAATGGTTTCATTACCAACTTTCTGCATAAAGAAATGCTTGGAGAATTACTCTACAATAGCAAACTGGAAAAGCCCCAAGCCATAATCCACCTGAGCCTAGGTTTTATTTTGCATGCATAATAGAGCTTTATTGTGTTTGAAATTGCAGACAATGTTGACAGGTCTGTCAGCTATCTCAGGTTTTCTCCATTACGGGAGACACCCCCTTCATCAGAAGCTGGCACCAGACATTGAGATGCCAGCTCCATGGTCATTAACAGGAGCTTTACAAATATGTTGAAAGCTATAAGCAAACTGCGTCAACATGCCAGCTGTGTGAAGCAGGTGATTATTTTATTTCAATATTATAGAATATTGAGGTTTGGCTACATTTACAGTTTTTCAGATTTTCAGATTTACAGATTTTCAGTTGGTTTCAAGGACATGCAAAAGGAAGCAAAAGTGTAACAGAATTTACTAGTTTTTTTAGAAATACTAGTCTGATGCAAATCTGGAACATTTCCATTAATTTAAACACATCATAGCACATCCTCATTTAACGTGCTTGGGCAGCACTGTCTGTCTCTGATGAAAGCAAAACAAACCCCAAACCCTCTAGATGACAAACCTTACTCCACAAACATCTTTTGATAATTGCACCTGGTAACTGAAAAACAAAGAGAAAAACAAAGAGAGACTCCACTGTGTCCTAAAGCAATTTTATTTCCAGCTACTTTATTACAGATTGAAAGCTCCTCTATTGCCTTGTCTACTACTGGCATGATCCCTCAGTGCTTTTCTATAGGGATTTGCTTCCCTAATATATTGAGCTGGTCTTTGTGTTGTCAAGAGCTATGCAGTGAAGTCTTACGATATGAAAGGATATTTACCTTACTTCCGTAGTTATACTTTTGTCCGTTCAGACTCCTTGAACTCCAGTGAAAGCATGGCTGTCAGAGGTTTGACCTAACGTGGCTCTGCATTTTGTTGGATGCAATCATAAAGGTAGGAAGGAGAAAGATTTTTGGCAGGGAAACAACCTGGATATCCTTCAGCATTGATGTATTTAGGTACCCATAAAAACAGAGACTGAATATGAGATGTTCATGTTAAAGTCAAATATAGGATCTTTACATGAGTCTCCATTCTACCTAGCGAAGCACTTTAATAGTCATGGTTGTCATCTCATCTACTGCTGAGATTATACCACACTTCCTAAATAATGGCAATCCTTTACTTCCATGAGTAATGCATCTCAGTGGATCTGCGTGCAAGAGTGTCAAATTATATATATAAAAAAAAAAACTTAAAATCTTGCTCCAAATCTGAAAATCTTGCTTTTTCTCAGTGGCATTCTATTCTATTCTATTCTATTCTATTCTATTCTATTCTATTCTATTCCCTTTCTAATGCAACGACTGTGACTCCTCCCTCATTTTCTAGAGCTGTAATTTTCTTATTATCTGTGGTTCCTCTTTCAATGTGGGGTGCCAACACCAACAAAGAGACAGGAGTACATTTCCTCCAGCAGGTATCAATTAGCACAGACAGAAATCTTTCTTTTTACAGGTGTTGGTAGCTCCTGCATACTAAAAAACTTTTGCTTGTGGTTATTGCTAACCTTACCTATAGTGAAATGTGTATGGGCAAATCTGGCATGCCTTTGCTACAGTAGAATTTTGTCTTCCAGCAAAATAAATTTGGAATACATTTAGTGTTTTATCCATTGCTGAATACATAAATTAATTAATCTGATGAAAGATAAATATAAATATTTACTGTCAGTGTCATGCTTTAAGTGTAAGGTGTCTCACACACTATGTGGTGCGTATTCCTGTAAAAGGAAGAACAGATCATGTGAAACTGTGTCATGGTGCAGCCACAGAACGAAGTATGACATTTCGTGACCTTGGTGTACTCAACCGTGCAGCTGTTGCCTTCTTCAAGAGATGCTTTTTACAAGGAATGTCTCTGAAAGTCATTTAAAAAATCTGTTTGGGAAAAATTCTGCAGAGAAGTTTGCCAAGTTCATTTTTCCTGTATCTGGTGAGAAAATAACATTTCGCTTTAAAAAACAAACAAACAAACAAACAAAAAACAGGTAATGTGTTGTGTTTAGCATGTGGAGCAGGGACTGGTAGATCTGAGAATTTGATTTCACTCTGTACTCTGCTGTGTGTTAAGAAACATGAATTTTCACTTCTTCCCTGAACTCTGTGTCAGTTTTTAAATATTTAATACAGAACTAATGAATTTTACTTGTCCTGGCAAAAATACTCTCAGATCCCACAGCAGAAAAAGTTGTTTTAAAAGCGTGAGTTTTACATTTGAAAGGACGTCTTTGTGCTTTCCTAGGAGAAAGCAAAAGGACTTTTGTACGACAGGTGAGGAATTGTGCCTGAAAGTCTTCGTTTGGGCTAGGCTCGGCGTGGGGTGCACTGGGGCAGTGCCTCTGTGCCTCCCTCCCATGGGGTGCCATGAGAGAGGCTCCCGAGGCCGGGATTCCCACCGGAGGCTGTCAGGCCTCCTCCTCTCCCGCTCCCTCCCCAGCTCCTGCCGAGGGCTGCTGCTGCCTGGCTCTCGTCTCCTGCAGCCGCCGTGGGAGAACCCCCACTCAGACACGCTTGTGGTTTTTAGCAGTCTTCCAGCCTCCAGAGTGGAGTTTTCAAGCTCCATCACAAGCCACCGCCAGAATATCCTGCAGAAGCTGGATTGTATTTATAAAAGTTATTTGTTTGCATGAGGCACATGTGCTGATACTGTGAGTCATCCATCCATTTTGCTGTGACATTTTCAAGCACAATTATGTGTAGTGGAATTTTTTTGGTAGCTGGCTATGTTGCCCATCTGTGAAATCATCATTCTACTGAGCACTAAAAATAGAGATGAAACTCTTCTGAGAAAATTCTGAATCTACTTAAATGACAGTTTGAAATGTGTTCATGCAGTCAACAGTTTAAATATTTTCTACCCTAAATATGGATACTCTAAATTTAAGGTGATGTAGTCCTGCTGTCACCACTTCAGTTCACCTTGCTAGCACAGTGATACAGTTGGAAATAATTTCTGGCTAGGAACCTGGTCTAATGCCCACCAAAGCAAATTCACCTGGGCCTCAGATGTCCAGGACTGGCATAGGAATGTAAGCGTTCTGGAAGGCGGATAACACACAGGGTGGAAAATATTTAGTAGTAATGGGGAATCGTTGGAGAAAAATGTGAAGAGAATCCATGACAGTAGATAAGAAGGGAAGAGAGAGAAAATGAGAATGAAGACTATTAGGAAATGAAGCTTCCAGATAAGGAATAACAGAATATGCGGTAACTTCAAAGAGGCTTTATTTCTGGTCAAATATTCAAAGCAAGTTGGTGTAGAGATATGGTAAACCCTAAAAATAGTGAAGAAGAGCTAGCACTGAGAGCGAACTGATGGAAGAACATAAACTGTGTTGAGTAATTGCATCCTAATTGAAGCCACAGAAAGCCGAAGAATCTAATTAGTCAGAAAAACACATTTCATTACATTCTTAGTAATTTGTTTTGAAAAAGTCCAACTGGATTTTAAATTTAACAGATCCTGAATATGTTCAGAGCATACTACACTTTTTACTTGCGTGTAGCAAAAAGAAAAAATGTAGTTTCAGAGGCATATTCGTGGATTGTTTCATTCAAAATCAAGTTTGCAGTTGTCCCTTAGTACCTGGGTATCATTATATAATGTTTTCTGAGAGGATGGGAAAAACTAATTTTGTTGAGTTGGTAAGCATTAATAGAGACCACCAGCCATTTCTTTAGTTCACAGGCAATGAGACATACTTGAGGCTGTTGTTCATCCAAAGAAATGAGAAGAGCATTGTCTGTGCAACCCCCTGCCTTTCCTCTTTCCTGTCCTCCCCCCCTCCGTCCCTATTGTTTCCAAGTTTTCACAGTGATATATATATATATATATTTTCACAAAATGTACAGCTAGATCTCCTGCTAGACAGAATTGGTGTAACTCGCTTCATTTACATTTTGCTTTCAAAAATTTGTATTTTTTTGGTGAGCGTATATGGAAATGGTAAGGCTTCAGTGTAGTAGGTTTTTTATATCTTGAATAATTTTTTGTCACACTCTGAATAGGAGAAAATCAGAGTGACACTTCATATTAGGATATTCTCCTCACCCACATTAATAAAAAACAATTATGTGAAGATGTAAAAGACAATTTTGTAGAGAGCAAATCAAAATTTGGTGCTGTTTCCTTGTGGAAGATATTTTACATATTAAATCTAGAGTATGGATAAGGTCAATAAAATGGATAGTTACTCCTTCTCCTCATCTTTATTCTGTAGTGGATTCTTATATTTAAAATCCATGCATGCATATTTTTGTCTATTTTTGAGATCTCAGTTAGTAGGCTTTTAGAAGCATGTGCTTTCTGTAGTTTTCCACACAAACTACACTCATAATAACAAAGTGCTATTTTAAGTGCTTTAGCTCTTACTTGCTACTTGTACTGACATCAGAAAGATGATATTCACTGATCTGACAGGCAATACAAGGACATCCTTAAGTTTCATTACGATCGTTTTTAGATAAAAATTTGAAAAACATCTTCAAACTCAAACTGTAGCTCTATCATCCTTCAGGCTAGAAGAATGAAAATAGAAGTCTTCAGGCAAAAAGAAAAAGCAAATGCATATGAAAGTGTATGCAAAGTTAGACAGAAATACATAATGTGGATGAGAATGAATTCTGCAAGTCCTTGCTCTCAGCATGGCCATATTTCATTAAAATATTCCTTCTGTGTGTAAGGGTAGTGATAGGTTAGTGTATGTTTGTATAATAATAACCTCAGCTGAACTAATAGAACGAGGGATTAATGCACATGAGTGTGAATTGCCTGCTTGTTAACGGACCAGGCTAGTTCTGTTGCTTCACATTTTATAAAATTATGTATTTGTTGCGTGACTGTCTCCCACACTTGCAACTGTATTACAATAGGACCTGTTCCTTCTTCCTGCAATGAACGGCTTTGCAGTTTTGCTGCGTGCTGCTCCACAAGTTCATAGGTGGCCGAGGTTTTGCTTAAGTGGGTTTAGCCTTGAACACATCGCTCTTGAATTCTTGATGGACTTCCTTGTGTTTCTAAGACTTGCTTAAGAGGATGCTTCTTTGGTTACCTGTTTCCTTTACAGAGAACAAGTCCCTGAAAAGCCATTAACGTTACCAAGGGGAAAACGATCATAAGGGAGTGGCAACTCTGCAACAAATAAATGGTAATAGTGACCATATTCATTTCCCACCCTGTTTCTTAACATATAAAGAAAGTACACTGACAATGGCATAGCGCCGGGCGTATGACAGATGAGGACATTCATCCTTATTTCTTCTCTGCCTATGGGTTATTTTCATTCAAAATCTCATCACTTATTATGGTAGCTGGTACACATTCTAAAGCATGAATATAAAGCCAGCCGTTTCATTCAGGAATTAATAACTAATATCTAAGTGACATAAAAGTGAAGCAGTGTTAGTGAAATAATTAGACACTAGTTTCTAGAAGAAGAGGGCAAATAGCTGTTTAGATAATTAATGGCTTCAGTAATTAGCACTTTTGTGACTAAACAGTATCAGTATTCTTGAATACTTTCTTGAAACTCTCTAAAAGGACTTGCATTTCTTTTTTTAACTGTAATTTTGATTTTGAAAATATAGTTGATAATTTGATTTAGAAAAAAAAAAAAAAAAAAAAAAAAGCCAGATAGCTTTGAAATAAGCAGAAATATATGCTTATGTTTGGGACCAACTAGGTAACAAGGTTTCTTCATTTCACTGGGAGGCTCACAGTTTATTTTGGGGGAGTATTTGGCAGCTTCCTCTACATAGTGCTAC
Organism: Nettapus auritus; assembly: GCA_011076525.1. Taxonomy (NCBI): domain Eukaryota; kingdom Metazoa; phylum Chordata; class Aves; order Anseriformes; family Anatidae; genus Nettapus; species Nettapus auritus. The sequence continues at coordinate 1,796,673 of CM021776.1, read as the reverse complement.
ACACCATCACGAGGACTGGGGATTAGAAAAGCAGCACTGGCAAGGCCAAAATCCAAGGGTTTCATGGACTTCTGCAAAGGAGGCAGCCTTTTTCTTTAGGATGCATTTTGCTTATGTTAGATCCAGGCCTTAGTAATTATGAATTTGTTAATAGCATCTCAGTGCTGAGCTTCATAAGCCTTATTCAAAAAAATAATAATAATAAAAAAAATGAGGGAGATACCTGAATCTAGACTTATAAAAGTACTAAGCAACCAAGCAGGTTGGGCACCTCACTTCCCGTAAGTGATTTAGGTGCTTGCTTCCAGTGCTTGTTAGGCTACCAGCCTTCAGTTAGGTACTTTTTGAATATTTGCCACCTAAATACCTGACTGTCAAGACCAAACATTGCCCTGACTTTTATGGATCTTTAAAGCAGTAACCCAGGTACACAGACTGCTAAGTTTTCATCAGGAAACACATGCACTCTAATGATACAAGCCTCTTAACTGGCAGTGGTACCTTCCCGGCTAAACCCACCTCCCAAGTAGCAGATTGGCTGGTGAATCAGATGAGAAGGTCAGAAAAAGGGAAGTCCTCAGACAGAGGCTAAGAAGTGGCAGGGAGGTGGAAGATTTCTTGTTGGAGGACTTCACAGAATCACAGAATGTCTAGGTTGGAAGAGACCTACAAGATCACCGAGTCCAGCCTCTGACCTAACACTAACAAGCCCTCCACTAAACCATATCCCTAAGCTCTACATCTAAACGTCTTTTAAAGACCTCCAGGGATGGTGACTCCACTACTTCCCTGGGCAGCCTATTCCAGTGCCTAACAACCCTTTCGGTAAAGAAGTTCTTCCTAATATCCAACCTAAACCTCCCCTAGCGCAACTTTAGCCCATTCCCCCTCGTCCTGTCACCAGGCACGTGGGAGAACAGACCAACCCCCACCTTGCTACAGCCTCCTTTCAGGTCCCTGTAGAGTGCGATAAGGTCACCCCTGAGCCTCCTCTTCTCCAGGCTAAATAGTCCCAGCTCCCTCAGTCGCCCCTCGTAAGACTTGTTCTCCAGACCCTTCACCAGCTTCGTAGCCCTTCTCTGGACTCGCTCAAGCACCATGTCAAACCTCCATGACTTGTCTGTGGGTAATTCTGAATAAATTTTGGTATTATTATTTTTTTAATATTAATTTTAACTCACAAAGATAACACCAAAGGGGCTAGACTCCACCAAGCAGAACTTCTAATAAAACTGGAGGATGTCTGCAATGCCAAGGTTTTATTGCTCTTCTTCTAATTCTAGTGTGTAGTTGTTTCTTATTAATTAGATGAAACTAATTGTGGATGAAGGATAGCTAGAAGAGAGGATAGGGACACAGATAAAGTGGTAGAAGGCAAAGGGCTAGTGGTAGTTTTGCTGAAATATTTTCTTAACAGAAAACACATTTGCCAAAGGTTCAAAGCCATTATGTTTGATGATGGTTTGGAAAAAGAAAATTGAAATACACTTAACAAATCAGAAAGCATTAATTGCAGAGAAGTCCATGTTTAGCTTTCAAGTATAAATTTAGTTTTGAATGTGTGTAGTTCTTAGCTGTTTCGTTAATTACTTTTCCCAGTGGCTGCAGTCCCTTCCTTCAGTAGCTGAGGACAGCTGCCCTCGTTGGCACGACTTGTGTCCTTCCTACCACGTCTCTGGCCGCTCCAGTCCTGCGCAGCGGCACGCGGGGCTTCTGCGCTTCGAGACCAATAAAACAAAAACGAAATTACAGGCTTTGGCTTTTCGCAGTGAAAGCTGACGCCGAAAACGAAATATTTTCAAAAAGATGTATTGGAAGCATTCAGGGAACGCTCTGAATAGGCCGGGGTCGGCCGGGAGACGCTTCAACAGGTCGACCAGCCCGAGCGGAGCCGAGCGGCCGGGCGGTGCGGGGACACGGAGGGGGCGACGCCGCCGTGCGGGGCCGTCCCGGGAGGCTCCCCCGGCACCTGCCGCCCCCAGGGGCCGAGATGGCGGCGGGGCTCCCCAGGGGCCGCGGCGGCCGGGGGAGGGCTGAGGGGCGGGAAGCGGGCGAGGCGGGATCGCGGCCGGCTGGAGGCGGCGGCGGCTCCGTTCGCCGCGCCGGAGCTCCGGGAGATCGCCGAGCAGCTCCGCGCCCCCGCTCGGCCCGGCCCGGCCCAGGGAGCAGCAGGTGGCGGCGGCGGCGGCGGCAGCGAGGGAGTTAACGGCGCGGCGGCGGCGGGAGGGCGCCGAGGAGGAGCGGCACCGGGAGGAGGGGGACCGGGGAGCGGGCGGCAGCGGCAGGAGGGGGACTGAGGAGCTGGCGGCGGCAGCAGCCGGGTTGCTAGGGATGGAGAGATCCCGTGTCACCCGGATGTGAGTGTCATGTTGGCCCAAACTCTCAAGGATTTGGCAGCGGCGAAGCAGCGGCGGCAGCAGCAGCAGGAGGAGGAGCAGCCCCTCGCGCGTCGCTAGTCACTACCATGGGGGTCGGGTAGCGGGAGCGCAGCGACAGCGCGCACCTGGCTCGGGGTGGGTGGGGGGCGTCTCGGCCCTTTTTTTTTTTTTTTTTTTTTTTCTTTTTTTTTTTTCTTTTTCCTCTCATACGTTGGAGAAAGTGAGAATAATGCACCACCACCAGCAGCAGCCGCCGGAGCAGCACCCAGAAGGTAAGAGGCAGCAAGGGCAGCGGCAGCAGCATGCCCGGGGCGGGGGGGGGGGTGGGCAGTGGGGGAGGATTTGTGAGGGATTTGGAAGACGGGGATTAGGGAGGGAGGGGAGGGGTGAGGATGGGGCAGGTTTGGGGTGGGGAGGGGACCGGGAGACGGAGGAGGGGGGCAGGGGGCGAAGACAGGAGGGATCGGGGTGCCGTCGGGGCTCGGGGGGACGCGGCTCTGCCACGTCCCCCGCAGCTGGGTTTAAGGTTTAAGCCCCCCCCCCCCCCCCCCCCGGGGCAAAAATTTGGGGGTGGGAGGGATGCAGCGGGGCACGGGGGGGGCACGGTGCGCTCGGGCTTTATTCCTCTCGCGTTGAAGAACCCGAGGGATGGCTGCGCGGATCGGGGGGTTCTTTGCGCCGAGCCACGTTTCGTAGCATCCCGGGAGGCAGGCGGGGGGAGATGTCAGTGCCGTTGCTTTAAGAAAAAATCCAGTGAAAAACGCGACGATAGCCACCGCAGCCCCCGAGGAGCCGCGCTGCCCCCGGGCAGCCCCAGGTGCGGGCGGGCAGCTCTGCCCCGCTGCCGCCGGGTGAGCTCCGGCCGGGAGCCATCTTAGCGCGCCCCCCGCGGCCGCCCCTCACGCAGGCGGCGGCGGCCGAGGCCGAGCCCGGGACCGGCGGCGTGTGAGGGGCTGAGGCGGACCCGGTCTGCGCTGCCCTCGCCGGGAGGCGACGGGAGGTGACCGGAGGGCTGGGCTGACGAGCCCCAAGGCTCCGCTGCTCGGCGAGCGGCGGTCGCTGGGGAGGCGTTTTCCCCTCCTGCCCGGGTAGCTGGATGCGTTTCGCTGCCGTTCCGCCCGTCAGCCCCGGTTCCCTGCACGTACGCTGTGCCGTTCCTCCATTTTTTTCCCCACCCAGGCATCTTCAAGTTTTGGGTTTGACTTAGGAGCGTCTCCTTCCTACAGGTGCATGTAGGAGGAGGCTCTGCTGCTCTAGTCAGGGAGCTCGCGAGGAAAGAGCTGTGCGAGGAGGTGGTGTTTTGCCTGCTTTGCTGTCATCCGGGATAAAAAAAAGAGCTTAAAAATATTATTTAGAAGGTGCGATTTATTTTGTGACACCTTGTGAAAAAGCAGAAATAAAATAAAATTCCTTTACAGTAGTTTGACGGATGTAATTTCTGGCGTGCAAGATAGCAGAGCTTTATGGAGATATTTACCACCAGACAGTATTATGTTTTCCTGCGTGGGAGGCATTTTTCTTTGAGAACACGGAGCAGTGTGAAATTTAACTTGCTTACAGGACTTCTGGGGTCTTTGTTTTGGGGGAAGAGGTTGTTCTCAATCTCACCTGGTTGTTCTCAACCGAAAAATGTGCAAGGATTTTAAACGACTACTCCTTTGACCATGATGAGGTGAGGTAATAGTAGATGCTGAGGCACCACAGCCCAGCTGGTCGTTAGGAGGAGGTATGTTTTATTGCGTTAGCGTGCTGACAGAAGAGCTGTCATCCGGTTTGTGAAGGAAAAAAGAAAAAAAAAAAAAAGGAAGAAACAAAATGTGAAGTGTTTGTGTAGCACTTGCCTTGACACTTATGTTAAACTTGAAGTTAATGCTGTTTCCTGAGACCTTTTGGCTACTGTTGAATCACATTTAAACACTCATACCTGTATATTAAATCATGTATTGAATATACATACGCATACATACATACACATGTGCATATAATTATGCTCTATAGTATACATAATATAAGCATCACACCAGCAAGAGGTCTTAAAATAATCTTTTCATCAAAAACACTGTGACACATTCTAGCATAAAAAGTTATAAACAAGTACTTTTTTTTTTCCTTTTCTCTCACAGAGGCGAACTATGCAAGTAGCACCAGAATTCCTCTCCCTGGTGACGGACCAACTACTCAGTCGAACAGTTCAGCACCATCCAAGCAAACTGTTCTGTCTTGGCAAGCTGCAATCGATGCTGCTAGACAAGCAAAGGCTGCCCAAAATATGAGTACCACCACAACCCAGCCTGTAGGATCTCTGTCCCAAAGAAAACGCCAGCAATATGCCAAGAGCAAAAAACAGGGTAATACGTCCAATAGTCGGCCACCCCGTGCCCTTTTCTGTTTATCCCTCAACAACCCAATACGAAGAGCCTGCATTAGTCTAGTAGAATGGAAGTATCCTTTGATGCAGTTTCATTTTACCATTTGTTCCTTGAGTTTTCCAGATAGATCAAAGGAATTGTGTTGCCATGTCTGATAGTGTCACAGCTAATGCTTAGTTCACTTAACTGTGTGCGGGTAACTCTCATTAATGTTAATGGTAGTTAATTTTGTGTAAATTGCTGTTAATGATAGCCTCTTAATCTGTGTCATAATGATGTAGAGTATTGTTTCATTAAATAAGTACCTCGAAGACAGGCAAGAGCTCATAGCTGTTCATTTTTTCTTAGGGGGAGAGGGGAACACATTCTGAACTTAACTTTTTGCATTTGCAAGCCTACGTTACATTCCATCAAATCTCTATATTAAGTTCATTTCAAATAAGGCTGAAAAGACAAGAGTGCATCTAGTGGTTTTAACTGGGAGATGACCTTTGACCTAAGATGTCAAACCTGTATCTTCTATATAGTGATGAGGTGTTAGGGCAAATGGATGTAGATATAGAATGAATGTAGAAATTATTTCAGAATGATGTTTTCCAGTTGCTAAATGCAAGGAAGGCTTTTAGCTAAAGTACGCACTCACTGTAATTACATATGAATGCCTGAACATTTACAACATACGTCTGCCACCAAACATTTGGAAGCTTGTCCAGCTGTAGATTCAAGATCAGGCATACTGGCCTGTGCTCATGATGATATGAGTGCTTGGAAGGATTGCTTTATCTTCAGTTCAGTGGTTCTGATTTAGAAGAACGTGGATTTATTTGGAAGAACAAAGAGCATGTAGATTTGGTATATTGTTTAATTCTCAAGAAAAAGTTTGAAATAGAGGATGAAGCTTTGTTGAAGTACAAGGAGAAAAACACTTGCCTGTTAGTTGTGGCAATATCCCTGCAGCAGGAGACAGCTGTTAGGAGAGTAGACTAACAAAGTAAAATTCATTTTGTTATTTTAAGCAGTGCACCCAACCACTTTCAGTAGGAAATATTCCTCATTGATAGGGCTTATTTTTTTTTCCAATTATTTGAACTTAATTAAAAACAGTAAAACAGATTCCATTTTCATTTAAACTGGTAGAAGTCCAACTAATTTCAGTAAATTGGCATCTCCTTGGCTAAGGTCGGTGAAATGAAATTACTATGGGTCTAGAGTGGAATTACTCAGGGCAGAATTTGTCCCGCTAGCACTGTATCATAAAACAAGCCTGTCAGTCTTGCACTGGTATTGTCCATTTCAGTCTGGAGAACGCTGCTTGTTGAGATGTGTATTCTAACTTTATTTTGTAATGACTGTTGATGTTGATGGGCTTTTGTGAAGGTAAACTCAGCCCTTGAGGTTACAAACTGAGATGATGAAATTTACAAGATCTTAATGGGCACATGAGCTTAATAGGTGTTTTCGTCATAAAAAGTCTATTCTAAATCGACAAAATTGTTTTTGAGGAAACAAAGATTATATTCAGTGCTCTTTGCTCAATCTTTTATGGAAATTTTATGGACATATATGAGGAAGCTGTTCACTGAATTGAGGGGGAAAAAAGTCAAGCCCCAAATCCTTTGTTTCCAAACTTTCCAAGGTAGTTTCATCTGAGTACCTCCATATTTTCAGTTAGAAGAAAATTAAATATTATTCAGTGAAAGGCAAATTGATGATAAGCTGGAGGATAAACTTCACAAGGCTGAATTTTAAGAAATACCTTTCTTTTCCTGGAGGAAAATATCTCCAGATTTCAACTGTATTCGTCTAGACATGGTATTAAAAGTGTAGCTGTAGTTCCTGCCATCCCATGTGAAAGCCTAAAGCCTACAGTATGTATGGCTGCCAAGCCAGCAAAGATGTTCTCTTAGCCAGTCCACTCACCTAAACTTTCATCGGTTCTGGCCAAAGCAAACCGTTCAGGAGTTCAGCTGTCCACGACACGAAAGGGGCTCAGAGTTTTCTTTGTGCATTACACAACGTTCCAGCTCTCTACAGAACAATTGTGATTTGTCGGGAATCATTCTCATCTCACTATGAACTGATACCAACTGATTTTCTTCCTTTGGAGAAGCACATTTCTGTTTGTTAATGTGGGCATATGAAGACAAAACAGCACCATAAATAATCCTTACCTATCACGTTAACCTGCATATTGATTTAGAAGTATGTAATTAAATTAATCTCTAGAACTTAATAAAAAGTGCCCTGTGGCAACAACAGTAATAGTCTCGTCCCCTCTGCAGAAAAGAGCAGCACGTTGAAACGTCAGCGTGTTGGAAAATAATATGGTGCAGTGATATAGCTGCAGGTGATGGAGTGTGTGTCACAGATATCAGTCAAAAGATTGCCTGAGACCTAAGACCTGTTTGAGTGTTAGAACTGAAAGAAGAGTTAGGCTGAAAAGTTAGTAGGCACTTCGAATTGATGGATTCCTTAACAGGATTTTCCAGACCATTTGACATATTTATACTACTGTCTATTTTTGCCAATTGTGTGGCCTTAGCTGTTTACATCCCATTCCCAGAAGATGATTCTAATTCAACTAATCATAATTTGGTAAGTACTCTTGAATTTTTATTTTATAATGATGTTCTTGATTTAAATTTCTATTGTCTTAGACATGCCTTTTTCAGTCCTTCTGAAGTTTTACTCTCTTTCCTAGCATACTTGTCCAATCTATTTTCAATTTTTAGTGGTGTTATTTAGCTGTATGTGTTATTAGATGAGAAGAGAATCGTGGGAAACTTTACAGCAATACATTTTGAAGTGATAAGAGTAACAATGTGAATTCTAAAAGCAGTTACTTCTAAGTGTTTGTTAAAAAAGGATGATACTGCAGTACTTTGTAGAGCTGTATTTCTTCCATTAAAAATAGTATACCTGTGTTGTACTTGAAAATATAATGAAAAATATTTTCTTTTTAGTTGTAATTTTATTAATACTTAGGGAGGCTGTCACTCTCAAAGGTGATTTGAATTTACAGTAGAGTAGTTTCATCATTTACATTAAAAGACATTTTGAAATAGTTACTAGACTTCAGTAGTCCTTTGAGTTCTGAAAATCTATGTGACTTATTGTTTTTTGAGCGGCAGTTGGGAGGGTGTCTTCAGAACAGCAATTGGATGCCAGGTCAGTAAGTGGGTAATTCTGGACTACTTCGGATGGAAAATTTAGGTTGATTTGAGTCTTTCTATTTATGGAGATGTTTGTGCATTGTGTGGTGTGTAGGATTAATTACTTTCGGGGGGAAAAAAACCAACCACATTCTATTCATATGACCCATTTAATATATTTTTGTTCACCAAGATTAAGCATATATGGATGACAAAAAAATAAATGCTAGCAAAAGGCAGAATAATTCAGGTCAATGTAAAGAATTATTTATGCAGCTGTGTATCTAGCCAGCCAACAGTCTTATCTCTCTTCTTTTTCCCCCTCTGTGAGAAATTGAGGGCACAGATCTCAATAGCTGTCTATCCAACAAGAGATTTGGTAATAACAACTTCCATAAAGCGTTACATAAAAAGGGTAAAATAATTACTTGTGTTAGAGGCTCATCATTTGGAAATAAATGTTTTTAGCATTAGTTTTGGTAGGCTTGTATCTGACCTAATTCTGCTATGTGTTAGCGTTTAGAAAGCAATGGACATTTTTGTCCCTGGTGTTATTTCAACTAATGTGAACAGGTTGGTCTAAGCAAAAATACATTACCTTTTTTTTTTTTTTTTTTTTTTAGTAAGAGTTCCCTGTCCATTTTAGGAAAAGAGGTCTTTAATACCTCTAAGTGTACAGTTTAGAATTTGGCCATTTAAATTTGCCTCTAGTTAATGTTGAATAATTCCACTAGGCTTGCTCAAGTACTGCCATGTGCTGGGGCAGACTTGAGCCAGGTAAGGGAATGTACTGGCACATCTTGTCTGCCTGATGTAATAAAACAAATTGCTCTGGCAGGAGCAGTGTTGTCAGTGTTGTCTTTCTTTATGACTAGAGTTGTACATCATGAAATGCACTAACCATTGATCTGTGTCCTTGTATCTTTCTCAAGTATTTTGCTGACATTTTTTCCTAGTGTAGCCCAAATTCCTTTGTTAAGCCAGTACTTTGGATTCAAGTATGATGTGAAGCACTATTGTATAAGATAACTTAGAAATCTTCCAGCTTAATTGGCAACCAGTTTGAGCATGTTTCCTGATGCGTGTGGATCAGAAGTGTGGAGTTAAATTGTGAATGGACTGTGCTTGACCACTTACTGGTGTTACAGTTCTGTGTTCTGTGGCAAAATGTATCTAGAAAGCAGGTTGACGTGTTTCTTCTGTGTTCTGGGAGAGGCAGGAGGAAGAGATCTTCTATTCCTTGAATGGAGCAGTTCTGTCATGGTGGTCTGTTCTGCACAGACTAATGAACTTCCAAGAGTTATTGAACTTAATCCCTTATTCTACTTAACTAAGCACTGACCGATTGACGTTTTCACAAGTTGGTACAGTTCTTCTGCAAGTAGATTGGAGAAACTATTATTGATCCAGGAAAGCTTTTCTTTGGCTGCAGCAGGAGGCTGGGGCCAGTATACCCTGCACCGAATCCTCATAAGCTGACTATTTCTTACAGAGTTTAATGTAGTTTTTTTTGATCTGGTGATCTGAACTTTTCATGCTTGATTCAGCTCTTCTTTTGGCAGTGTCTCTTGTCTGCACTTGATAAGAAGCTGTTTCTGGCAGGATGAATTTCCTGTATATTTCTTCTGTTTCTGCCTTTTCTGCTTTTTTCCCCTCTTCTGTGTTATTTCTTTTCGTGTCTTTTGTCTTCAACTTCCCGCTTATTTCTGTTTCTCATTATCTTTTGTCTCTGCCCTCTGGCTTCCTTCTGTGTTTACTCTTCCACTTGTCCTCTTCTGCAGCATGCTTTGCTCTATCTCACTCTCCCAGCTTGTTTTTTTCTTGTATCATGTTGCTGTACCATGTTCTGTTCCCTCAGACTGCCTTGTGCTTTGCCTCCTACTTACTTTCCCATGGGTTAGACTAGCACCAGGTTTTACTCTGCCATGTGCAGGCAGACTGGCACAGCACAGGTAGGGATTTCTCCCGTGATCAAGACATCTTTGGTTATTTATTTATTTATTTTTTAAAGCGTGAACAATAAGGCGTCCGTGCTGAGTCTATGAAAAACAGAACACTGAAGTTTGAGTTGTTTGCTTTGAATGTATTGCCCCTCTTGTGTCTAGGCTCCAAGAGTTTTCACTGGTGAGACAGTTCTGCTTGACGAGATTCAAGGCTCCCATTCTGAGGGACTTGCATATATTACAGCAAACTGCCAAGTGCGAAGTCACATACACGAGGGGCTAACGGGAACCTACGAGGTCCCCACGAGGGACCCTAACGAGAACTGAAGACTCTATGGCCCTGATAACAAGGTTCCTCACCCTTGTTTCTGATTATGGTTGTCGATGGGGAACTCTCCTGAAAGGTGAAGTTCTGCATTGAAAGGTGCTGTGCTTACAGTGCTGGGGAGCTGATTGCCCGCAACACCTCCTTTTCTTTCTCCAAACTTTTCAAGGCAGCTGGGACTGGGAGAGCCTTAGGGAGGGGGGGAGGCTGCCACAGAAAGCTACTGTTTGTATTCCGTCTTTCAGGCAAACATTTCCTCTGTAAGTAGATCTAGGTGAATCTTTGAGTGACCTGCAATAGGAAAGCTGGTGTTGTCCCTGCACTGTTACTTGTGCCTTCGATCTAGGTCACGGCAGGAGAGTGCTCTGAGAAGAACCAGTTGAACTCCTGACATAAGGTGTCAGGCTTCCTATCCTTATCTCATTAGCAACCCCATGACTCATTCAGTCCTCAGGCGACATGACTGACTAATCCACCCATTGACAAGGTCTGGGGATTCTACCTTGCACCTAGTTATCCTCTGCTTGTAGTTTATCTGAGAATATTTGTGTAGAATGTCATTGGCTTTAAACACACGCTTTAAACACACTACTTGTTTAATTGACAAATATTCTGTGATGTATTTTAGAAAGATTTCAACTTGTGCTTATTTGCTGTGCTTTTCAGCTGAGGGAGCTTTGAGGCTTGGGTCTCTTTTCCTGTACCTCGATTACGCTGGCATCTCATTTAAAAAAGAAGTCGAAGTAACTGTTGTAGCAGCCTGACTTATTTTGCTCAAAATAAGTAATAAAGCTGTTGTGTTTTTAGCTGTTCCATTGGCAAGTAACCTTTGTAAAGCTGCAAGAATTCCTTACTAGATGACACTTCGGCAAGGGGATAATTTAAAAATGCTCCACTCAGCCCTATCTTCACATTTCAATTTTCTTCTATTGCTGCCAGCCCCAAGCTTCCAATAGTATGCTTTAATAAATAGTTATGGAATGGTTTGACTTGTTATTGGTGCAGATCCTAGTTTTTTGAAAGCTTTTCTTTTGCTTTGTAATGTACACCCCTGCAAAGTAAGATGAAAAATTCTCGATTGGTAGAATTCTGCACCCACTTTGTCCTGCAGTCACTTCTTAGGCTCTGCACTGTGCTAGTAGGATGCAACAGTGAGGTCGTCGTTCTTGGTAAAGAGTTGCTATTTGTCAAGTCCATTTTTAATGGGAAATGAAGAAAGCTTTTACTTCATTCTCTGGCTCAGGAAAAGGGACATTTCTGGAAGAAAGATGTGAGCAAGATGACTGGCAATTTCCAACTGGTAGAAGGGTCACTTGGGTCTGTAGCGGTTTGGGAATAACAGACCAGTCTCTGCTACCCTTTTATTTCTGCATGTCCCGATACAACTGAGGATCTGGCTACTTCAACACAGATTAAAAAAAGAGTCTATTCAGTGTGCAAGGGTAGGAAGAGGAGGTCCACATTTTAGTTAATGACATTGGAAAAATATTTCCTTTTAAATACAGGAGATAACCATGCAATTATCCAAACCAGAAGGCCCCCAAAAGATGTACTTAATCATTCCCATTTGAAATAAAGTGCTTTTTCCATATTCAAAGTTGCAAGCTTGTTCCTGTGGGGAATTCCTACTAAGGGCTTGTCTGTCCTTTAAAAAAATTTGCTGGTAGTGCTTTACTGGCAAAATGCCTAGGGAGATGAGCATATACCAGAAAGTTCTTTTTCTATTATAGCCTAAAGTCAGCCTCCCAGACAGAATCTACATCATCTACACACTGGTAGATGATGTTTTTGTTAGTTTAATTGTTCTGGGAAGAGCTGTGGGGTTTTATTGCCTCCCCCCTTGCCCTTACCCCCTGCATGATACAGGTATGCCTGCAAAACGTTCAAGTGTCATCTGGTCCTAATAAATATAAATGCGTGTCCTTCCAAATATACCAGCTAGTCTTATTAGATACTGTAACAGTTGAACGGTTGGTGGGAAAGCAGTTAGGTCTGACATTAATATTGTTGTCATTAAAGTTTAAAAGTAAACATATCAGTGGGAGAAGTTTGTACTTCTCATGCAAACTACTGGAACAGTGAGAGTACAAGTTGATTTTTAAATGCTCTGTGAAAAATACGAACACACCGAGGTTAAAAAAACAGTAATTCACATGGTTTACATAGGCAGTAAACTAATTTACTACAAGTATGTAAATTTAACACAATTATAATCCACAGTTTTATTCCTTGACAATAGCTGTTACAGTAAAGGAAACCCTGAAAGTTATGATTCTGGAATGTACTCAATGAATGAACACGTAGAGAATCTTTACATGTTGCTATGAACCAGTGCCACATCAAAAGTAGATAGTCAAACTATTATTTAGATTTGCTTTACAGAAGCTGTTTGAAAAACTCCAGACTACGCAGAATAGGGACGTCTGATAAAAAGTGTTTCTCATGAGAATCATGTTATGTGTAATACATTTTTGTGTGTGTGTGTCTCTGTCTGTGTCTTGAAATCTGACGGAGTTTGGTTCCATGGCATTCGGAAGCGTTGGTCACAGACCTGTTTGCTTGCTCCATTTCAGCAGAAATGGAGAAGTTCTGGGTAGCTTTGAAAAGCCAGTCCCTGGTTGCTTCAAAAGACACATGCATCTGTTAAGATAAACTATAATGTATTTTCTAACCTGGTGAGGTTTAATTACAAACTATTTTCTGGGTTGGTTAATTGAATATATGATTTGATCTATCATTCATTTTGCGTGAGTTCAGATTTGCTTATCCTGCTGTCAGGCACCAAAACCTTTCACTTCTGGTGGACCCCTGGAAGGACATGGCCATAAAGAAAGGTTAAGTGAATTCACTGAGATAGTGGGAGAATACCAATTAGGATGGATTTGCTTTTCAGTGCTAGTCTTTTTTTGGTTGTTGTGCAATGCTCTGCAATAAAACCTACACTTAATGGATTACAACTAAAATACCCTCCCTCACCCCTGCCTTTCGATGAAGATTGAGAGAATGCCCTTAGTACTTGCTTGTATAAAATTCACTTAGTAGTGCTGATTTAGCAACTGGACGTTGATGTTGTTTCTTATTGTTTGAAGAAAAGTGCTTTTAGACTTCCATTCCTGAAGAATGCCTTGATTAAACAGTGCGATTCTTCTCAGAGATCTTGGTACTTGCGTTTAGCATTTGAAGCTAAGCTTTAAATAAAGAGTTGAGATTTATGTGCAAAACTTAACTATGAAAATTATGTTTTCAATGAAATCAACACAGCTGGACAGGATGCATCATTTATGTACTCAAGGTTAGTAGGGAGTATAAGATAGTTCGGTAGTGGTTGAAAGTACAAAACTGAAATGATTAGCAGATTGAGCAGACTGATTTCTTTGCATGGATATACTTACAGAGCTCTGAAACGTTTTTTTTTTCTTAGTTAATATTAAAAGGTATTTTATAATATTAAAAATATTTTAGTATTATAAATTTTTACTTTTGCATGGCTAAAAATTCAAGCAGTGTGTAACTGCTCACTTACTGGTGCCTGTTGTCAGGGTGGTCACTATTCATGTGGGTAGAGAGCTGCTTGCAATTTTGAAGGCTTATATTATTTTGTTATAATAACATCATCAGAGATCTGAACCTTGATATTTGTTAATGTGGTAAGCAACGTGTAGTACAGTGTTGGTCAGTATGGTGGATGGGATGATGATAGACAAAGAGCTTGCAGAAGACCAGAACTGATTCTTTCTACAGTTATTGTGTGTTTTCTAAGAGACTAACATTTAATATCTTAATTGAGGACAGCAGTTCAGCTCACAAATTCATTTGACCAATTGTTTTAGTTACGCCTTTTTCTCACGTGATGCAAAGCTGTCAAGTACTACCCGTTAAAGTATATTGTACTGAGATATCCTTTTGGGTTTCAGTGAAATTTTGCAGATCAAGTGATGCAAAGGTGCAGAGTCAGTTGAATTTGTAAATTTGTATGGCATAATGACAAGAAAGCTGTTTCCAATGTAAGAATATAAACGGAAGAAGTGTCCACTAATAAGGTTCAGTCATTTAATTGTTACATTTGTCTGGATTGGCTGACAGTGGCTACAGTTGCTTTCCAGTGGTGTAGCAGACTCCAGCAACATTGCATCTTATGCCACTCAGCTCATCAGAAAAATGCAGTCCTTCCTAGGAAACGAGTGGTGAACACCCTGAAGCTGTATTATGTTTATCAGAGTTTTGCTAGTGCCGTTTTCACTCTGATGGATTTATTAGGGTCCCACTCTTTTTTTTTTTTTTTTTTTTTTTTCCCCCTCCATCCAGAGCCCTTTAAAACACATACAGATGGAGTGTGGCAAAAGTAAGTTATTCATCATAATTTGGTATTGAAATAATTGTATGCTTAGCTTCATCCCAAGAAGACCCAACAGTTGTGAATTCAGGTGGCTTCTCTTTCAATAATTTCTTTGATATAGCAAAGGAAAAACTGAGAGAAAAAAAAAACACTATGAAATTATTTCTATCTTTTTCTTCTGCTTTTTAAGATGAGGATGCTATCTCTTGATGCCATCGACTGACGAAAAAATAAATGGAAAAATCAGTATTGAAGTACAGTATTTAACTTACTAGAGACTCCTAGATATAGTTATTAAATGATGCTTACTACAGTTTGTGTTCTGATCTACTGCTAGAGCAAAGATACCCTAAGATACAAAGTGTCTGTTACTGGCCTGATTTAGCCCAGCAGAGCAGGTTCTGTCTCCTGATGTGAGAAGTACCTCAGCTTTCATCACTCTTGAAGTGCAATACGGAACAGAAAGCTTCTATATGTGCGAGTACCGAGTTGAATTGTACTTGACATTTTTCAGATATTGTCTTAATGATAATGAAACAGCATCAAACTTAAAAGAAATGCCCTAAAATATGGTTTCTGCAGAGGCCATGCTATTGTACTGGTTGCCCATTCTGTTTTGTTTGCGTTGTCTTGGATGTTTTGGAGTAAACCCGTCTTAAGACCAGACATGCCTGCCATCTGTATTCTTAATACAATAAGAAGACCTTACCCTGAGCTCTGAAACTCACTGGAGGCTTTGCGAGCTTAACACTCCCACAGTTAATGCAGATTGAACACAGGTAGGCTGAGCACATACAGACCTTGTCTGTCAGCACCTGCGAAGTATTTCAGGACTTTGACCTCTCTAGTAGTAAAATACTGCTAGCTGCTTCTCACATCCAGTTTCCCTAAGCACTGTATGGCTGTGAGAGTGTTAGTAAGGGTGAAAAATACATGGATCACAAACTCTGATGTAGAGAAGGTTGATAACACAAGAGCTTCCTGTTAAAGGAAGCAAAAAAAAACAAGCAAACAACAACAACAACAAAACAAACACAAAAAACCTCTTGCAGTAATGTGCTATCTGTATATAACTCTTTAAGTCCTGAAACTTCAGAGAGCATTTGGTTTCAACCAAATACAGCAGGAACATATATTTCAAGGCTTTCATTTATTTACTTATTTAGAGAAATTCAAGAGAGCAACTTAGTATTCCATCTTTCCCCCAAAGGCAGGCTGCAGCAGGAAGACACATGTCACACCAAAACTAATCAACCAATGCCACGCTGTAGGGACAAGGCTTCATTCATTTTCATGTGAAGAGAGCTGCTCATCTCCAACAGGAACACCAAGATATGCTGCTTGAGGAAAGATGATGGTTTGGAGCCATGATGGAGGGGGCAAGAAAAAAGGGGGGTAAGGCAGTAGCCAAGAAATTCAGCAATGAGCACTTTTTTTGGAGCTTGCTCCCAACTTGTTGTGTGTTCTTTGTCAGGCTATTTATCTTAGTATTTTACTTTCCTACCTATAAACCTTTTTCTGCTCTAAAAGGGCATCAAAAGAAAGAGTAAAACTGAGGCTACAAAATGTTCGGATATGGTGATACGGTTTGTGTAATCGCTAGAATGTGATCGGAGGTGTTCTCTTAAAACAGTTTGTTACTTTTTCTTTAATTGGAGATTACTTGGCTAACTTAGTGGTGAACATGAGAAACTCAGTATTAATTTTGTTGTCAGAGCCTATATTTCAAAGCTGAATGTAGAATATTTTGGCAGTGAATTTTGCTAAAGAGAAAGTGATTGGTGGCGGCAATATAGGAACAGAAGGAACCGCCGCTGTTCCCATAGTGATACAGCAAAAGCAGTGACATTTAGGTAAACAGCAATAGGAAAGGAAATTTGGGGGAGTTAATGTTAGATGTCTCAGAGGATACAGCAAGCTTCCATGTGTTTCGTGTGTATCTAAAAATGCTAATGTTAGTCTCCTGTTTGGTATATTAGTAGCACAAGCACCCCTCAGGGTTTGGTGGGAAGTTCGGTGACTTCCTTGAACAGGTGATCTGTGAATGAACCCAGGCAATGGCCCAGTCAGCAGGAACTGCACGGAGCAGAAGAAAGCATGATACATGGATTGTTCACCAACGTGGACGTATGAACTGTCCAGCTGCTGGGGTGGTACCACAGAAGTTTTTAACATGGTTATGTGACATGCAGGTGGCAAATCTATTTTTAGAAACCCTTGCAGCAGTATTGCTGTTGATCTAAATATTAGATACCTATTTATTTTAAATGTATGTATGGAAGCTCAAACCCAGGACCTACGTATTCATTTTCATTCAGTGAGTGCTAGAGCCGAGGTGGTGTTATATGTACCTCTTTATTGGTCAGTGCAAATTCTGCAATCGTGTTTGCTTGAGCATCAAGCAAATAAAAAGGAAGCAAGTCTGAGCAACTGCACAGACAGTGCATTTTAGTCTTGCACCTTGCTTTAATAAATGATCTGAATTTGTTCTTTGAACAAATATATGGCTATGTTAGATTGCCTTGAATGTGCTTTGTTCAGTTCCAGTGAAAACAAGGTGAAGGTTTACAGGTGATTTGGAGGCCTTGATGCTAGCACGTGCTCAGTGAATAGAAACTTCCGTTGAAGGGTTAAGTAATGTGAATCATAAGCACACTAGAATTCTCTTTTTCTTGCCTTTAAACAAGTATAGAGGAAACAAAATACAGATGTTTTAGTAGATAACCTTCAGGCAAATGAAACACTACAACTGAGTTAGTTATAGATTTCTGGGCAGAGGATGCTGGAAGTATTTGAAGAGATGGTTTGAAGTTCTGTGCTTGAGGGCTTCTGTCCAATAGCTAGTTTTAATTGTTTATGATATAATATTATATTTTGATAATCCTTTCAACTGTCAAGGATGTGTCAATAGCCTTCATATAACTCTTACCATTATAAATATATTTCTAAAGAATAGATTGAAATATTAGAAAAGATGCATTATTTTGTAGCTACACTGCTTTGTGGAAGTATGAAAATAGGAATTCTGCCTATGAAGTGGGTATATTTAAGTCAAGATGGTGATGTTGAAAAATGCTTAATTGTGTCAACCTCCTGTAGCAATAGCCAGAGCAGCATGCTTTCTGGATAGCAAGATTCTGTTTTGGGGAATGTTAGTTGAAATTCTGTACTGATAAATTGTGATGTTATCATTCTCTTTGATACGCAGCAGTGAAACACTACTAAAACCATAAAATACCTCTGAATTTGCTTTTGCAGAAGTACAAGACGTTTAACGTTATTACTCAAAGATTTCATCTGTAATAAAGAATTAATGTTACTTTTAGTTCATTACTTAGAATTGGCATCTTTATAGTGCAGATTTTTTATTATTTTTTTTTTTAAAACTTTGTTTATAAGTCAGGGAAAATAAAAGTTTGCCCAAGTGCATGCCAGAAGGTATAACTCGTAAGGAGGATAGCTTCTGGAACAAATAAACTTCTCTATCAAGCATGTAAATCACATTCTGCTGAATGTGGAAGAAAGTATACAGCTGTAAATCCTTTAAATGGCTGAAACTATTCAAAATACAAATGAATATGGTCATTTAGTACTATATTTATGAAACTTCAAGCTTTGGTATTAGATTCCTGTTTCCAGTATGACATTTCAAAGAATTTGTGATTGAGAGAGATGGCCTATTAGCCAATACCTTCAAAGTAGGTCCCTAACAAGTGCAAAGGACCTGTAGCACCCTAGATAGTCAGTGTATTCCAGCTCTTTTCAACTTAATTATTCACTCATTTCTCTTTTCCACTGCAAAAGCTGGACTGGGCTCCACATTGGTGATTTTTATTTTTTGTTTTTAAATGACAACAATGTAACTTTTACCTTGGCAAGTAGTGGAAGCTCATCTATTCTTCTGTGAGCTGAAGAGAATTTTGGGAAGGATATGAACTGATGAGTATCCTCATCAGATATCAATGACCTTAAAAATTTGTGCGTTTCTTCATAGTCATTGGCTGCGTACTCATAGCCTGCGTAATTGTAGGGTATAGTGCTGATGTTTGCTCTTCACTAAATTATTGAATCATAGAATCATAGAATATCCCGAGTTGGAAGGGACCCATAAGGATGGATCATCAAGTCCAGCTCCTGGCACTGCACAGGTCTACCCAGAATTTTAGACCGTGTGACTAAGTGCACAGTCATTGAAGGTCACGCAGAATCAAGACACTTGAGTTTCCTTGGCCAGGGGAACGTGTGCTCATGTTTGTCTAGAGGAGGCATTTCCTTAACAGACAAGCAGCATTCGGTGCCCCGGGTGATCCAACACAGGGTCACACTCAACATGCAAGGTGAGCCTGAAACATTAGTTTGGTATTATAATCCTTTTTGAGGATGTGAAGGGAAAACAGGGAATCCTTAGGATATAAGAGCCTAAGTTATCCTGTCCTTTCTCCTCTAAACATATTAGCTCTATAATATCCCCTTCACAGTAGCTGAAGTTCCTTCAACTTGGGAAGCACTATGGATTATCTAGTGGTCATATGGAGTTCCCTATAGAGAATGCAAAACTACTTAAAATAGGTTTTTCTCAGTTGTCTTTCATAGACCTAATAAGTACACAGACCACTACAGGTCTGTGGCTATAAGCTGAGAAATATGTAGGTACTGTTGCTAATGAACATGCAATTATTGCTTTAATACGAAATACTAAAGGCTAAGCTCCCAAGAAGGTCGAAGAATTCATTCACCTTTGCAGGCGTATAGACAAGTACATGTTAGAGCAAAATTGTGGAAAAGTGAGAGACGCAAAACTTGAGCTGATGAGTTTTTAAGAAGTATCAAGGCTTCATAACAGTATTGTACTGTCAGTGACTATGTTAGGTTTGTAAAACAATGAGGAATAATTCTGTAATTTGTAAATTAGGTATTACGTGCATATTGAGCTTTACCAAAGTAGCTGAAATCAAGGATGTTTTATATTGTTTTTTTCCTAGTACGTTTTTTCATCTCATACTAAGTTTTTTTTATAAATGGTTAGATTGCAATAATGAAAAATAACGTTTCAAAATACATTAAAATCAGTGAATAGTTTTCCTTTATTTCAGCAGTATCTGGATGATGCTGTATTTGCCATTAATGTATGTGATGTTTTGATGATTACTTAAGAACTTGGTGTTATATCTATGCAAATGTACTATACCTAAGGAAAAAAATGACGTTTTAGCTTATATGTGCTAGCTGTGGTTTTGCATAGGAGGTAACCAGCAGTCTAATGTGTGCTGTGTGCTTTGTGGTAACGTTCAATGCTGGGAATAACTGAAAGAAAAATCAAAGACATACTTAGAAATTCTTTGTTTGGAGGGCTAAATCTGGCCTCTGGTCTGCTGTCCTAATTGTGCATAGTGACTGCAGAGACCTTTTCAGCTTGGACAGACACAGATCTTCCAAAGGGCAGAATCAAGCACTCCGTTTTGTTTTTATATCAAAATACTGTGTGTATGTATCTGCCTAAAATAGACCAACATGTTTGTACTGAGCTATTGACTTCTAGTCTACATAAGTTTTTTATGTAAGTTCAAAGTATTCACGTCTCTAAAAAGGACTCAAAGGTTATTTTTATCAATAGTTTAAGCACTAATTAGTTGAGGAAGTTAAATGTCAAGATTTTACTTTCCATTTGGATGTGCCGAAAATTAACTTGGTCGTGCTGGAAGCAACAGTGTTTCAGCAAGATTTTAACTTACTGGAGGAACAGCGCATTACAGCAGCTGTACTGGGTTACAGCATCAAGCCCCAAATCTTAACTCTGACTAATAGGGGATTTTTAGGGAATGAAATTAATACATGGTACTGCATCCAGCACTCCTCATCTTCAGAAATTCCTGAGACAGAAGGAAGGTTTTTTATGTAACGGTTTTAAATGAGACTGTACGCATCACTGTTAATAGCTCAACAATTTCAAGCTATGTTTTCTTTAGAAGTTTTTGAGACAAAAATTATCCAGTCATGATGTTTTCTTTCTTACTCATTTGGTCTGATTTTTTTTTCTATTTCAGTTGAGACTGAAATTTTTCTGACAAGTAACCTATAAACTTCCATTCTGAAGCAATCTCCCACTAACCTGCATTTTTTAATACTTTTTCTATTGCTTGTTTAACAAGCTTTTTTCATTCTTCATGTCACTGTGGTAGATACTTCTTTTAATAGGAGAGTTGCTTTTCTATACTACCACTACTCCTCTGCCCCAGTGTCTGGTTTTCTTTATTTCTGAGATCCTGTATTGTATATTATTTCTTTTGTAATTAAAGGGGGAGGTAAGAAAAAAAATCATCTATAAAGTAACAGCTTTGTATCTGCTTGTTCTATATCACAAATAAACAGAATATCCACATGGAATTTACAATGTTTAGGGCTTTGTCAACTATGCCTTTCAGCAGATTTCACAAGTTTCTCATTTTAAATGTATCACTTCCCTGTAGTACTACTACTGCTCAGTAACTTTATTTGCAGAAGGTAAAACCACTAATTCCTGGACAAATGCTAATAATGACTTTGCACCAGACGATCCCTAGATATTTAAATACTGTTTGTGCATATTGTTGCCGATCATACTGCATTACATCCACCTGCATGTAGTAATGGTTCAGAACACAGTTCCTGACTACAAGCCATTCTTGCAGTATTTCCCATGGAAGTATATTACAGTAGTATGAAATGCCTTTCTAGCTTGCTTGTTAGTAAAGAGAAACATATTTTATATCGTACCGTCATAAATTTATTCATGTTTGCTGGTCTTTTTGTAAAGAACGCCATGAATTAAGCTACAGAATATTAAAACATGTCTGTGAATCAAAATGTTATACAATTTAACGGCTATTCTTTCCTTTATTTTCTTGTCCCAAGACTTTAGTCTAATTTGGTATCTTTCATATCTTACTGATCAGTGCATAGTTCTCCTCTCTTGAATAGAATCAATGATCTATTTCCAGGTTACCAAACTAATATATACATAAAAGAAGCCAACAGCATATTCTTGGTATTAAAAGATACTGAGAGAAGCTGGTGATTCCTGCTGAAGGAGGAGGAAGACTGAAAGTGGTCAACAATAGCCAACAGCTTTTAAAAGAAAAATCAAGTGTTCTGTTCGTTTCAACATCACCTGACAGGTGGTAAATTAGTCAGCATGGGAGTATCTAAGGGAAAAGGAGACACTATAGTGAAACAGTAGACAACAGTTAGGTTAGAATTGAATTGTGCCTATGTGTTTGTTTTTGTCTAGTTTAGAAATCTCTTCCCTCTTTTCTTCCTAAAAATAGACTTGTAGAAGTCCTGAAGGGCAGTACTCCAAGCCTGACTGACAAGCTTGTCTTTCAGCCAGATAATGGCCATCCCATCACTTCTTGCTTTCCAATGGGATTGACCAAAGCCTCTGTCTGAGAACAAGATTGATAGAACCTTCTTAATTATGTATAGAAAGGGCTGTGCGATTATATTCAGACAAGCTTTCCATGACTGATGATGCTAATTTTTCTATTAGAGACACTGCTTGGGAAGTAGGCATGGGAATGCTTCTGGGGAGCAGCCTTCACCAGGTTCTTCTTTTAGTCTGCCCAAACCTGTGTCTTCAACATTGCAGTGGTTCTAAACTGAGGCAGGCTAAACCTAGCTAAGCTAATCCATGTCTAGGCAAGACATGAAAAAGATTGCCCTGTTAGTGAAAAAGATTGCCCTGTTAGTGAAGACAGACCATTCCCCTCAAACTAATTTCCCAGCTTTTCAAGCAGTTGGTGTTACCTGTCAGCTGTCCTGACCTTTGTTGGACTATGAGGTAAGGAGTGGACTGCAGGTTGTTTCTCCCAAGGTTTCTCTGTTATGCAGAATCTTTTCATGCTCTGTGTGAGAAGGGTAGTTGCAACAAAGTAGAAACGATGACTAACAAACGAGCGTTACAGTGATCCCAGAGAACATGCCTTATCTGTAAAACTGGTAACTTCAAAGTCTTTCAAGCTCCGAAGCTAAACCTGGGATTCTGTTTGGCACTTGGTGTACAGGCTTCATGCCTGTGTACTCTGCTGCTCCCTCCCCACCCCCCCCCAAAAAAAAAAATGTCTGCACCTCCCTTTCTCCGCCATTTTTTTGTTTGATCAATGAAAGTACCTTAAAAGTAATTTGAAAATTGCCTGGATTATTGAAGCTTCTCTGACTCTACCATACAACAATTTGCAAAGTGTTTAGAATAAATAAATTCCATTTATATAGGGATGTTGCACTGTAATTTCATTGTTATTTAGGGTAAATGTTAAGTTTTCATACAACATTGAAGTAAGAAATGAAGATAAGTCAGGTAAAAAAGCTCAGAAAAATCTCTTCATTTTATAGTGTTGTTAAAGAAAAAAATCCTAGCACTTATAAATTCCTTATTTGCCATGAGCATCTCTGGTTGCTTGGAGATAAAAGAAATGGATCCTGTTTTATGTTCAGAGGTTTGTCACTCAGTGTAATGTGTAGAAGGCCCTCAGTGGAGATCTCTAGAAGTACTGCTTTGGAAGTCTGCCACTTTTATTCAGGAAACAGCTCTCGGTGAGACTAATACTGTTTCAGTAGAGTGTGTGTGTGTGCATGCACATTTATGTATATACTATAAGCTTCTAGGAGAATTATACAGATGATACCATATCAGTCCAGAATTATTCCCTGGTATGAGACAAGAGAGCAGTTGATATATATATATTTAACGCAATTAGTCTATTCAGCATTGTCACTCATTGTTCTAAACTATTTTGGGGCTGGTAGTCCAGCAGGTAAAAGAGTCAGTATTTCTTTTTTTTCTCATTTCTTTCCATTGCCTTGATTGTTGAATGTAGCTCAAATCTGCTGGGAGGTAGCTCTGCTTCCTTGAAAAAACGTCTCTTTAGCAGCTACTGCTTAAGTACATAGTAATCGGTACAGTAATGATGAAAATGGTACCAAAATTCCTTTTTCCATTAAGATTTGTATCGCTGATAGCAGCTTTAATGAGTTCTTGATGGAGACTTTGGCTCTAGGTGGTAGTGATTAATAAGTTAGAAGCCATCTCAGAAGCAACTACATCCCTTGTCTAAGGCTCACAGTCAGTGAACAATCTCCTTTACTATTTCTTTCAGGTGCACCTTGTGCCTTAGTCTGTAAATTTACATCTCTTAGGAGGCTGGACCAGGCAGGAACAAAGAAGCCAATGGGGTCTGCTTTGTATACCCACACTGCTTGGTTCCGGGACACTGGTAATTTGGTATTGGCATGCCACAGCTTCAAACAAAGTGCCCCTGTGGGTTGCTGCCAGGTTTCAGTTACCCTAGCAGTACACAACGTTGGGGTCTATCTAAGAAAGCTCCCGTGCTGATCTGCCCATAGGGCACGTGGGAACAACTGATTGCTGTCTTCCCATCCTTCTGGCCACAGGAATGTGATGGGCAGTGGAGCCTGACAGCGAGTTCCTTTCCTCCATCAGCACTGTCTTCTGTCCCTGTAACGTGGAGACAAAATGAAGTTGGGCTCAGGTGCCAAATGGTGCCTAAGGGATCTATGGATATTGCCTTACACTCCTGCTGCCAGCACTGTATACTATTAATGATGATCTCTCATCCTCTCAGTCAGAAATTGCATTACTTGAAGAAAGGAAAATATGTTGTGAAACATGCGTGGTTTTCCAATCTTTACGAAACTGTGCTTTATAGTACTCTTGTAATTGTATTCTGTATCTTTTGTCTCCCCCCCAAATGCCAGTTAATGCATCTTTTGACATTGTTACTGTAATTATTTTTATGATATAAAGCTGTTTCTTTGAACAAGGCAGTTATTCTGTGCTGAAAGTTGCTATCTGTAAAAGTTGTGCTTGTGAAAAGAAGTAACTTTCATTTTTACCTTCGGATGTAGACAACTGCTGTTAGAAGAGTGTTCTGGGTTGCTTTCATTGCTGATAAATACTTCAAAACTCATTAAAGAGAAGGCTCTTTCATGCTGAGGAAAAATCCTGCTTCGTTGTCTGTCCTTTCATGGAAATGTAGACAATTTTGTGTGTTTCATTAACATTAATGCTACCTGTTACAAATCTGCTGTCTACCTCTAGAAGAATGAGTCTGCAATTTTCAAGCGTTTTTCTCAGCTGTCATAAAGTTCTTTTCTCCCACATCAGTGTCTTGAAAACAGCATCTCAGACAGTGAGCTTGTAACTCTAACTGGGCGTTAATCCAGTTTTGGTTGGGGACAGGGGAAGGGAAGGAATAAACAACTCCTTACTGGAGACTTGGCATGAAATTAGTGCCAAGGTCATATCCAATAAGTAATGCAGAGAATATAAAATTAAGTTGAGATTATAATATAGAAGCTTTTTCCTTTGGGCTAGAATTTTTTGAAATTTTAGTTTGTGTCCAAACTTTGGGCCATAAATGGATTTTCTAGATAGCTTGCAAACAAAGGTCAAGTTTCTACAGCCAGCTGTCTGTTTTGCAGTGTCAAAACCTATTCAATGCACAGTTGTACAAATTAAGATGCTTATGTTTAATCTCTGATTCTTTGTGTGACTTTTCTAAAATTACTTTTTGATAATTACACATGTAATTGATACTAGTATTAGTGTTTGCCCGTTTCCTCTGTTGCTTTATGGAGAGTTTTAAATGTACTGTGATATAATGAAATTATGATTTGTTTATATTTTACAGTGACAACACTGAGAAAAGACAATGATTTGTTGTACATAAGGTTTAGCAGTTTTCAGGGGGGAGCTCATAACTGCAAGTTCATGGAGCAAATGCTTTCCTGTTTTAGCCTTTATTCTAAAACTCAGTTACATGACTGAAGACTAAAAGGTCATTAGTGAATGTATATCTGAAATATTTGCGTTTGCTGCAGAGTATTCAAGTTGCAAGCTGATTTAAGATGCGTAGCTGTGATAAAATTTTGGCCCATCAGGTTACCATTTGCTAATGACCTACAAGGTGCTCAGCAGTTTTTGGTCCCGGAGCCTGTGGTTATGGTGGAGGGGATAGAAGGACTCTGGAGCAGGGATATTCACGACCGAGCCAATGCACAGGAATGATGTCTTGTCTGTAGTTTATTTAGGACAGGTAGATTTTGAAACTGGCCCACAATTTAGTTGTGGTTGCTTTGTAATTATGCTGTTGGATTTGCTTTTGGATTATTATTATTATTATTTTTTCAAGATCATAGAATTCCTTACATTTCTGGTGTCAGACTGTGTCATGTAGTGTGAATTTAAACGCATGTGAGTTTTAGACTTCAGTGTCTGTTTTACTTCAAAATGTCTATCACTTTCTTGACAGTCTTCTAATGGCAGTCCTGCACTATATTGGCTCTGTAGTTAATGTATTCACTAATTCCTTTCCTAACTACAAATAAATCTGTGTATATGAGGAAGCTACAGGCTTTATTCCTGGAGCAGGGGAAGCCCCACAACCAAAGCTGCAAAGCACAGAAGCGGTACAGGGAACTTCTGGATCCTGTACTGCACGTGGTGCGCTTTATTGTAGCACTAATTATTCTTCTCTAAACGTGAGACTCTGGCATATCTGAAATCAAAGCGATGTTACACTCACTTTAATGTTTCTTGAAAGTCCCAGCCTTCATTCATAGTATCTGTCTTGATTTTTCAAAGAGTACACCACACATCATGGTAGAAATTAAGTAGTACACTTCTGAGAAAAAAAAAAAAAGTGTATAATAGATATGGTGAGATCTTTTTCCTTTTATTATTTTTTTTTTTCTTGGAGTATTTTTCTTGAAATCTCATAATTAAACATTGAGAACTGTAAGAACGAACAGCTGAAGTGGTAAAAATCTTGCAGATAGATAGGAACTTTGAAAAATAACACTTTTGTTCAGTGTGGCTGATGTCCACTGAAGGAATTAATTCATTTCTCCCCCTTGTAAGCTTCAAATTCCTGTTTGGTTTTCTCAATGTCCTGAATAAGCAGTACGATTTACAAGAGTGAACTTGTCGCTTTACTTCCTATCCGTCCACTGTGAGACTTGGGCAAACTACTGGAATTCTGTTAGCCAAATTCTCAACAAATTCTGCCATGGTGCCTGAATATATGATCATCAGTGTTAATTTTCTAGCTCATTAAATAGGAGTTTATTGAACAAGAGACCAGGCGATGGATGGGCAAGCATCTAGCTGACCTAACCTGTTGATTCCAGTGAGTGTTTCGGTAACCACTCACAGTATCACTTCTGGGGTTCTAACGGGGCTGGAGCTCAGTAATTTTTAAGTAATGTTTAACTTGACATGTAAGTTATGAAAATTTCTGTACTGGGTATCTTAGTTTGTCTTCTGCTGGAGGGGGACAAAAGGAAGGAGGGAAAGAAAGACAGAAAACAAATCTTAGAAAACGATAAGCATTTCCAAAACATTCAGACTTGTCAACAAGGTTAGAAAGGATTTATTTGAATCATCAATATTATAAATACAAAGATTATGTAAAGTGTTAGGTTGCATATTCAGAAGGTCTGTCTTAGAGCCTTACCTTTTTTTCTTAAATCCAAGCACTTGTAAAATTTAATGTTGGCAAAGGTGGAATAAATATCCTTTGTGCACATTTGTGGAGGGGTTTTATGAACCTGTTAAATGTTATCTTAAGACTGACTTTCAAATGTAAAGTCAAGTTGATTTTTTTTATATAAAAGGTGTTATGAATCGTTTATAGTGTAGTAAAATGGTTTTTATATAAAAGGTGTTACGAATCGTTTATAGTGTAGTAAAATGTATTAAAACCCAGATTCACCATTGGCTCTTGTTCTTCCTCTTTGCCAGAGGAAACCATTGTCTCATCTGCCAGCTGAACTGTTGCTGTGGTTGTTCAGTACCCTACTGTTTCAGTCAAAATAAGTTAACTAAAGCAGTTTAAACAATAAGGCTCACTTTTCTTTCCAAACTAAGGAGTGATGAGCAACCAAGAATAGATTGAGTGGGGTTCTCCTTTCTGCTCTGCAGCTGGATCCAGCAGAGGATGTCTGCCCACAGTGGCATTTCAAAGTTTGACACATCATCTTCAGTTGATGAAGCTTCCTCTCTGTGAGGTTTGCAATTAGAATTTTCTTCCTTTAATTTTTTTTCTTTTTATTTTTTTAATTATTTTTATTATTTTTTATTTTTATTAGAAGTTCAGGAGGTGACAGAGGGTGAGAGCTTTCTGGTATCGCACAGCAGCAATGATAGGAGGAAATCACCTGGCTTGAGCACTTCTCGAGCCAGGTGCTTGCATGAAATTGCCTGTGATGGATTTAGAGTCTATATTCCATTGGATCCAGTAAGTTTCTGGCAAACTTTGAATTCTGTGATACTTTCTTCAAATTTATGCAGGCATGCAGTTTCAGTGTCAGTGAAGAAAACTTGAAATTCTCTGAATGGAAAGCTGGATATTTTGTTTTGTTTCTTTGCCCTCTGTGGACCATTTCTGTTTTGTAGATAAATGGTACTTACATTAGCACATGGTGAAGATGTTAATTGTACTAGTTCAGGTAATCAGAATTAATGTCTTTTTTATGCTTCAGTGCATATGCAGTGGGGAAGCTTTAATACATACATGAGCACGAAACATTCGGTAATGAGACATCATCAATTTAAGCACACAGGTTGTACCTTTAATGCTATACAAGGCACGAAGAGACATGTTGCCAAGTTCTTCTTTCAGTTATACTCTTGTTAACTGTAATGCTGCAGTTCTAGACTTATATCTGATGTTAGTCCTGGCTTTGGGAAGGGACAAAAAAAGGAAAAACAAAAACACATTATATGAAAATATTTACAGTGCTTTTTTTAGATACCGACATAAACAGATGACAATTTTTGCATTTAATGTGCTCTGTAGTGAGAAATTTTCTTGTGATGCATACATGCAATGAAGAGCTCAGGTCTACTCCTGGGGGATTTGATTATTTTTCTTGATTTCTACATTTTTGGATATGTGCAGTTTTCAGTTAAGAGCAGCTTCTCTACTGCCATATTTTTAAGGTAATCTGACAAATGTCTTTAGCAGTCTACATACTTACATATTACATGTGTAGATATTATTTAAAGCAAGCTGTGGCAGACTGCCTGCATTACCTTAAGAAACCATATGCTTCCCAGTAATGCATTAGAGCATCTGCTCTGTGTTGACACCAAGTCAGAGGTCAGTAATGGTATTATGGTCTGCTGTGTACTTAGCAAAGACCAGAGTAAAGCTTTTCTGCTTCCAGCATTTCGTGAGCTGTGTTTGCCTCTACCATCATAGATTTGGTTGGTTACAAAACCAATACTGCCTGTAGTTTTCTTACGTGCATTTGTGTGTTGATTTACAGTGTTCTTGAAGATGTGAGAAGCTGCTAGCATTCTGATCTGATTATAAAATATGAAACAATGTTGTCAGAAGCACTCTGCTGGTGAATTTAAAGTCTTTGATCATCAGGATAATTCTCATCCATGTAAGACATCTTCTGAAACTGGGAATAAGGTTTGTGCTCAGAAAGATTATATTGCAGCAAAGCTGACCGTGTTGGATGCTCTTGAGGACTGATTATGAGGGCTTAGGAGGCATCAGTGAGAGCTATTAAGGGTAATAGGGAGGAAAGGGGGTATAGTGTAGGTGATCTGAATACAACCCTTTGTGTCACCAGAGACAGCAGAGAAAAGATACGGACCAACAGTTGCTGTTACTGTATTTTTAGTGACATCCTGCTGATGCGACGAAGTTGTGGCCAGAGCAAATCATAAACCAGAAAGATATTTTCCTAGGCACTTTTTGCTGATGCTTCTGGAGGAAAAGGCACCCAAGAGATGTTCGTGTGCCAGTAAAAACATTGTGTCATACTCTACCAGAACTTAATGTTGTATGCATCTTTTCTGAAAAGAAATAGATTCTTTTTCGCTAATGTGAAATTGTCACTGGAGTCTGTTTTGGCCTTATAATGCAGTGAATTTTTAAGTGGCTCAACAGTGAAACAAAAGAGCTTCTTCATTATCTCCATGGCATATCAGATTTTTTCCTCATTAAATGTTTACCAAAAAAAAAATAGGACAAGATCTTTATTTTTAATTAAAATGCTAATTTATAATTATGGGAGGCATATGACCTTGGATTGCTGCGATTTAATCACTTTCTTGTCATATCTCCCTTCTAAGTAGTATAACAGTATTAGCAGTTCTTGTAAGAGGGGTTGGTTTCAGTGATCAGATGCAGCTCCAGCACAACGCGGTGCTCTCTGGTCAGTAACGTGTGTTAGATACCAAGACTGTTTTTACCCTGCAGCCTCTGCCTCTTCTTCTCCAGGCTGAACAGTCCCAAAGATAGTCTCCAGAAGATTTTGCTGGCTGAAATGAAGGGACAGTTCTCCCATATGACTGCAGTGTTCAAGGCTGACGTTGCTTTGTGTTTGTGACCCAGGGAGCGGTTTGATGGTTTCATCTTTTTCATGAAAGAAAAATGTCTTACTGGCCGTTAGACAGAAACGCAGCTACAACTAAGCCAGGTGGAAAGAAAGCTTTGGGTAGCTAAGACAAGTTCAGACAGAGTGTGCCCGGCAAGCCTTCATCCTGAAACTGTGCAGCCGGAGTGCTGAGCCTGCGGGTGGTTACTGGCAATGGCTCTGCTGCGTGGACAGGGCTGCTGCTTCTCTGTGATAGGACAGGAGAGGTCACGGTAGTCCAGAAAAGTTGGTAGCTGAGAATGGATTGCCATATCAGAGTAATTAATCCATTGTCTCGGTTTTTGGTTGCAAACCTGAATAAGCTCCTAAGACATCTCTCTGAAGAGGCAGTTTTGAGAGAGCTGCGTAAATTATTTTGGCTGCAGCTGCATTCCCAAAACTCATTTATCAGAGACCATTTGGGACTGGTGAAGGACACGAATGTGTTGAGGTGCACATATTTAGAGATACTTGCAGAAATTACAGGTCTGCTGGATGCGTTTGGCTTGGCAGGTCTGCACGATGCAGGTCTGTTCGTTCGGCTGCAGCCTCACCCTGTCACTGGCAAAGGACGTGGCAGCCAGTCAGGCTGCCAAAGTGAGCACTGCTGCTATCATCCATACGGTTGGAAATACTATCGAGTACTGTACCCCTAGGCCGCAAAATGAGATAGTGAGTCCAGGTTTCATTACTTACAGACATCCACACTGTGTTTTTAATAGAGTTAGATGAAGCCCTTTCTCCAGGAAGCTTGAACCACTCTTTAGTTTCTCTAAAAGTCAACAACTTCACAGTACGAGTAAAGAGTGCATAAAATCACTTAATGCAGAAGTGACATTCTTGGATCAGGTGGCAGTAATTGACCTAGCAAGGATACAGAAAATTACACAATGGCTTACGGCAATCATGCAATGAACAGGACTGTGGCCTTGGAAAAATATGGTATCAGAAAGGAAGCAGACTAGATGCAATATCGGTCAAAATTGTGTGTTATCTTCTAATATGTGTACTTCCTTGGAATGTGAACCTTCAGTTTCATTTGTAGTTTGTCTTCACATTTCAATAATATGCTGTTTGCTTACAAACTCACCTTTTGGAGAAAATATAAGGGCTCTTTTCCCCGAAATGAAATTAATTCACACCACAAAGTTCTTTGGGCTGGTTTTGACCTTGAAGCACGGTTTTGGATTGATATTGTCCCTCAGTCAGAAAACAAACAGTTCACGGCTGTATTTAGTTACAAAGAAAGTGATCTTTCTGGTTTTCTAAACCAGAAAAGAGTGTAGAACACTTCAGGTGTCTGGAGAGAATTTTGAATAGAAACAAAATTATTTTGAAGGGAAAATAAAAAGAATGCATTTCTATAATATTCTGTAACAACTTCATTATATAAACTCTTTGGACTTGGTTGTACATTGAAGGAAAGAAAGGGAAGGAAGTAATTAGCTTGATGAATAACTGCAATCTGTTTTAATCAGAAGACCTGTAAAACTTGCAATTGATCAGAGGCTACTTACTGGCACAAGCCACAGAACCACCTCTGAACACTCACAGGAGTGGAAATTGAGCTGGAGGGCCTTAAAAGCATAGTAATTTTGTTTTACAAAGATGCACAGATCTGTGCAACTATATGCAGCTGGCAGAAATCCAGAGAAGGGCAGAGGAAATGTTATACAAGCTTCTTTTTTATGATTTCTATGTAGACTACTCGAATAAGATGAATTTGGAGCTGCTGTTTAGGTTCATTGTAACTTCTGCTCCTTTATATTCTTCATTTCCTATGGGATTTCTCTCTTCATGAATCTTTGACTTCCTTGTTTTTTATGAGTGTTTCCTCAGGTTTGGATTTTGGAGATCATTATGGATCTTCTGTCTGGGGAGAATGTATTTATGTGCTTCGTGCATACAGCTTTAGTGTGTCCAGCAATGACACATTTTGGACTCGATTTGGGGGAGGGGCTTTGCAGGGTCATCTTTCACTCTTCACTGTTGTAACCCTCTCGCTAATCTTGGGGAAAAATATAGACTATAACCATTATCAAGTTTGTATTTTGAAGATTTTTTTTTTTTTTTTTGAGTTCAACCCTTACTGACTGAGTGACGTGCTTTGTTAATTATTGCTGCTAACATTTATTTCTAAGTAATTTATTGTATTTTGAACTGCAGACTGGTATGTTTTTCAGTACAATACAGTAGGAGTGGATGCAAGTACTTGGTTATTCGATTTTTTTTTTTCTCTCCTTAGAATTCCTATTTTCTGATAAACTAGCACGGGAGCTATCAGTCAGCTGCCTGTCATTACGTGGAGGATGATGCTTTTAAAGACTCCCAAAATGCCACTTAGAAGACAACACTGTAAATTCGTTACAAATTATAATGCATCTGTGTGAACTGCAAAGAAAGGGCTAAAATCAATCAAGTAAGATTGTAACTGTTGTTCCAAAGGTGTACTCTGGGACTTTGCAGACATTATTTTCTTGGGTCCATACCTCTGGGGACAGTTAATTATGGGGGAAATGTCGATTCACTTACATTGACACACTGATGCTATGGCAATAAAGGGGTGTCATAATATGAAATTTCAATAAAGAGTGACTCTTTGCAAGTGTAGCTTGCACATGATAATGCCATCACCTGCTGTCTTCCTTTGTCATGTTTCCTTGTGTTTGTAGGCATATCCTCATGGCTATTAGAGGGAGATAGTATCAACCACAGCAGTGAAAATGCAATGATAAAACTGCTTTCTTGTTAACTAATCTATTTAAATATTAACCTGGAACAAACTACCTAGGTCAGTTCAACCTTAACTTATCCACACTACCTGTTTTCAGTTACAGGGTAGTTTGTAGAGTAAAAAGAATGCTGTTAGCTGAAGGCTAACCTGAGGGCAGGTTATCTGTCATGATAGATTTAAGGCAATAACCTTGATTTTTTTTTTTTTCCTTCAGAGGATTCCTGAGGTTAATGTAACATTTGTTCAGTTTAGTCTTAGATTTTGAGCTCAGATTCCTTATTTGCACATAGAGCTAACAATTTCAAAATGACAGCATTATTGAACAACTCTGTACTTTGTCAGTGGCAGTGCAAGTGTCCTAAATTAAAATTGATAATAGTCATAATTGTTTAATTTGATGAAGATGAACTAGACAGGTTGGTCATTTTAAAAAGGAACTAAAATGCACATAAAATGACAAGAAAAGAGAACTTCATTGTTGTTGCTCATGAGATTTGATTTTCAGATGTTCACTAAGAAAAATTAGAGAACAAGAAATTAAGATGAGAAATCAACCACAGTTCTCCTATGCAGTTATATTTCATTCATCAAATTCTGTTTGGTTTTTTATTGTGTACAGATTTTGAATGGGCCCATAGAACAGAAGAACTAAAGACTCTTGGGATTTCTGTAACAGAAGAAGGAATGCATCATCTTTAATGATGTGTTCAAGTAATGTGATTGTCTATACAGTTTTTGTCCATGGACAATGACAGTTATGTTGAAGTGGTCGTGGTTTACATCATCTTGCATATTATGTCTTTTTAATAGTTGTTTTGAGTACCAGGTACAAAGACTACCTATCAAACTCTATTCCATTGCAAAAAGCAAAATCTTTAAAGTAAGTAAGTCAGGATGGAAAGAACGTTTTACCAGGCTAGCATGCAGATTGAACGGCGGAAAGCTTTCTTTCCTGAAAGCTAATTCCTTCTTTTCTGTTGACCTTCCATTCAGGTTAACTTTCTGGCGTGGTGAATTACACTTCTGGTAATATAATAAAAAGCATAGAACAGTGAAATTCCCCTCTTTAAATAACTAATCTTGTGTATGAGCGTAGTTAGAATATATAACTATAAATTTAAAACAAAATAGCCCAACAAGAAAAACCTAACTACCAAAAAAAGCTACCACAACACAAAACAAACAAAAAAACCTCCACAACCAAAAAACTCGAAATGTACATTTTAGCTAGAAATGCAATTGATCTTGGCTAGTTCTATTTCCTCACCTAGGACTATTAAAATTCTTGTAGAGGTCCAACACATGAGGGATTACAGCTTTTAAATTTTAACTAGTCCCTTTAATTTCAAATAAAAAGGAAGTGTTTGCGATTCTACACAGCACATAAGCATCTCGATGGGAAGTTTGAGCAGTTCAAAGACAGCAGCTGTTCCAGCACTTTGCGTTGCTGTCAATGGAAAGTACTATTTTTACTGGTATTTTTGTGGATGGCTTTGCAAGAGAGTTACCAGGAGTTCAATTATATAATCCTGGTTTAATCACGCACTAGTGTAGATTGAAAGAGTGTTTTATGGAGAAAGTCAAACTGATCTGGCTCAATGGCAAAGGCCTGAATTTGCAGGAAAAAATGGTTTCAGTTAATAAAACTGTGGTAGCACAGCACACCTAGAAGCTTTCTGAGAAAGGAGCTGGCTGTGTGGATCATAAATGTTTGAAATTGTCATCCCTTCTTTGGTAACTTTTAATTATGTAATATTTTGGCTTCAGTTATTTTAAAATGTAGTGGAAGAATATAAAACAGGAGTCTGTTGGCAGTATTCATGTCTGAAATTACAGAACTATGAACTGTGTTCCAAGCACAGAGGGGAGAAGAGTTTTCTATCTTAAACAGGAGTGATAATTCCATTTAAGGTATTACAGGGCTTAGGCATTGCCTGGGCTTCTGATAAGGGAAGTGCAGTCCAAGTGCAAACTATTAATAATCACTCATTTGAGAGAAAGGATGGTAGGTTGCTAATCTAAAAGAAGGATTATTCTAACGTATGCCTGTTTCATTTTATGGGGCTTTTTTTTTTTTTTTTCTATATGCACTTGAAAAGCTGGCTTTGGAACACATGCAGCTCAGTGTTTCTGTGTGTTTTAAGATGTGTAGTTAGAAACTGCCACAACATTGTGTTGGTCTTTCATACCAAATGCCTCTTGGAGAGTGACTAAAATTATTTTATCTACTGATAAGGGAAATTAGAGGGACTTTAAATATATTCTGGTCAGACTTATTTGCATTTCTCCTTCAATGGTTACTTTGTTAGGAGTTTTCCTTGTAAAGGTATAAAA
This sequence comes from Nettapus auritus, assembly GCA_011076525.1. Lineage (NCBI taxonomy): Eukaryota > Metazoa > Chordata > Aves > Anseriformes > Anatidae > Nettapus > Nettapus auritus. Next base: position 1,761,673 of record CM021776.1, on the reverse strand, counting down.
AAATAATGAATGCCAAAATCACATGCCGTGGAAACTCGTTGGCTTTTCTGCAATCCTGTAATGAAAGCTCCATATAAAGAAAATTTCCTTCTGTGAAGGTACTAATCTAGGAAGTAAGCCTATGTCAATTTTATAAGGGCAGTTTCTTTAGACGCAATTTCTAAACTTTACTTTGTTGCAGATGACTGTAAAGTTACAGACAACTCTTTACTCTTGAAGTAACATTGCATTTAATAATATGCTAAGGAACTAAATCGTCCTTGTCAAAAATAGGTAATGTGTTTTGTTTTCTTATAACAGCAGAAGGACTTACATAAAATCTCATTGTTCTTATTTTGATCCAGCTCAAGCTAGGAGAAGTCTTCAAATTGATCTGCTTACTATCTGTCAGTTTTTCAAAGCTAGTTTTACACTTCTCCTTTGTATAAAAATGGTTTCTAGTCACATGAGTAGAGCTTTTGCACCAAATGATTAAAAATGTAAAGAAATTCCATGGAAAGGGCAAGTACATGGGTTGTGTAGAACTGTGAAATAGGACTATATTTAATGAAATCCTTACTAATTTCATAATACTATGATCCACATATAATTGCAAACTTATATTCATTCCCTTTTCAGTATATTTTAAGTTATATTATTGATATTTAGGCTTATTTACCATTGCACTAATTTAAAATGAGAGAAGAAGTGATCAGCAAAAACAACACATCAAATATTCTCTCAAGCCTGATGTTAACCAAATTGGCTGAGATATTTACAAGAAAAATAATTTATAATTTTGGTGCTCAAACATGTTAATTTAGCCTTATTTAACTGCTCAGCATTGTGTTTGGTAGGAAGCAGCACAGGTATCTTTTTGCACTAGCTGAGCTAAGAAAATTCTGGATTGGCAAGTTTTAGTACTATAGTTCTGACTTTTTCCTTGCATAAAAGAGCTAAAGCAAGAGTAAGGCTATTCTTGGTAGAGGAGAATTTTAAATATTAGCTATCTTATCTGCAATATCTGTCAGACTGAGGTGATACACAATGATTGGCTAAGGTTTTATCATGACTTATTTTGGCCAGTATCATAAATTACATACATAAAGAATGTCAAGTATTCACAATTAGAACTGCATTTATTTAATATAGAAGCTTCTGTAGTAATTTACTTGAGTATCAGGATAGAAATTCAAGTGTAAATGAGTTCAAATGCACAGTGTATGAATACACACTGGCATGAGAATGAAGCTCAGCTAGTTTTATGCTAAAGATTCACTCGTAGTGGTGCAGAGCCTTACTGTAACAAATAATAGCTTCCTTGAAGCTAATGAGCACGCGAACCTTGTCAATGACAAGCTAAGTGTACAAACTTCTGTTTTTTCCTGTTTGTTCTGAATCCTCATTTAAATTGAGGTTGCTGAGAACATTTTTGACATGAATAAGAAAAGAAAATTATGATCTGGACAAACAATGTTAACTGTACCGAGTTCACAACAGCATCATTGCAGCTGGACAGTTTTTCATTGCTATTGAATGATTTAAAATATATATATATCTTGTATGGATACTATGGTAAACAAGTTTAATGACTGATGTACCACATTAACATTTTTGGCAAGTCTTTTTTTTTTTTTTTTTTTTTCCTTTTTTTACAGATGTTTTTATGTTGCTGATTTCAAGTACTGTGAATAATGGAAAATGTCCAGGAAACCATTTATATTTTGGTTAAGCCCCATGTAAATATCCCCTATGGTTTTCTTTCTTCTAAAAAAGGATGTCTTGTTTCATCTGAATAAACTTATTTGAAACAATTATATAGAGGAAATTACAATTTGATTCCTTCTTGGAAGTTTTGGTAACATGTTCAATATCCTTTTGCTCATCAGCATGGCAGTTGTATTTGAGGAGGAGCTCCTCCAAAGTGAAGCATCCTGGTCTGCGAAGCCCTCAGTTACAGCTAGGTTGTGGAGACTCATTAAACCTTCATGCAGCATTCTCAAACTACATTCTTGTTTAGGCATGTGTTTCCTGAAGTACCTGTGATTTATTTCATAAAGCACACAAGTGCTATTATTTAGTGTCTGAAACTGTGGTGCCCCAGATTTAACATTTTTCTGAAAACTTACTTGGAAATAGAAATACTCTTCATTAAAGATTAGCTTTGTTGCACTTTTGTTTGAAAGCAACACTTGCTTTCCAGGCTTGTTTGGGAGTATAAGGCAATCAGAGCCACCTTTTTAATATTATTCTGTACGTCCTCACGGCTTCCCAAAGTAGTTTAGTCTCATGATTAAGTTATACCTGGCAGTTCCAATAAATAAAAAATGAAAACAAAACCAACCCCCCAAAAAAACAAAACTGAAAAACAATACAAAAAAAAAACAAAAAACAAAAAACAAAAAAAAAAAAAACAAACAAAAAAACAATAAAAACTACCAACAGACTAACAGAAAATGAAGACCAACCTCCTTTTGAGTTGTGCTGTGTCAGTCGCTGTTCGCCTCCAACAGACAAGGTCTAGCCAGTCTGGGGGGTACATGGTATTAATTGGAGAGATTTATGATTTGGAGTAATTCTGCTGGCATGTTTATTCCCTAAGCTTAAGCACAAAATACTTGCCGAACTACCCTATGCACTTGCATAAGTGAAGGTCAAATAAAAGTTTGGCCAGTTTTTTTCAGTTCCTAATGTACAGCAAGTGAGTTGTGATGAGTGGGCTCTTCAGCAAAATTTCATTAAGTTGATGTTCCACACACATTCTGATTCATTTCCAAAAGCAAGAACAAATATTTTAAACCTTATCATGCATAATCCATTGTAAGTAGTGAAATTATTTATATACATGATGGTACCTCTTAAAATTTAGGGTATGATTCAGGTATTCTTGCATTAGGTAGATAGTACTTACTTAACCTGTAATTCAATTTGTTTTGATTAACTTTGTATTGATTATTAGCTGGTTATTGTAACACTTGATCAGATTGACTCCACTTTTAATTAGCCTCCAAGGACATGATGTTACTCATCCTCATGCTGAACTATTTTTAGTAAATATTTATATTCTTACTCTGTGCTGAAAGGAAATGTACCCTGGGATGTTGACAGAGGAAAAAGTCCCTACTCTGGAGGTGCTGTAAAGTGCAGACTAAATAGCACTTTTCCCCATGACTAGCCTCTGTGAAATTAATAGGATTTTCTAGATCAAATTATGAACAAGGATGAAAGAGTTGAACATAAGTAAGAACTGAAATCTAAAGAAATTTCATATCAATCTGGTTTCAGGTACGCACTAACCTTCTGTATTTTCTAAACGTGACCATGGTCAGGGTTTGTCAGATACACTAGATATAAGTGAAGAGATGAAATCACTCGTTGTTCAGGGTCTGGACAAGGCAAAAGAAGAGGGTGAAACATGTAGAAATACAAAGATGAAACTACTGTATTGGGTATGCAGAGTTTTTATTATTATTATTATTTTCATGAATATTGATATATTTCCATGAATACTTGCCCAGCAGGTATATTCTTTGGTTTCCACTGGGTTGGTAGGAGTATATTTTTCTGCACTACCATTATCCTGCATACATAGGATTTGGGGCTCTTTTTTCACAGCCTGGCATTACACCAACTTCTATTGATGTTATTCAGAACGGTGAAGCTTTTACTTTATCTTAGCCTGTCATCATGCTGTATATTAAAGATCGTATCATAGTAAGTAGTGAAAGAATATTCAGCATTTACCTGCTGACTCCATTCCATAGGATTTATGAGCTTTTTTCCTGGTTAAGATTTTGATCTTGGCATTCCCAAATAAGGTAGTATCTGAAAATTGGAAGGAAGTCATACTGTAAAACATACTCACAGAAATAGTAAAGTTGTCAGCAGCAGCTTCTAAAATACATTCTGGTTAAATATTTTAGGATTCTATCATGTTCTCAATCATTTCCTTAGAAGGGACTATGACCACAGTGGAGAATCTGTTACTTTTCTTTGAGCAAGCTGAGGTCTGTAGTCAACAATAAATAGTTTGAGGCTGACCTTCTAAAATCCTTCTGGAATTCTGGATAGAAAGTTATTTTGTGGCTGTAAGGAGGGAATTAAGAATCCTGATGCATGGGAATACGGGTCTGTGGGAGCAGAAGGTGATTTACATCTACTTTTTTTTTTTTTTTTTTTTTTTTCCCCAGGAGGGCTCTGCTAGTCTGCTGCCTAGCTTAAAAAGCAACAAGTTTTAAAATATGATGCATATAATTTCTGGGGACAGCTAATTTCCATATTTTTCTACAGACTTCACAGTTGGGCAAAGCCTCCGCTGATATTTATTATTTCATTGCACCAAGCTGTCAGGTGTTCTGGTTGTGTATGTGAGCAGATCTTTCCGGTTATTTCGACTTCAGCATGCCGATAGGAAGAAAAACCATTAGAGACGTGATATATGGTGGGGAGGTATGATTGAAAATCACTTGGATAAATTTTGATTTTTATATTTTCAAATCTTTTATGTAGTCACCTGTTTTACTGAAAATCACTGCATTAAAAATTGCAATAGATTTTTAGATATAACTAGAAGAACTTCATTAAGCTGTAGGAAAGATGAATAAGATTTAATCCACTAACTGAAGCATTTCATGTGATTTGAATAAAACTAAATATTGAACAAAAGCTACACTTTCTTCAGGGTGTTTGACATGAACATTGATACATCAGTATATGCAGTTAAAATTAATTTAGTTTTGTGCTATTAAACTCCCTTTTCCAGTCTCCTTGGCATGAATCTAATAGTTGTCCCTAGAGATTTTGCTGGGCTTAAAAAACTTTCAGCAAACTAAAGCAAGCTGCAAGCTAATTCTTGGTGTACTAGAAACGTGTGATTATTTCATCATGTGTTCTAAAGTTTATTACAGCAAAATACTCTAGTGCAGAATTAGATAGGCATGAGATCATGCAGCACATGATGCTGATGTTTTTAGTGCAATTTTAATGGATAAGAGACAGAACTCAGTGTTTGAGGAAAGTGCTTAGCTGAGACCAGAGGATTGGACAAGGTTACTTCCACAAGCTACAGATATACCTGTAGGAACAAAGAGAACCTGAGGGAGTTTTGGGGGTTGGGAGGGGGGGGGGAGTAGAAAACACAATTTGGAGAAGAAAACATTTGGTCAAAATCTTTTTATCTAATCTTTTCTTTCTGGGCTATAAAAATCCTCCCTGTCATGTAATGTTCTTTCAGAAATACAGTTAAAAGACTTCCTAAAAAATACTCCTCACTTGCCTCTGTCTGAAGTGGATTTTTTTAAATGTAAAACTGTTGAAATTTACTTCCCTTTCAGTTACTGAAACAAGTTGAATTAATTTCTGCAGTCCCAAGGCAAATCATTGCTTATGAAGACACTGTAGAGGAGGTCTTTTTTTTTTTTTTTTTTTTTTTTTTTTTTTGAGTGCACTGCATTTCATTGCTGTGTAGTTGGTGCTAATCAAATTTGTTCCTGTTATGGATTAGATCACATCACTTTGCCTACTGCAAATTACTGTCTGTGAAATCCTGGTAGACTAGTAAAAACTAGCTCAGTTTTTACAAACTTCATTCTGTGTAGGTTGACATAGTTATGTTAACTGTGTTCCTTCTTTACATTTTGTTTTGCAAGTTGGTTTTGTATCCTAGCTTACATACTCTTTAACCTTATTGTATCACCCTCACTTTAAATTCAACCATTTGCTAATCTTGGACCTATCTTGTATGTGTTGTTTGTCTCATTTTTTAGATGGCTAATTGTGTATTGCTCCCTTTCAGACTAATCTGCTTTGGAGGCTCTAATGACATCTTACCAAGTTACATCAGTGCTTGTAAATAATAGGACTGAAAGAGTTCCGGGTACACCATGAAACACGTGGAGTGTAGCAGTACCTTTTTTAAACTAAATCCTGAACCTATCTGATGCATTGATCATAAATGTCTTGATGCTGGAGGTTGAAGCTGTATAAATTCTGACAAGATGTAAGGTGACAATTTTAAACAATTAGTGTAGATCACCACTGTCAGACAGTTGTAGTGTTATAGTAGGCACTCCACATGCTCTGTACTGACCATTCTAGAAATCCACATGGGATACTCTTTGCTGATTGCTATCCTGCTCAAACAGGGCTGAGGTGAACTGATCTTTTGGAATTGTGTATGAACTTCTTGTTAGGGACTGGTTATAACTTCTGACCCTGCTCTCTGATGAACAACACGAGGCTTGACCAATTCCCTCCAAATACCTACATGTAGTTCCATGTCTTGTGGTTTTCTTCCAATAGGTTTACATAGGGTCTCAGCCAAGAAACAGTGGAGAAGATCAGCCTATGTTTTGAGGGCAGAATGGATTTATTAACTATGATTTATTAAAGGGGTCCGTCGTTATTCATAGGTGAATTTTTCCTTTGTGTCAGTCGAAGGGCACTGCTTTTCAGCCTGAAGGAAAGGAGATGTTTTTGTTCACTGAGCTGAGTTACTCTGGTTTTGTAGCTGTGAAGTGAGGTCTGCTAAAAACCTTTTTCCTGTATTGCTCTTGCAGTCATTGTTTCAGACTGGCAAGAGGAAAATAAAATGTCTTTTTTTTTTTTTTTTTCATATGGGGAATTGGGTAAGAATGATTTTGGCTTTAATGTCTTTAATGCCCATGTTGGTAACTTCTGTGGTCCCATCTTCAAATTTTTGGAAGATGAAAGAAACCTGGTATCATGCTACTTTGCTTTATTCTCTGTGTTGAAGTTACTTAAAGGGCCTGACTCCTGATACTTTTTTAACAATTTCCCTGCTTGATGATGTCTTCATTTAGTGTCCTATGCCACTTTTTAATTTTTTTTAATTTTTATAAGGAATTTTTTTATCTTCTAAAACATACTTTTTTTTTTTTTTTTTGAAAGAACACTTAAGGTTTTATCTTGATGAACAGTTTTCAGTTGAAAGCATGATGGTAAGAGGAGAAAATGCTCAGTTTAATCCAGGATATCTGCTGGAAAAAATGTTTCATTGGTGTCCTTCCCTGCATTCCTTATCCTGCAGAAAGGTCGCAAGCTGGACATAGAAGCACGGGTATTTCAATGTATGTAGAACTAAATTAAAATGAGAAACTGTAGGAAACCTAGTTTTTAAGATTGAAGTTCATTAAAACTGGACTGTTCAGTCTGGCTCAGAGGCTGAAAATACTAAAATGCCATAGGTACGTGTTACTGCATTCTGAACTCATGCAAGTCCATTTGACTGTTATGAGTTTGCTAGATCTCTTTTTCAGTAGATCAACTTTTCACTGACAGACTTCCTACAGTGCAGATACCGTCATGCTGGCCTTCTAGGTCTTATGCTGAACTAGGGATCTTCTGACCTACCACAGCCATCAAAAACTTCTATAAACTCTATATTATGTGCTGTGACTAATTGAAGAGATAGGTGATCAGGGCACATCTAACGTGTATCAAAATTTTTGCTGCTGGGTGAATTAACACAGATACAGTGTGAACTTACAGCCTCAGTTTCCAGACTTATTTCAGTTTTGAATCCTCTGAGTAGAATTTTAGGGAAAGAATGTGTTTTATCAAATGATGCGGTTTCTGGACTCCGACCTTCCAGTTGTGGATTTCTGAAGTTTGAGTGATGATGACAAAAATATTCCCTAACACTGTAGTAGAAATGTATGCCATAACATCCTAAGGAGTATTTCTGAAGGGTTCTTGAAGGCTCAGTGAATTAATACATCTTTTTCAGTCTTCCTCCTTGAACTGCTGTAAAACCCTGTTTTCTTCTCTGTGTCTTTAAGTCTAGCCAGAAAGTGGTTTTCCATTTGGAACTAATTTTGGTGTTGGGCCGTTTGGTTAAAAATGAATTATCATTGTCTTGCTTTAAGGTATTGGTTCTGTCACTGGAAGAAGCACATCTGTTAAGGGCAGTTCTCAAGTGGCTCCAAGTATTGTGACATCTACAGAAGTCAGCTGCAGATCATACAGCATTTTGGCAGTTGTAACATTTTACTGGAAGATAGATATGAAATTGTTGAGAGAAAAGGGTACTGGCTTCATGGATTGATTTTTTTGTTGTTGTTGTTAATTATTGTATTATTTTAGAATGGATGTAATGCCATCCATTGTACAGAAACATAAGGACATGGTCTTGGTATGTGTTGTAGCTGACTTTTGGCTGTTCTGGGACAGTCTTAACCTGTGCATTTTTAAATGTTGGCTTGGTTTCATGACTGATTATTGTTAATGCACTGATGTTGCTAAAACTGAGGTGAGTTGACGTACAAACATAAGACCACAGTAAAATATTTGCCATATGATGCCGTACTAATAAATATTCTCCTGCAAATTAACTCTAAATGCTAAATTGAATTTCTTTCGTATCTGACAAGCAGAACAGCTGCTTGCTTACATCTTACATGGAAGGTTTGTATGGCATTCCTCAGACTGTTATCTAGCCATCTGCATTCTTTATAGAAAGTGAATTTATTGCTTGAAGCAAACAACTTTATCTACAAAAAGATGCTGTCCAGACAGTCTTTGTGAAAGTTGTCAGGTGCTTCATTGTAAGCCCTAAGTACTTCAGTTACTGTATCTACTTGGAACTTGATCTGGTTGGGCAAGTGATTGAAGACAGGTATTAGGATGGATTCTAAAGAACTTGACCTAAACATCATTAAATTGATATGCTAACATTGTCAAGTAGGCAGAATATAAGGACCATAAGGTTTGTGCAATATAATCTGTAACTCGGGGCAGACTTTGATCAGAATAGCAAAAGGATTCATCTCTTTTTCATGAACTTTTCTGGTCAACCCTGTGGTAGAATAACAGGAAATAGAAAAAGTGCAGGAGATGTATTTACAACATTATCTCAAGTGCAAGAGATAGATTTACAACATTATCTCTTTCTGTAAGTGTACAAATGCTAACTCCTTGGTGCCAAGAGTTGGACCAGATACTTGTAATGTCACCACACATGCTAGGATCTGCTGTGAGTGTACCAGTTCATTGTATTGTAGGTAACAGAACATTCAGAGGATCCACTTTCAACTGCTGTGAACCTAAACTCATCTTGAACAAGGGACTGGTGGGTAAAAGGGTTTATATACTGTTATAATCTGCTCTTCAGTTATGTTATAAAGTTTATTTGCCCTCTGCTAATCTTAAATTTTGTTCATTTAGGATTTTCAGACTTTGTGTCTTACTCTCATTTTCCTGATGAAAAACAAATCTTAATGCAAATCTGAATAAAAAGAGTGCATGATACAGTTCTAATAGTAATAGCATTTGAAAGTTGCCATCTCACACAAGGGGGAAAAAGGCTATATTTTTGCCTCTTGCTTTTAAAGAACAAATATAATCAAAATGGTCGGAAGCAAAAATTAAGGAATTTATTTATTTATTTATTTATTTAGAAACATCCAACTGCATTATGTTGATATGCCAAGGAAGGATTTCTATGTATTAGGGTTGGGGCATGAATAATTTAGATACAAATAAATAAAATGTCTGTATTTACGTTTTCTGTTTTTTTACCTCTACTTACTTCCTCTGGCTGTACATATAACTTTATAGCAAACACATGAAAGAGTTTCTGATGGATATATATTTTAATTTTCTTCCTTGCAATCCACAGTAGTTGGCCTGCATAAAAATGTCAGGAAGTACAGCTGGGTCATAATGACCTACTTTCTTCATTTCTGATGGCGGCGGTGGTGATGGGAATACACCACTTTTCTTGTGCTGTACTTTAGATGCATTTGGTAATATGCCCAAATCGTGAAGCTTGGTCTGAAATCTCCTTTTCTCTGCTTCACAGAATATGCTATAAGGGATTGCTACCGCTTACAATATCTAAAAAGTGTTGTGCTTCCTATTTTTTTGTTGTACCGGTGGTCTGTATATTAGAAATATTTACCTAAGCTACCATTACAGTGTTGAAGAAAAATAGGTAAATGCAGTATCCGTGTATAGCAAGCCTGTAGCTGCCCCAACTCCAACAGAGTGGTGTTGGGCCAGGTTCCAGCTCTTACTTGGCAATGCCTGGTTTCATCACTGCTCTGCATGCTAGTGGTAGGCGGAGAGCAGATAATTCTCTGTAGGAATCTTAGATGCTGGAATAGAGACCCTAAACTGCCAGAATGCTGTAGTTTATCAGACTAAATTTGTGAGCCAATATGTGGTTTTATGGTGCTGTCAAACTGTCCAGGTGGTACACACTGCAGTCAGAGGTTCAGGTAGTGAACACATGGGGCACAGGTAGTGAATACAAGCTAGCTAGCTTGAGCATGGAGATGGGTGCAGCTGCAGTCAGACTTCACTCTACAGATTTTAGGTGACAAACCTGTGCTGATGTTTTGCTGCTAAAACTTTAAGGCTGTTTGTACTCAGTTTCAGCTGATGTTGGTCTGCCTTATATATACTACAGTCACTTCTCTGCTAGCACTGTTGGTAAATTCTTATGTATATAAAAAATAAAATACATCCCCATATATCCGTCCTTGATGCACTCAAGTTTACAGCACATCTATTAATTACTTTTGACTCAGTTAAACTAATTGAGCAAATATCAAAGCATAGCATTAGTTTAGAATTAAAATGTCTGTTGTGATAGACAATCTAAAGTAATGAGCTGAATACAAAGTTTGTCTAGTTCAGAGAAAACTTACTCAGTAATGCGAGAAAGACAGGGGAATGCAATAAATGTAAGTACTTATAGTGTATTTTCTCTTTCCTTGTTGCCCACTTGAAGCATACTTTCTGTGGAATTTTGAGAATTTTCACACCCAGGGAGGTAAGCAAGCTTGGTATCAGTTTGTCTTGACGACAGCACACAAATTGATGTCCCTGTTTATATTGTGCCATCATTGCAGTACTGCTTTGCTGCCTGAGCTGCAGCTTCTCAGGTCCTTTAAAGAAGTGTTCTACACAACCAGCAACTGACCTGAAACTGGATTTTTGTCTGGAAAATTTTCTGAATTAGCCAGTAGCTGAGCTAAATTATCTTAAATTGGCCTTTTCTTGAGACCTATATCCTTTTCTGGAGGGAATGTGGGTGGTGTCTCAACACAATTCTTCAGAAATTAAAATTTGCCCTGTAATTTCATTCTGTCATTTGATGACATGTCTGTACTGCACTTGCTTATGTAATGAACTGAAACCTAGCTGATGCATAAAGCATGTAGTCCTCCAGTATTCTTTGTTGTTAGAGGTGGGGTAATAGTCGCAATAATCTATAGGCTAGTTTTCAAAATATATTCTCTCAGTTTGGCTAAGTAGTATTAAAATGGCCCTTTCTGTAATATTTTTATTATCCTTTGGGAAAGCAAGCTCATATGAAAGGATAGACTCATTCAAAAGATAGAAAAAGCATAAATGACAGCATTTTAAATGTTCTATGTCAGTATGCGGTAGAGAAAACATAATACAAAAATAAACAGCTACATAGCATGGTCCCTGAAAATCATGCTTCTAGAAGATGGCAAATAAAGGTAAAGGTCCTTCTGCCCTCTAATATGACTTTAATTTTTTTTTAACAGAAATGTGGATTTTTTCAGTAATATCAGGGGCTGATTGCCTGGCTAGCTTTTCTCTGCTTTTATCACTGCCACAATCTAAATGACAAGTATATAGCCTGAATACCTGATCCAACCTTGTTTTGTAACAATAGAAAAAAGGCTTTGTATTTGTCCAACATCTTTCATCCAAACAAAACATTATTACAACGAAGTGTCACTGGATACTTTCCAAGTTCTAGGTTCAGTACCGTTCCTTTTGACTTAGGTGAGAATACTGTCTAACTTTAGAGAAGACAAATACATAACAGTGCGGACATCATCAAGGCTTGTGTAACACGGGAAAAGACAACTTTAGGCAAAATAAACAATCATTTTTTCTTCTAAGAAGGTTCGCATGCATTTTGAGGAACTCAATGCAAAGAACTCCAACATGTTCAATGTTATAAGCTCTGTCAATTTTGTAGAGAGGGAAAATAGCTGAGGTGCCCCAGCTGAAATGTCAGCCTACGGTGTCTCAGAAAATAGTGTAAAGTATTGATCAAAGGTGATTGGAAAAAACTAGAGATGATTCTTTGGTGGAGTTCAAGTGGGGACAGTTTTGACCCTGCAGAAAGGATTTGAAGGTTAGAAATGTTCACTGAGGTAGAGACACGTAAATAAATGCATGTAACAGCTTGACATTTTTCAGCTAGGAAAATTAATGTGGGAGAATTTCATTGGGGCAATACGATGGAGAGAGAAGCTGCTTAAGTTAAACAGGAACAATTGGGTATCAGCTAGCTGTGAGTATATTGGAGATTAGAAAGCTTTCTAAACACCAGAGGGATGAGATAGAGGAACAGACTTCCTGTGGGAGTGAACAAGACATTCATGTTTGGAGGATTGGACCCCCAAAACTGGGACAACTTCACATATTGAAGTGCTGTCATCCGTGCTGGGAGAGAGTGCATTGAAGAATCAAGAAATAAAATAGGAGAAACTCAGAAATCTGATGAGTTTACTGATGTTTTAATAAAATATCTCTTGAACAACCCCCAAACCTAATAAAGTACTAGGCTGTTTTGTTAGTGAATATTATTGTACGAAAATAAGCGTTAGAATATCTGCAAAAAGATAAAATAGTTTATTCAGGACTTTACTGGTGCTGCTGCTGGTTCTCTGCATAGCCTTTAGAAGTGGTGAATGATGAGTTGCTGAATTACCCCGAGTACTAAGCAAGCACCTGGTTCACATAGTGGTAGTCTCTTAGCCTTCAATAATATTGCACTTCTTATCTAAATGCATTTTTTTTTTTTTTTTAAATTGGCTTATTCTTAGTAAAACAATAAAGATGGTCTTTGTAAACCAAAAGTCTCATGGGCTAGAAGGGCCTGTAGGTATTTCTTTATATTTTCTGTAACGGTGAGGCAGTGATGGCATGATGATTTATCGGAATGTAGTTTCACTCATTCTTGAGCTCTTCTCCCAAAGGATAATATCTTGGCACTATACAGGATTAATGACAATCTGTGAAATTAGGAATAAGTGTAGTACTTGGGCTGAAGTGCCTCATATAGAGAAACCAATGGAATTACAGTTCAGGTGAGAAAACCAAAGCTGGAGAAGTTACATTTTCATTCCTACGCTTGGCACAAGAACCTTCTTATAGAGTATTGTAGATAGTGGCCCAAGAAAAGTATGACAGTGTGGAAATAGTCAAATGTGAAGTGGGTACCTGTTTCAAACCAAAACCTAGGTTTATTTTTGAAGTGTTGAGTGATGTTGTTAAAAATGTAAGGATAGTTAAGATTAACAAAAAATAACAGGAATAATCCATGGCATTACTCTGCTAGAAAATAATCATACAGCAGATATTCTTACACAGCTATATGGCCATTTTAAATAATTGTTTTAGATCTAAACTGCCTTCCAAAAAGAACAATTTATTGTAACATACAATGTTGTAGAACTGAAGCTGCCTTTGTGTTCCTATTTTGTTCTTCACTGGTTTAATACTTATTTCTGAGATTCACCAGTGAGTCTATGCCTAATAATCGTTTGCTCATGTGAAGAAATGAGAACTTATTTTGCATTTCTATGAATGAATGTTAGGGGAAAAAAACAAACAGGCTTTTAAGTCAGAGCTAACCTGCTGTTTGTCAGTTATTGCTCCACCCCAAAAAAATCAAGCCGAGAAATGAAGGTTATTCTCTGGTCAACAACTATATCATACTATCTCCAATGCATTCTTGAATGCCATTTTTAATTCTTCGGCAACTTCAACCTTTTAACTCTATTTCCAGGATAAACTGAGCATACAGAATTAAAAGCTTGTCATTTTCTGTAAACTGTATTAATTATAAATGGAGTACATGTTTTCCATGCTTTCAAGAGCTTTCTTCAATCATGTGGCTCTGTCAAACAAAACAAAAGGTTTAGTCTTATATGTAGTAAAAAAGAAGTAACTTCTTCCTATTTCAGAAAGGAAATGCTATCATAATTTAAATAACAGTCTTGAAATATATAAACATGTTGAGAATAGAGATTCATGTCCAGGCATGCTGGATACATATTTATTGTTCAAAAAGAAATACATTTGTTCTGTGATGTTAGCATTCCACAATTGTACTGTCTTTTGTTGCTAATAAAAGATTAAGGTATGCAGTCCACATGGTAGTTGTGTAGTATGTTGCGTTCTTAACTACTGCTTTTGAACATGGCATGTACGCATGTGTTATTTAGGGACTGTTTGTGCTCCCACCCAGAATAGGCAAATTGTAAATCATTATTTTTAGTCATCTGTGGGAATTTTGGAGATCAGTGTAATTGTATTTACCATGTGCTTTTCTGTGAGATAACTGTATAATGTACAAGGCACAATTTGTTGGTGTTAATTTGCTTATTTTTAAACAAATAAATAAGCAGACCCCCCAACCCACCCCAAATAACCTCTTCCCTCCCCCTCCCCCCTTCCCCCAGAAAACAGAAAGAAGTTCAGATGCTTAAAAAGGATGTGAGCTAAGCCTTGTAATATGGCTGAATTTCCCTGAAGGAGGAGGAAGGTGTCAGTTACGATTAATGTGAACAACATTTATGGCCCTTGAGATGTGACCTCTCGTTACAGTAAATGTGACAGCATGAATTATTTTCAATTACGGTGAACTACATACAGCTACATTAGTTCTGACACACCTCACTAGGAGATTGCTGCTTTGATACCTTTAACCAAAGGAAGACGGCAAAACTTTGAGTGCAAATGTGCATGTCACTTAAGCAAAAACATTGGGTTTTGACTATGATGTATTATTGCCTCAGGTTTTACCCACTTGCATTACATCATTTGTTCTTTCCACTGCCTTGGGCACTAGAAAATATGAAAACTACCTTTTTAATATGCCATGTATAATAAATGCAAATGCTGAAATTTATTTAAAAAACAAGTAGGGGAATTATCTACTTTTTGTTGATAGTAACCTGCACCTTTACTTGGAGCCATATAAGCAGGGTTTACCAATTATCAGCATGTTCCATTTAGTATGGTATAACTTCATTTAATGTTTATTAACACTATCAGTTTAAAAATGTTTATTAACACTATCAGTTTAAATAACTCAATACAAAATATTTATCGCTTCATGCAAACAGTTGTTATAATGCCACTACATTCAAGGTTCAATTATCATGCTTCAGTTTCTACCTCTAAGCTTTCATAGAAAATAAAAGATGCCCTAGGCAGAAGTCAACCTTTCACTTTTGCTACAGAGGAGATGCCATCTATTTCATGCTTGCTAAGTATTCCATCGAAACATGAGTAAAACAATGCCTTTGGCAAATCCTAACTAAGTTAGAAATAGCACTGAGCAAAAGAAATAGTTTTAATTAAAGCATTTTGTTCTTCTTTGAGGACTTCATCTTGCAGAGTATTGAATGTCTCATCTTGCAGAGTTGAACATCTTTTTTGCAAAGATGAAGACCAACTTCAAAGATGAAGACTCAACTCTTTCCAGATTCAAAGGATTGGTGTTTGTTATGGAATCATACAGTAGAAAACTTGCAATGTAAAACGGCCCATTAGCAAAAGAGTATAAAATGGTATTTGCCTATGCTAAAGTAATTTTGATTTAAGGACTTGCAGAGGAAATTCCTTTTAGCTTTTATCCCAGGTTAAGGGTTTAAAGCCTCCGTTTTTCCAGTATTTACACTGGCCATTGCATATTGTAGTACCGGATTGTGAGAATATATGTCAATGCATCAAATAGCTATTTCAGAGGTTAAAGTATAGTATAAATTTATTTCCATGTCTTAGTGCCTTTTCAGGCCGTTAAGACGGGGAGATTTGTATCTTAGTTATTACACTTACTAAAAATAGAATCATAAAGTTTTATAAGAGCTTTCTTCAGTCTTCAAATCACTCAAACAGTGGGAGTCATAACATTTTGAATTCACCTTTTCTGGCTGTAAAATGTTCTCACTTAGACACTCACATTCATTAGAGGTGATGAAGTTTCTTATTTTTTTGTGTTTATGTGACAGAATTCTCCGCTGTTGTAATCTGAATTTCTCCAGTGTTGTAAACAGCTTCATACTTGAGAGATAACATGAAAAGTTCAAAATCAGAGGAGAACGTTGTAGCCCTAATCCTAATACTCATCCTGCATGGACAATGAGGGATAGGTTAACAGATGACACAGGTTTACAATATAATGGGTTCTCTCCTTCTGGAGATGATGAGCGCTAGTAACAATACAGTAGTTTTTCTGATACTTTTTTTAACAAACAATGGTGATTCATTGTGTCCAGCCAAATAGTTTTACATCAAAATTTTAGCTACAGTTTAACACAGTCCCATAAACACTGGTACCATAATATGTCTGCTCATTAGTAATGTTTGTATATTCTTAAAACAAGGCAGCAACTCTCTTGATTTTTATGCTGCTTTTTTCATGTACTTGAGTGCTCACTTAAATGTACTAAGTGCACATTTTTAACTGTAATACAGAGACTGACCTTTTGGCTGTACATACTCTCCCTGTCTCACTGGCAAAATGACAGTTGAGATGGACTGTCCAGGTGGGCCAGGCAGGCTGCGTGTCATTAGTAGAACATATATATACAAACACACAGGAATGTCTCCTATGAATTTATGAGCACATTTCCATAGAATGTATGAGATCAAATTAGCCAAGCTGTGGCTGAATTCCTAATGATCACTTTTTCATCTTCACAAGTATGGAAGTAGAAGAAAGTTGGAAAAATACAGGACTGACTCCACATAAACACCTTGAGCAAAGGCGTGTTGTTGAAATTCTGTGCATACAACTGAAGAATGCATTCTATGTCTCTGTGATTTGTATCTAATAAAAGTAATCATTTTCTTGCCTACTTGAAAGTAGTATTGGTAGACCTGATTACAGTTCCTGAGGTGTAAAATGTCTACATTTTTTCCAAAATGAAAATACTCATTCCATATAATTACTTGTGAGAACACAACTTGTAAATATGCTTTAGGGGCTATTTCACTGAGTAGCTGCGAGAAAGTTACAGGGACTGGGTTATTTTAAATCACCTGGAGAGCTGCTTTATGGATGGGGAAAAGCAGGTGTTGGTATACTCAAACTGCCTTATAGAGATAGCGGAAGTGAACTTGAAACTGTGACAAAGTACTTACAAATATATTGTTCCAGACAGGGTGTTCTCTGGAAATCAAGACTGATCTCTGAAATAAGTGAAAAAAGCTTAGATGCAGTTCAGATAGGAATAATAAAAACAAGACAATCTTCCTGATAACTATTGCTCTGTGTGGAGAAGTGGAAAATGGAATAAGAAACTCAACCTAAATTAATCTCCTGGGCTACTAAATGGTGTTGGAATGTGAGGAAGAAAATTACTTTGTATTATAACTGAAACAGCAAGAATACACTTAGAAGTGTGTGAGATTTTCTGAGCACTGCCTACTGCCTTTAATATTAAGGCTAGCTAGGTGATTAAAACAAACAAGCCTAGTCACTTGCAGAATCTGGAGCTGTAATTTCAGCAGGAGTACTAACTAATGTTAGTAACATTTGACAACAGAGAATAAAAACTGGTTCATCTGTAGAGAAGAAAGAAATCTGGCTTCAGGGCAGGCAGTTTCATATTTTTCTTTCTATCAGAAGTTGCAGACTTTATCGCTAAGGTTTGATCTGTAGATCACAGGAATTGACAGTTATTTTAGGCCAAGTCTAGTACATTGTCTTTGAGTAGTTTTTAAAGATTTTGAGTAGTTTTTAAAGATTTTTTGGGGGAGGAAATACTATGTAAGAAATATGTTTTATTTGAATTAAAAGGTATAAGGGATGAAGAACAAACAAATGTTTTTTTCAACTTTATTCTGTTTCTTTCAATTTATTTTTTAATTTTGTAAGTATTTCTAGTGTTTCAGCAATAACGATAGGTAGCATTCCAGATGTTTATTTCTTTCTAAGCTAGTACACTTATCATTACTTCCGCTGAACACTTTACTAGTGTGCCATATAGGTTAAAATAAAGAAAAACAAAAATAAAGAAGATAATAAGTCTTCAAGATGGTGCCATTACTAGAAACTAGCTAAATAAGTTCTTCATTTTTAATATTAATTTTCAGAAGACTCTCCCCATGTCTGAGCACAGATGGAATGAAGACATATATGTCACTGATCTCATCTGTGGACAGAGTACGAATATGGTGTTTTAACTGTGCTGGTTTTTTCTCTCTTGGAGCTCCTCGATGTATACAGAGAACCATTCCACCTCTTAATTGTTTTCCTTGTGGTCCACATTTGCAAGGAATGTACAGGCTAATACCTTTTATTTTAGGGAGCAAAGGGTTTCTGCTGAAGACTATTATGGCAAAAGAGTGCAGTTCTCCTTGAACCGTTTGCTCCAGAAATCAGCATTTTCATGATTATGAAACAGCCAGAACAATCTGACCCTCACAGGTCTGATGAATAAATGGAATGCACTTCTCATGTTCATTGAACCTTCTGTTCCAGTTGAAAGAAATACAGAGGTCTTTCCTTTCATTGTTATCCAAATACTTAATTGCTGGCCACAAAATGGGAATCACCCCTCATTGTCTTCCTGCAGGAAAATCCCAGTTTCTTCAGTCAATTTAAATTTTGCATGTCTGGAATTTACTACAAAGTATTAACTCATCAATATCTTGTCAGGAGAAAAGCTTGGATTTTTTTGATGACTGAGGAGTAAAATTTTTATTAGACACTTCAGCCATTTGGTTCAGAAACAATCGTAGGTGAGGATAAGTAGTAGAATTTGTTCAGCAAACGGAGGCAATCAAGGATAAAGTTGTGCTTTTGCATTTCCATTGGTATTGCAGACCATTCGACTGTCAGTTCAGATAAACTCTTTTTCTGTTCTTCACATCATTGTCACGTCTTTGTTTTGAATAGTGTCTACAAGAAGTATTCTGTGCTGCCCTCTCCTATAGTTAAAAGTTTATTTCATTGACATCGTTGCTGTTGACCTTTTTGTAGTTTATGATTTCTAGTGCTCTGGCAGGCTGTCTGCTCATAAGTAATGCAGTCTTCCCAGAATTACTCTGAGAGTTATTTTTTATAGCGCAGTACTGCATGTTACCTATTAACAAATGCAGTGTAAATTAATGTATATCTAACTATATGAGAAATTCTTCCTAGAAAAAAAAATCCGGAGAGGTTATAGAACATGTAGAACATGTAGCATGTCGTTATCAGAAAGCCATTTGATTTTTTCACAACTGAACATGTTATCTACCTACCATACTCCGCGGTATACAGGCATCATATCCACAACATGCATTGCATTTGGTACCGTCCGTGTGAGATTCTAATGTTGATCTGATGTTGGGAAACATTAAACCAGAAACAAAGAACTAAATACACATTTCTTTGTCTGATCATATTTATTAATGTTATTATCCCAGTCTAGAGGATTTACATCCTCTAGTATTCTAAACCACTTCTGATTTTTTAAATACTTCACTTCTGTAGCCTGTCCTGCTGTATTTCTCTGCTCTGTCTCAAGAAAAAATGAAATAAATACAATGAATCTTGTAGACTGTTAAGTCTGAAGATGCTTGATGGGGAGGGAAAAAGAAAGTGAAAAGGCTAAGGGAATAGGTGGTAGACTGAACTGCCTTATTTTGAAATATTTTTGAGTGTATTTGAGATAGAATATTTGAAATTAAAGCCATTTTCATTCATTGTTCATAAAAGAATTTAAATCCTACTGCTAACTTATGAAAAGACTTAAAGACTTAAATTATTTACTTGTTTAATTTTCCAAATAAAATAAATGAAAGTAATAACAGTAAGTCATATCCTTCTTAAGGTACACATAGCACTGCTTTCCCACAAAAAAAAAAAAGCAGGGAGGGGAAAAGAGCTGAAGAGAGAATATCTCTCTGCAGGGTAGTTTGAAGACAATGACAAGTATGTCATCTTTGTTGGTAGTCATTAATATATTTCTATTTTGTACATGAATGACATATTGCTGAAATGCCTTTTTTTTTTTTTTTTTTTTAACCCACCTTGCCCTTTTTTTTTTTTTTTTATTTCACTTTGAACGTTCTGGGAAGTCTGCTTTAAAGAAATACTAGTTAAACATAAAATGTGGGCTTGTTACTAGTCTCAGAACATTTGAAAGTTTTCTATGTTCTGATGTAAGTTTATAAAGTACTGGATTTGTTGCTGTCAGTGCAACTGTTTGTTTTCTGCTTGTTGGTTTCTGTATGGTCAGAGGCGAATTTACGGGGATTAGAAGGATCTCTTGGTTTAAAAATTCTCTGAGAATTTGAGTACGTTCCATCCCTCCCCACAGTGTCTAGCCAAAAGCTGCTCCCTTATAAACAAAATTGCTGCAGAGTACCAAAATATATTTAAGATTATTTTAATGCTGTTTTCTGGCTAGATACATGTTTAATTCATCTCTCAACACTGGCTCTAGTCAACTGCATAAGGTAAAAATATGTGACAGTATACACAAGCATTGTTTCCTACTTCCTTACTTTGCTGAGTTTATTTTCCTGAATATCATCAATAATAAGAGGGCAGCAGAAATACACCCAAGGAATTTGGGTTCTGTTCGAGTTAATTCTTTATTGCTTGCTTGGCCTGCTTTCTGTTGTGCAATTCAGATCCTTTGGCAAACTGTTCTTAATCTTCAGTAGGAGTTAATATGGATTTAGGGTTGAAACTTGCACGCTGCTACCTATTGGCATTTCTACAACTTGATAAGTGATGTACTGTACTCAGAAGAACTCACATTTTCCTCTTCATGGAGAAATACTTTCTTGATAATTGTGCCTTTTTTTTGGATAATTTTTCAGTAGATGGCAAATTGGTGGGTCAGTTACATATTCAGTCACTCGTTAGTACTTTTCCAAAACCATGCCGTTTACCTTGTTCCTTCAGAACAATACGAATCAGAAAAAGCCTGTGCTGTACAGGGGAATGTAGGAGAGTAGGAACAGTGCGTGTAATAACATACACATAGAAAATGCATAAATTTGTACGGCATGTACAAAAATAGAATGGGTCTACACAGAGGCTTGTTTCCAGCATGAAAACTTGTCATCTGGAAGTACCATTTTTCTGTCTGTACAAACCATTCTTTATAGAACTGAGGTGTGTAGCTATATCTCCATAATTGTGTTATTTACAAGGTAAAATGGGGGAAAAAAAAAAATGATTAAACGTATGAGAAGCAATCACATTAAAAAGGCAAAATGCAGGTTTACAGCGCATTTAGGGGAAGTGACTGCAGGAAATAAAAAAAAGTAATCAGTGTTAAACGTGATCTGCTTAGTCATCTATCTGTGGCTGCCAGCATCTGGCACATGAAAGTATGGGCATTAGTGCAACCTAAAACTGTTTTTGAAAATTGAGATACTGTTTTGATGACTTAAGTTATCCAAATTTTACTTCAGATTAAATTGGTCAAAAAGCAGAATTGAATTGCACTTGAATTTAATTACTTTTTAGCATATGGCTTACAAATCCATTGGCTGTGCCCAGTATTTCTGAGCTGTCCCATTGCACATTCTTTTCTTGCACGCGTACATGCCTGCTTGAGGTCTAGAGAGTGGAACTGTTAATTGTGGCTGTACCAAACGATTGTGAATTCACAGTTCAAATGAGATGAAAACATTTTGTATCCTCTTTGGAAACAGTGATAATTCTGTGAGTGAGATTTGTCATTCAGCAGTGCTATTAAGAACATGACATCCCTTCAGTTTTAGATAAACTGGTTTAAAAATGCTCACAGTGTGTAGCAATTACTTAGTGTCAGCAGTACGTCCTGAATATAGAATGCGTGTTTGGTAATGACTTAAATACCAACATTGCTATTGGATGTACCGGTAGTAAGAGCCCAAACGTGGATCTCTGGTAGTATGGTTGTGTCCTACAAAGAGCTACAGAAGGCTGAAGATATTTCTTAGCTTCATGCTAAATTCCTGCCCAGAGCTGCCCTGGGTTTTACCGCTGAGCCAAAGCATTCATTTCTTTTTTATTCTTCAAGACTTTCACAACTGTGGCACAAGCTAATTTTTTCTTACTTGTAGTAGAAATTTTTGTAAATTAAAGAATGTGTTTAGACTCTGACTTCTGGATAGATTTTCCCCAGACTTCTGAATGCCTAAAGACACGTTACAAGTTAACATCTGAAAGTGGATTAGCCACCTCAGTACTTTTCCCGCTACTGCCTTTTGAAATTTGGAAAAAAAAACCTCAGATTTTTGTCCACGCATTTGCAAAAATGTTTTTTCATTAGTATATATTTCTAGATGGAGGGTCTTTTTAATAGCTATTCAGCAGTTACTTTGTAAGGAGGACAACTACTACTCAATTAAAAACATACAGAAAATTTAGCTACCGGAAGTATGGTCCATGTGAGCATTTAACTGATTCCTTGTGCTATATTGGCTACACAACTCTGCACTTCTTCTCCAGTGAAAATCCTAGTCCTCAGGAACCTGAAATCAGTTTAAACCTTTATTCTCTGAGATGTGGAGATGAGGGTGCCCTAGGAGCAATTAAAAGTGAGGAACCATTGCTGGTCAAACATAACCATAAAATGATATCTGTATCTGGTTTTCTGCATGGCTGATCTGCAGAAGGGTGATCAGTTCAATTGCTTCCCTTAAATGGAGTCACGTCATCTGATTTTTATTCTGATACACGCATTTTACTTTGGATGCAAAAATACATTTCCACAGTTAAGAATTAATCCAAATCTTTGATGCCCAGGGAGTAGGAATTAATATGAGAAGACTCTTAATTATGTAACATAATATATTAAGGTTTTGCAAACCAAGGACTTTTTATTTTGAAGCAATTTTCTTGTGAGACATCTTAAGTTATATGCTGAGTTTCAGTGTGTCATGTTCAAATATGTAGCAGTAGCTTTGCCTATTTTGTTCAGAGATTTTGAAAATATGAGGATAATAAATGATGACTAATGTATGCCATCTGGCAAGGGTGGAAAAAAAAGATTTCTTCCTGAGCAACGGGGTTTCTGCTAAGCAGATTTACTTAAAATAAGAATGCAAACATTTCTTTGCTGAGAAAATGTTCTAATGACTTCACTGAAACTCGGTGGATAAAGGTAGCCTTTTTTGGTACTACATTACTGATATCAAAGTGGATGGTGATGGTCTGTTGCACTGTGAGAATGGCCATGTATCTAACCAGTCCTGTTTTTGCATCACATATTCATAAAGAGACTTCTGAGACTCCAGGGGCTTGAGCAACATTAACAGAAGTGTTAGACAGCCTGGCAGGAGTTGGCCCCCTGAGAAGACAGAGGATCTAGCTCTGCTTGGAATCAAGTCAGTGAACAAACTGCTGTTAATCTCTACTGCAATATGACTAGATCCTTAGTAACACATATTTTTGTGCGCCCTAGCATCTTTAGATTTACAGCTATCAGTTTTTAACTTGATACTTTTGTGATGCAATCTAGAGCTAAGTGCCATAATAGATGTCAGTGATTGCATACAATTTCTAATTGAATCTGTAGAAGCAAAATGGTCTTTTCAGTTGCTTTTCAATACAGATATTTTTCAGGGACTCGGTCATACAGATATCCTTATTTTCAGTATCCTTATTTTCAGTTGTCTTATTTCTTAGTGTTCCTACTTCAATTTTTAATGGAATAAATTATTCGCTTAGATCTTGGCTAATATGAACAAAATAAAAATGTGCAGGGATGGTTTTCTCCACCATAGAGAAAAATAAGAGATGTGTTCCTCATAATCCATTAGAACTGCAGTCTTCCATCTGTATTCTTAAATTATCACTTACTGCTTTAGCTTTACATAGAAAACCTGCCTCTGCAGCCCTTGCAGTAATACTGAAAATGGGATGATTACACTTTGAATACTCTTGAGTAATGCTTGCTCAAGCTCTGGATGCGCTAGGTGGTGTGTGGCATGTAGATCTACCTAGGCTGCAGGGGTAAAGATGGATGATGTCCCTAGTGACTGGGAGGAGGTGACAGAAGTGTGAGGAGGGACTGCCAGTACCTTCCTGAGGGTGAGCAGGTTGTCAGCTTTGCAGTTTGTGCAAGAACATCTGTTGGCTGCCCACTTACTGAAAAACAGTCTGTAAAGAAAGTACAGCCCGTATACTTTGGATACTGGTGTTAACCAGTGGGACAAATCACTTCTCTGGACCCCATGGAAGACACAAGGTGAATTTTAAAAAAAGTGTGAGATCATGAAGGCAAGGAGGAAAAGACAAAAGGAAGAAAGAAAAAAAGGAAGAGAGGAAGGAAAAAGAAGAAAACAAAGAAACCACTGAGAATAATTTACCTTTTTAGTTGTTGATGTATGCAAATGTTTTCCTTTTTAACAGGGTTTTCAAGAAATTGGATCTTAGAATGCCCATTGGCTATTCTGTTAAAAAAGCAGCCTTCATTTATGCCATTGGCTCAGTTAATAGCATCATCCCCAATTCTATCTTGTATCCATTATGAATATACATATCTCAGGACAAAATCCGGAACCAGGGCACACGTTTCCATTTTTCCACAGAAAAGAAGGAAAACTGTTGTACAATGCTCAACACTGCGTAGACTTCAGGGGCATATATATTGAATGTGTAGTGGAATGTAGGTAGTTGTACTTGTCCTGATTATGTCTGTACTTTTCCCTGTGCTCATGTGAGAATTATTTGAAATGTATCAAGATAACAGGAATATTAACTGGAAGAAACCTCTGGAGGTCATCTAGACCTTCAGCTCCTAGCAGAACTGTTGCCAGCAGTAGATCAGATCAGCTGTTCCTTTGTCTAGCTGCATCTTCAAAATCTCAACTGCTTTGAAGTCACCTGTTCCAGTGACACATTGCCCTGTTGGCAGAGAAGTTGTTCTTATCTCCATGGAGCTTGTGGCTGTTTCCCCTTATTTTACTGTCTGCTGTTATGTAGCATTTGGTTTCATCATCTTTGTAACTCCCCTGCAGATAATTTTAGTCCACTGTTCTTCTGTATAGTCATGGTCCTTCTCTTAACCTCCTTTTTGAGGGAGAGGAGATCTTTGCTGGAGTTAGCACTTTCTCAACATGGCTTTTGAACTAAGAGGCCCGAAGCTGCAATAGCAGTGCAGCCTCCCAGCACGGTGTAGAGTTGAGAACGTTTCCCACAACCTGCTGACTGTGCTCTTCCCAGTGCAGCCCAGTGTGCAATTTGTCTTACAATGAGCACATATTTAACTTGGTGTCCACTGTGACTTTTGGGTCCTTTCTCACCCTATGTTGAAGAATGTAGTTTTTCTACCCAAGGTACAGAACTTTCGACTTCTTTCTGAAATTCATGAGGTTTCTATTGGTCCAGCTGTCAAGGTTTCATATGGCCCCTCTGCTTTGGCACATGCTGACTTGTCCATTTTATTCATGCACTGCAATTCAGAATGCTCTGAGTGCAGAACTCAAGCTGCTATTCAGATGTGGACATCCTGCAGTCTTGATCCGCACTAAATTTGTATTAGGTAGAGCTACCCTGTGAACTTAGGGAGCAGGGTGCCAGCATGTATTTCTTCCTTTCATTCTTTCTTTTTCTTTTTAGGACTCTTTATCCTTTTTCGAAAACTTCCGAGAATTCTATCTACCCTGCATGAGATTAATAATACCATTACCTGAACTAGTAAAAACAAAATGACTAATAATGAAAAATTATCAAAACACCTTGCAAAAGCAAATTTACATCTTTTTTCCATGTTAGTTTTTTAAGAACTAGGTAAGCACATAGTAGATAAGAATTTACTCATGAAAATAGCTACCAAAAGTAAAATGGATGAATAAAAGCATGTGCAGGGCTTTCTGCTATCATTGAACTAACAGAACTCTGCAGGAGAATATGCATGGTAAAAATGTAATTGATTATCATCTCACTATATTTTTTTTGATATCATTTTACAGAGATTGAAGCTTAGTTTCAGGGAAATAAATTTTCAGATAGAAATAGCATAAACTGTAGGAACCCATTCCTAAAACAAGCAGTCCCTTTGTTTTGTTAAAGAGGGAGTTTGCAGGATCAGCTTGTTGGTTGGGAAATAATTGTTAAATGAAAGTTTTCAAGTCTCTTTAAAACAAACAAACAACAACAACAACAACAAACAAACTGAAATGGGTAGTCTTCCAATTCACACTGCTGAAGAGAATGAAAGAGAAGAGAGAAGTAGCTTTTCTACCGTCTGGTAACGGATTTTGTGGAGGAGTCACAAGGGACTTGTCTGTGGCTGGTTAATTACCCATCCAGAGCTCTGGCTTGCTTTGGAGTAGCTGTACTAATGCCTGTTTCCTTTAGGATTAGTGCCAACTGATACTGGTCTTCCAGGGGCCAGAAACCAGTGCTCATCTTGGTCACACGCTGTAGCTGTTTTTCTTCCATATTCCAGCATACCTCAAAAGGAAATAGGATAAGGAGGAGTAGGATCCTGTTATGTTGATTCTAGAACAGATAGAACTTAAAAAATAGTAGGATGAGAATAACATTCAAAAATCATCTTTGGGGTCAACAGGCTAGAGGAAGATTTGAAAAACTGGAAAACAAGGGAGCAGTGAAGGGCAACGATGGTTATTAGGGTGGAATCTGGTATATTCATGAGCAGTATTAAATTACATATTTTCTTATAAAAACAATAGACTGGTTGTGATGGCCCAGAAGGGTTGGTCCAGTCCTGCATTCCTTTCATGGTAAGAAGCTGATGAAATTTGCATATATGAAGCTTCGTCACTTTTGTTTTATGTTGGTTTTTACTACTATGACTACTGATACGTATTTTGCCTATGGCAAATGCCAACCTAATATTTTTGTCTTCCTTATGTTGTCTTACATTATTTATCTTTCTATACCTGAGTTACAGACTTGTATGCAGGGAGACAGAAATAGCTGTTATTGTGGAATGTATACATGGTAGGACTTGGCTGAATTTCAGCATTTTTGCAGTATGGTTCTCAGAAATGCTGATAATTTGTATTATTGTAACCCTTGTGGTGCCTTCTGGCTAAAAAATTATGATGGCTCTTGGTGCACAAAGCATTCATGCTTCTGTGAGGCCACCTCACTCTTATCCTGTAAGATCCTGCTCCAGTTTATCCGTGATAATTTAATAGGTAAGTGGAAGGGACGATTTTGAAATACGAATTAGGAAAAATAACTGTAGAAGGGAATCCATTAGTATCACTGGGCCAGAACTCATGCAAAACAACATAGCTGAGGAGAAACTGCTTTGGGTGAAGATCTTTAATGTTTATAAGCAGTATTTGGAGGGAAAATGCAGATGTATGGGATTGAGATGAGCAGGATCTTTGCTTCACATTAGGGAAATCCTTACCTCTCATAGTGATTCCAGGTTGCCCCTTGCTAGAGGTGGATGGATTTATGTGATTTATGGATAAGTTTCTACCATTTAATTAATTCACTAATGTCAGATTTATAAAAGGATATATCATGTCCTATACATAACCAACACTAAATGCCCTTTTCATGAGGAAAAGAAATCTGGCCCCTCGAATTCAGACTTTGCACATGAGTTTATAAAAATCTTCCTTTTAAATTGTGAATGGACCATGTTTGTTCTTTATTTGGTTGTGTGTGAAAGTGTCAGGATGTATAACAAATAGCAAATACATAGTTTTGTGTGTAATGTCTTTGCTGCGTAGATGTTGTAGTCCTTACTGAGCAATTATGGTCCATGTAATTAAGCTGTGTGTGGTAATAGTGAGCAATAGCCATGAGTGCTTGAACAAATTAAAAATAATAATAATAAAAAATTATTCTGTCTTGTATTCCTAGCTCTATCATTTGCATAACGACAGGTAACAAAACAAGGATTATACAAAGCAATGAAGTGATGAAAGTAAAAAGAAAAATTGTGTTAATTGACCTGTTTTGATAGCAGTGATTTTTACCGTTTATCCAAATCAAATATGCTATTACTCTAGAAAGAAAAAAGAAAAACAACAACACAAAAAATACTATCCAGCTAGCTCTGAAAAGAGATTCAACATATATGTTGGTTTAAAATGTGATCTTTGGTAAAAATGAAGATGCTAATAATATTGTAAAAAAAGTATTGAAGCAAATGTGAAGCTGGAATGTCAATGATACAAGGTGGTGATACACTAAATTAAAATTTCTTCAACCATATTTGGATGACTTAAAGCAATAGTAATGATGTGGAAGGAAGAATAAGTCAATATAAACTTCCATGTTTAAACTTCCAGAAAAAGAAGTAATACAGTAGAATGAAATAAGACCCTGCTATATAGATTACAATGACTTTTTGAAGTTCCACAGTACATAATGATACTGTCTCAAACTCCCTTATCAGGCAGAACTCTGTCCTAATTAAATAAAGGTTGATGTAAAGAATAGTGAAAGTTAGTATACTTCTGCGTACCTTTTAAGGATGTTTCCAGGACCCTATTCTACAGCATTTTCTGGTTTTAATGAATATAAAGAATACTATCAATCTGGGTGGGACTATTTACTTAAGCAAAGGCCCAGAGCGCTTCCATGTTTGCAGAACCGGAGTCTTTTTCTCTCGTGGAATGCGAAAACAGGAAATATCTCATGCAATTATATGATTATAACCTTGTCAGTGCAGCTATCGTTAAATGTTGTGCAATTAAAACCCATAAATAAACTGCCATGAAGTACTATATCTCTATGGTCTTGATCAATACAATTAACCCTCTTACTGCAAATTGTAATTAGTAAAAGAGTTGCTAAATTACATTGTCTTTCATTGTACTTTCTCTTTGTCTTTTACAGGAAAAAGTAGAATATGCCTTCCTGATAATTTTTACAGTTGAAACATTTTTGAAGATTATAGCATATGGATTATTATTACACCCCAATGCATATGTTAGAAATGGATGGAATTTATTGGATTTTGTAATAGTAGTAGTAGGGTAAGTAACTTATATTTTGTTATAAAAAGGTTTTAAAATCGTCTTTACAGTAAATTATATATAGGTTTGTTTGGCTGTGGGGGCCTGAGCCTGACATTTATTCTTTTATAGTAAAACCATCAACTGATAGGAGTGAAGAATTCAAAACAAAATTGTAAAAGTTTTCAGTGCTGTATTTGGCTGTAGGCTGTATTGCACCATCACCTTTATAGTAAACATTCCCATGGAATTCTGAGTTCTGCCAAACAGTTTGGCCAGATGTATTTACCTTAGTTGTCCTGCAGAATCTTTTCCACCTGATTTTTCCTAGGTAAACTCCTGATGTCTTTCAACATGATAGAGGTTTATTCATTTAGGTCCATGCACTGTTAAGTCATGTATTCATTTATGCCTACACTGAGGTTACATGGAGTTCATTTATTCACCAGAGACCTCTGGGAGAACCCCTGTGTTCTGAAGTGAAGGATAGTGGTGAGGGGAGTTGGAGTAACTGAGCGCTTCACTGATCTGCCTGGAATACGAGGAAAACTGGACGCTTCAGTACTTTGGTGTGATGGACATTAGGCCCCAGATGTATATGAGACTTGCCTGCGGGAGAATATGCATTAAAAAATGCCTTTTTTTTTTTTTTTTTTTTTTTTTTACCCGGTGCCTCTTGTATCGAGAAACTCTTCAGAGTTTGTTCTACTCCTCTGATAAGATGCTGCTCAGGCCTTGTTCAGGTTACAGAAAAGTGGAGAGTGGAATGTCCCACATTCACATTATGTTCCAGCTTAGCATATAGGAAGCACTGGGGGTGTTCTGTGTCAACAGTTGCGCCAGTTCATTAGAAAACCCTACCTTCAGCTGTCTAGGGAATTAATCTTGAGGCATATATTGTAATTATTTAAATATGGCAGAATAATATTAAAAAAGGGAATTTCCAATATTGTAGGTTTGCTAAAAATGTTTATTGAAATGGAGAACATGATCCATGTATAAATCTATAGGTTGGGGCTGGCTAGCACAGATGACCTTGGCATGCAATATGCCATTCTAACTTCATTTTAAGTTCAGACTGCGTCAGGGCTTGCCTGTAATTGAAAAGGCCCAGGAGTTCAAGAGGATACTGTTCTTATTCATGCCATTGCATTAAGGAAATAGATGCTAAGTAAAGAAATATGTGGTAAAGCGCTATTAAATTTTGGGAAGTATTATGAATGTGTGAATGCCTGATTTGTAACTATTTGTTTCTGAGATAGTAAACAAACAAACAAAAAAATGCTGAGAAGATTGTAATTGGGCCATTTGCTTGGCATTAAGGTAGTTTTAGTTAAGGACTAAAATTTGTGTATAAGTAGATTCTTCATCAGTCTAGGTCATTCTCAACAGATTGGCCTCTGTGCCTGAAGGGGAAGCTTGGTGGGAAGGTGTGGAGACTATCACAGACAAAAACTCAATTCTCTTGCCAGGTGTCACTTGAATAGACCTCTTCTCTTTTGTCAAGTGACCATGGAGCTACAGTAACCCTGGAGCAGTCTAATTAACATGACCTCTATCTTTGGCTCTGTCCTAAATACATGATAACTGAAAAATTTTCCATTAACTCATAAAATGTTCAGTGTTGAAGGCTAAATCTAGTTAGGTCACATACACTGAATCCAGGGAAAATAAAAGAAGCAAAAAGGACTACATCTTATCAAA
The DNA here is from genome assembly GCA_011076525.1 of Nettapus auritus. Classification (NCBI taxonomy): domain Eukaryota; kingdom Metazoa; phylum Chordata; class Aves; order Anseriformes; family Anatidae; genus Nettapus; species Nettapus auritus. The sequence continues at coordinate 1,731,079 of CM021776.1, read as the reverse complement.
TACCTAAAACAACCCACTAAGATTTAAATTATAGCTCTAAACCCAAAAGTTTTGAAGTATAAATTATTATGCACACTGCCATCAGTCTACCTGGAAGACAAGATGGACCTTTCATAACATGTCAGGCACTGACAAAACTGTTTTAAAATAATTTGTTAAAAACCAAACAGAGAAAAACAAAACAAAACAAACAAACAAAAAAGATAAAGCAAACCCAAAAAACAAGCAAACATAAGTAAGCAATCATGAGTCCATTTATCTAACAGATACTTAAAATAAAAGCCTGGTGAGAAGTTGATATTCAGATATAACCCAAGATGGATATGCAATCACTTCTGGATGTGATTCTATTTGACTAGTTTCATCATGCAATTTCATTAGGTATTTTAATAGCTTTGAAAGAGTTGCTGTTATGTCCTATATTCAACATATAAGATGAAATATGCTTCGTGTGCTTTTTCAGCAGAAACTGAAGCAGTCCAAATGGATAATTCTTAACAGTACCAAAAGAAACCTCTACTGGCAAAGGGAAAGCATGCACACAGGCTTTTCTCCAACATTAAATTTGGCATCTAAACTTTGATAAACTGTACAGGAGAATAACAGTCATTTTTAAGAGTAATAAAGGAGCTTGTTCCTTTTATATCGTAATGGCTTTAGACAATGGATATAAAATGACAGAGCAGTAGATATAGCTGTGAATGTCCTGATTTCTCCTGTCTTTGTCATTCTCTTAAACCAGTCAGAGTACGAACTATTTTCTGAGCAGTCTACTACTTTCCTGCATTATTTGCGGCATAATTTCAATGGATTTAAGTGAAAGAATAAGGGCCTAGAAAAAAGCTTTCATAGTGCTTTCATTGTCCCTGTACCCCTTATGTCTTCTGAATGATGTAAGGACTGACAGGCTGAAAGCAGCTTCTCTTAATTTGGGATTTGATTCAGAAGTCTGTTGAACCAGGTCGCCTTTGGAGCATGAACAGTCACTCTGCAGTCATTGAGATGGCTCATTTTCTTAGAAGTGTTCTGTTAAATTATAGGGCTGAATTAGGACCTGAAATATTAAATGTCGGGATTTCTCTAGGTGTTATAATAGACAGGTTGCTGGAATGGTGTTCACTCTAAGAGCTGTATGATGCTCTTTGTATGGGTTCCATTCGGGAAGAGAATAAGCAGAGTAGAGGTGGGAATGAACCTATACAGGTCAGTTGCTTACTGGAAGAGGAGAAATCCTCAATATTCTACTTTGATGTTGTGGTTTGACCTGGCAGGCAGCTAACCACCCCACAGCTGTTCACTCACCCTCTTCCCCCCAGTGGGATGGGGGAGAGATTTGAGGGAAAAAAAAAAAAAAAAGTAAAAATCTTGTGGGTTGAGATAAAGACAGCTTCACAGGACAGAAGAGAAAGAGAAATAATAATAATAATAATAGTAATAATAATAATTTGTACAAAGCAAGTGATGCACAATGCAGTTGCTCACCACCTGCTGACTGATGCCCATCCTGTCCCTGAGAAGTGATTCCCTCCCTCCCCCCCCCAGCCCCAACTGAATAATTCTCATCCTAAATCCCAAACTGAGCATCATACCAGCTACTGTGAGGAAAATTAACTCTATCCTAGCTGAAACCAGGACATTTGGTCAAGTTATTAAATATTACATGATTTCTAGCCACTATCCAGCATAACAGCATTGTGAACTTTCCTTGGTAAAACCAAAAACCTACATTTTTTAGGAGTCCTTTTTGAATGTGAAAGAAATTTCAGGATTACAAGACTATAGAGTCTTGCCTTGAAAATCCATTTAGGAGAAGTGCAGTTTTGCAAGTACTGGACTCTCTGCAAAGTATTGTCTTGGCTTTCCTGGTCCATCCTTGCTGTCTAGAAAACTATGCATCTGAAATGCAGGTCCAAACTAAAGTAAGCCTAAGATTACTTTGCACTTCAAACAGTTGCGTTGGTTTGAATTTTTGCTGGAAGTGGGAAGGAAAAATAAAACTCGTCTCCCAGACTGTTCTAATGAATGACTAGCTCATTTCTGCTGTGGAGAAATACAATATAATAAATGAATCATCTGGGAATATTTTTATACTCAAAGTTATTATGAGTAAGAAACAAATCTTTTTGGTGTTATTAAATGTTAGACTTTTTTTGTAATTGTTTTTTAATATATGCAGCTTTTGCTGACTGTATTTAGAATATTGAACTGCAGCGTCACTTGGAATTCATATATTCCACCAAAATTAAAACAGATGGTTTCTTGTGATTATCTATTTCATCTTCTAAAGAGAAGACTACTTTTCCAAACCTTACAGCTATAAAATGTTAGAACAAAGAGAAATGGCAAAGTAGCTTCATTTATTTAAAAATAGCAGAGGGTGTATACAAGCAGATTGCCAATTTATTGGAGACTGTCATCATTATCTCAAGGGATTAGAAACTTTTGCACTTCATAACTCTTCCTGTCATGATTTAATGCATAAATATACCTCTCATTTTGACAGTTGAATGGCTTTTCAGAATCCGCAGTTCATGTAATTTCCTAATACCTTTGATTGCATGGTAAATGGATGGTGGTGACCTTACCTTTCATCTCATTTTCTAGATTATTTAGTGTAATACTGGAACAATTAACCAAAGAAACAGAAGGTGGCAGCCACTCAGGTGGCAAACCTGGTGGTTTTGATGTCAAAGCCCTAAGAGCCTTTCGTGTATTGCGACCTCTCCGGCTTGTATCAGGAGTGCCCAGTAAGCACTTTTCTGTTTAATTCCATTGGAATGAGTGTTGTAACTGATCTGATTGTTTAACTTTCATGTTCCAGACACTAATGTAAATGAGATAATATTAAGTTGATTTTTGTTGTCTGGTTATATATATAAAGTGAGATTCAAGATGAATGATACACTGTTTCAGTTTGAACAAAGGATTGTGAATTCATTCAGTGTGTGATCTTATACAGTTCAATAAGCAGACGGGGAATACACTTCCCTTTTAGAAGCTTTATATAAAAATGAATTACATGTCTAAATGCAAATACACTAGGAAATATATATATATTATTCCAAGATCCTACACATCTGAAAATGTAGGTGGTCCTAAAATAGTTTATAAATCGGTAAGTGTATGCCAAAGCACATTACACATTTCATATTTCCTGCCCCCTCCAATGCACATGAATGCCTTCTGTTTATCTCAATATAACAGATAAATTAGGAAACTTGAAAAGTAGAACAATATTACTTAAAGAAAGCAATTGAATTTCATAGCAATACTTCCTATTTTCTTTTCATGCATTATTAATTAATGAAACTATTTGGGCTGAATAAGAGGTTCATGACTTACAACTCAACTCTTCCCAGTACATTCAAATGAAGAAACCTAACGCTGTGTTTATTATTATATCATACTCCGTTGCATGGAAATGATTGTGATGGTATATTTTTGGCAAAAGAGCTTTACTGAAGAAAGAAGCAGTCTTATGAGATGCCAGAAATGAAGTATTTTGAAATTATAATGAGCCATATTTTGTTCTTACCAGTACTGTGGCAACCTCAGTAGTCTGGCATTTACTCTTTTACAAGAACAAAATTTGGCTAAATTAAGGAGAAAACACAAGAAAAATGAAATAGTTCTGAAAGTGATGCAAGGGATGAATAACTAAAAAGTAAGATTATTCAAAATGAAAATATGTTTTCCCAGATAGCTATATGCTATCTGTCCAGTCCAAAAATACAGTTCTGCAACTGCCTGTGTACTCTGGACTTGTCACAAAGCTGCGGTTGTAGTACAGGACTTTTTAAAGGTCATACAAAATAAAGCCACATGCAGACTTCATGTCTTTTCTTTCAGAAAAAAAAAAAAGGGAACAAACAAACAAAAAAAGTAAATTATTGAATTTCAAGCATTGGCTTCAGTGATATAACCTTTATTAAAAGAGAAAATAATTAGGCTTTGACACAAAACTTTTGACTCTTATGAAGTAAATTATGTTGCAGTAATGTTTTGTAGTTCTGAGCAGTAGATTTTTTTTTTTTAAACTGATGGTCTGCATGCCTGTATCATTAATTTCTAATAATGTATAATTATAGAAGTTCTGGTAAGGCAAGGAATAGAAATCTGGCTCATATCTTGTATCTTCTTTTCTTTTAGGTTTACAAGTTGTCCTGAACTCCATTATAAAAGCCATGGTTCCCCTGCTCCATATTGCCCTTTTGGTATTGTTTGTAATCATAATCTATGCTATTATAGGATTGGAACTTTTTATTGGAAAAATGCACAAATCTTGTTTTCTTATTGATTCAGGTAAGTCATGAAACTGCAGGCTAAAATAAGGGATCAGTTCTGTTCTCTTTCAAGTCTGTGGGATTTCAGTTTGAAATAGAATGGGCTAAAGCACTAAAACTGTTCTAACCCTGATTTTCAGTGATCAGTAATTTTAGGAAAAGTTCCTTAAATTTAAACAACAACAACAACAACAACAACAAATAAATCACCAACAAAACAAACAAAAAAACAAACGTAACACTACCTCCACCACCAATATGCAAAACAGTTAGAGACAAGAACATGCTCTGAATAGTATTTCATGTCTGAAATGTCTAACTGATATGTCATTATTGAAAATAGTAAGGATGACTGTCCACAAGGGACAACTTAATAGTTTTCTGAGCCTTTGATTAGTAAACGCTAGCTAGTCCCAGAGAAGAGATACCCTCTTGAGATGACAATCTGGCAGTGTCTCTCCTTCAGAATGTTGGGTGGTGTGACAAGAAGTGCAGTTCCAAGAATAATAATAAAAGAAAACAGTGTTCCTCCACTTGTGTGGATTGAAGTGATGCAATGAAAGTGTTTCTTAGAGAGAGTTTTAAAAGACTGGCCTGGGAATCCTGGTGGACAGCAGATTAACCATGAGTCAGCAACGCACACTTGTGGCCAAGAAGGCCAATGGTATCCTGGGCTGCATTAGAAAGAGTGTTGCCAACAGGTTGAGGGAATCTCCTTCTCTGATGATATTCAAAACCTGCTTGGATGGGATCCTGTGCAGTGTGCTCTGGGTAACACTGCTTGGCAGGGGGTTGGACCAGATGATCTCCAGAGGTCACTTTCATCCTCAACCATTCTGTGATTCTGTGATCATCATGAGGGAAAGATGCATCTGATGGCTAAGGGTATGTTTTGTTACCTAAGCAATGAAATAAACTATACGTAGGAATTAGTCCAGGATGTGTCCTTGGTGGTACATGTGTTAGTAGGAAGGGAAGAAAGAGCAAAGTTGATGGAAAAAAAACATCAGTATAGTGAGATTAAAAAAAAGATATGGTGCATTAGTACAACTGTAAATATGAAAGTGCTTTATTTTTTTCCTATTGCTAAATGGCTTGAGCCACGTTATATGTTCAGTTTTGATTAAACTGTTTTAAAAGCCTAGAAGTGAGAGCAACTAACAGCTCTAAAGGGGAACATGGGCTCACTTTCTCAACATTTGGTATCTGCATTTACAATCTAACAAGAGTAATATTTCTTCACATACAATTAATTCAAAAAACTGTGACAACTTCTGATTTTAACCTTAGCTTCTGAAATATTTTTTTTTTTTTCCGATTTTCAGATATACTAGTTGAAGAAGATCCAGCACCTTGTGCATTCTCAGGGAATGGACGTCAATGTGTCATGAATGGCACTGAGTGTAAGGGTGGATGGGTTGGACCAAATGGAGGCATAACGAACTTCGATAATTTTGCATTTGCAATGTTGACTGTGTTCCAGTGTATAACCATGGAAGGATGGACTGATGTGTTATACTGGGTAAGTAACTTCATAAATCACTGAATTTTGCTTACCTTTAAACAAAATTCAATGCTCAAATAAGCTCTTTTACAATACCACAAGCAAGAAATTTTGGAGAGTTTTACAGGAGAAGAGCTTAGCTGCATACTTTTTGAAGTCACAGTACCTTTTTGGATTACTCAGTCTAGAAAGACATTTTAGAAATGAATTTATTCATTGCTTGTTTGATTTTTTTCATATTCCATTTGTATAAATATAATATCCCATTTTTGTCCTTTGGACTAACATTTTTTTTGTGCAAGCCTACAGTTTTTAAGCATGTCTTTTCTGATTAAGCTTAAGAGCTCTCTTTTTGCAGTATTTCTGCAAAGTATTTTGCAATATTAACATGAATTAGACCAAAACAAGCTCTCAGCTGTCATTGCTTGCCTTGGGGACTGAAACCATTTGTTAAACATTCAAAAACAACAAATCACAAGAATTGTGAGCTTGACATTGTCTCCATGGAAGCAGCGAAAGGTATTCAAAATCATAGCTTTTGTAAAGCCCCACCTTTAAATGCTACTCTAACATTAAATGTGGAACCTCTGCAATCTTAGAACATAAATAGGCAGCTGGACACATACTAGAAAATGAGATACTCTTTTTCTGAATTTCACAGATGAGAATGGAGAAAAAACACACAGATTTTTTAAATGAATAGGGTCAGGTAGGTCAGGTAATGTTTCTCTGCCTTAACCCTGTTCCAGTGAAAGGACATTATGTTCCTATGTGAATCTGTAAACATCTACAGATTTGGCATGAATGACTTGTCCAAGGTCATTCAAAAGTCTGTGACAGAACCTGCCTACCATAGGTGCTGAAAATCACTGAGAGTATTCTGTAGTTCTTGGTACTCAGCAGTAAGTCTTTGCAGCAATTAGGACCTTATGGCAACTTTAACAGTTTGAATATTGGAAATTTTCCTGAAAGAAGAAAACTGAGTGCTAGTAAGGATCATTATTAGAAAGCTTTTGAAAACAGACGAGCTATCTCAAGACATACCTTTTTGGAACTGTATTCTGCGGTATGTTCACAGCAGCTAATGGTTTGGATTGCCCTAAAATTTGGCCAAATGGGGGTTATTAACAAATAGAGAATCTTCTGTGGAGTATTGGATGCAATTAAGGATAAAGCATTACTCAGTGAATGAACACTTTGTGGTCATTTGTTGCAAATCAAGGTGAAATATACTGTTGCAAAGAATACAGCACCTGTGTGTGTTCTCAGATGACAATTTGTGATACAAGAATCTGTAATAGAAAGATGATTTTAAGATGTTGTCACAGTTAAAAATAGTTAAGATGGTAAGATGGCATTCTTTTTGGACTGCAAGGCAAAAAAGTTGACAAAATAGGAATCTGTGCTTTCACTGTCAGTTGTCAGGGATATAAAGTTGGCTATAAATGTGCAAGCCTTCAGTAGTAAAGAGCCTAACAATAAAGCAGAGCTACACATGGGCTAATTTATTGTTTCTCATAGTGTAGATTTATGCTCTTTGGGTTTTGCTCTCCAGCTCTTAAGTTTCTGAGAGACTGTGTTAGTGCACAGTTAGTATGTGTTTTATATGATTTGTGTTCGTGATGATGACAGTTATTTTCATCCCTCCTGAGAGGAAAGTAAAGGTTTGCTATGATTCTCTAGTAAAAAATAGACATTGACCATTTTTCAAAGCAAAAGTATGCTCGCATTTTGGTATTTGATGATTACTCTGTCACCATTTTTTTTCAAAGAAAATTAGCAATAAAAGTAATTAAGTTTACTGTATTTGGACTATGATTGTTAAGGAAAAAAAAAAAAGATATAAAAAGAATTTAAGCCGAGCGGCCTATTAAATTTTCCCCTGAGAATTAATGAGCTAATTGATCAGATGTATCCTAAGATTTTTTTAAAAGTCTCCATTGACAGCACAAAAACCCTATAACATGAAAATAGGATGCTGTGAAAGTTGTCATGGTCAGACAATTTCAAAATCAAAGCATAAGAAAAAATGAAATTCAAAAAAAAAGAAAACTGAGCGTTATTTTGTTTGTTTCTCCATAATGACTTTCCAAAGCCAAAGTTATTTACAGGTACCCATATCTCAGTTTTAATTTTGTTACAAATGGTACTGGGGTTGTTAGCAAGAGAAGCAAAGAAATGTTTGATCTAGTGAAATACAATCAAAGCCAGATATTCAGATGGCTTTGGAATCTGTCTTAACTGTTGTTAATTAATTTATAGATCTAGGTTCTTTCTATCTGTGTATTAATGAATTGCACAATGTCAAGCTGAAATGATTTGTTGCAGACAGAAGAAATGACCATTTGCATGTTTTACTCTTACCACTTGATTAACCTGATTTAGCTGTTATTAGCTAAAAATTCAAAAAGATTTTGTTTCAATCACAAAATAAAAGCAGGATTACACTAGGTTGTGATAAAAATGTCCAAACAGTTTAAGGAAAGCACTACTGATATAGGTGTACATGTTTTAGAGGTTAGTTTTTGCTTAGAAATCTAGTGATAAAAGCCAGACTGAATGAGTTTTATACAAAACATAAACACAATAAAAGCAAAACCACAAATATTAGAAACTGCACAAAATTCTGATTTCCACTTGTTCACTGTGTGAACTGTAAAATTAACTATGTAGGCTTATCTTGCTAGCAGGTGTAAGCTGAGTGGGTGAAATATGTGCAATATTTTGCATCATGTTATGTGGCATTCCGTTAGCAAAAATGACAGCTGAAAATGACAGCTTCCAGTAACACTCACTAGCACAGCTTGTTATCACCTGGTTAACAACAGTAAACTCTGCTTAAAAATTCCCCACACATCAACAGTGATTTTTCTCTTATGCATATTTATTATAGAATGAGGGTTTGATCCTGTTACTGCTAGGCATCCTTCCCATTGGGGTGAGTCACCTGGACATCCTGCTGCTCACCAGTTTTCCATCTGACTCCTATTATTTTTACATTTTTTTTGGCCGCTTAGTTTTCTTTAGCTTATGTGTGACCCACTGGCTGGCATATATTACCTACTTCATCCACTAAAACCATGACTCCTTAGTGCCAAATGCTAGACTGAACTGTAAAGGTTAAGGGATAGTGTCCTTGTTTACACCAGCCACTGCGGCATAGGTGTTCCCAAATTGTGTAATGTGTTTGTGGCTGCACATCTGTACATCTTCTCCATTTGCTCTCCAGCCCTAGCTAAGGCTTACACTATTAGCTTTGGATCCCTGTGCAGTCCTTGTTATTGGCAAAGTGGCAGATTCTGTCTGCACAAGGTTTTAATGCTCTGGCTCACGTTCTAAAGCTGAGAGCATAGTATTCTTTGCCCCAGTTTCAATTTATGTCAGTAAGCACTCAAGAATTACAAAATCCAAGTCTGCATTTGCATAACTGGCTCAAGACTTTTTTTGCACGTCTTTGGAGCATCCAGATTTTTAGTCTGTTAATGGCAAATGTGTATTTTGTAAATTGCTTTTTTGTTTTTAGCTCTTTCACTTGATACATAGGAATACACATAATGAGCAGCGATACTTGCCAGGACAACCCCCAGTTTTCCTGTCAATACCAAAATTGTCACGTTTAATAATGTGATCTTCATGTTTTTACCATAGCGAAGTTAGGTGAGTTACTACACTTCAATAATCTACACTGATACTACTGTAAATTGAACTAGAGCAGGGCATGGACTCTGTGAAACAAACTACTTTGTGTGGTGGGTTGCCAGCACAGGTCATTCAATCATGGAGCAACTGTGTTAGCAACTACTGGACTTTAGTAAGTCAACCTTATGGACAGGATTGGAATTGCTAGCTCAAATATTAACAGCTCATCAGTGCTCTGGCATATAGCTAGCACTATTCAGACTGACATAGAGATTTTTGGGACTGAAGCCTGGACACTGTAAACTGAAATTGCTGAATAATGGTACATATTTTTATTTATTTATTTATTTATTTATTTTTGCGTATGGATACAGGTACTGATATTTTAACAAGGTATTCTCTCATGGTTTCATGTTTAAAATGTACAATTCATTAACTGAATATCTAAACATTCTAAAATATATCTAAAACTTTGATCAGGTTTAAGGAAAGGGATGCCAGAGTATTTTTTTAGCATGACTTTACTTACATGTCAACTTGTAGAAACTATATCCTTTACTAACGTTTGACAATAACATAAAATAATACTTCATAATTCCTTTGCGTTTATAACAAAAAGAAGTGTGCACTCAATTTCTGAAGGAAGAAACAGGTTTCTAAGTTTTATATTCCCTAACATTCTCCTTGAAGCATACTGGGACATTTGAAGAAAACCAATTGTTTTTGCAATACGGTCTGTTTAGGCTGCACTGTGCTTTTGCATATGCCTAGTGTTCAGATGTCTACATGGCTATTGCACTAATGTAACTGGGAGTAACGTATCTTGAGACAGAAAAAAAATAATCAATATTTCTTTAAATATATTTCCATTATGAAGTACAATCAGGTAATCTAATCATGTCACTTTTATAATGTTCCTAGTTCAAGAATCTTAGAGGATAGCTTACTGAGAGGTATTATAAGAGGATATAATGTACTTGAGACCAACTGGTGTACAACCAAAGATTTTTCCTGAACACAACAAAATATCTTGTAAATATATCTCACAAGAGAATCCCTTGGCTTTGGCACAAAATGTATTATTAGTCCATAAACAAAAAGTCACAATGTGTTTGAAGTATTATCAAAACTGTCATCAGAGTGCTGAGAAGGAATCTGTTAAAAAATAAAATTTTGGCCAACAGTCAAGTAAGCAATGATACTCTAGAGCTTTGAATTGGATAATCTAATAAACCATTGGGAAAGAACTACATAGAGTGATTGAAGTCATACTAGTTACATTACTGCTGCAGATATGGAAGGCACATAATTGCATCCAAACAATACTTGGCAGCAACAAATTTCAGCTTAGTATAAGAAGTCAAAGGATGCTTGACAGCTTTTTGTCCTTTGTACGTCAGCTACAAATATTTGGCAGTGTTAAAAACTGTGAGGAATATGCAAGAAAAATCTTAAAAAAAAACTTTATTTCACCCTTTTATTTGCCTTAAATGTACTAAGGATAGCTTCATGCTGCTTTCCTAGCATCGTTCAGCACCACTCACATGTCATCTAAGGGAGACTCTTCAGTGAAACAAGGCAGTTCATCCCCAAAGACATTGATGTGCTGGCTGCACAGTGCTCCCGGCATTTGATGACTACATAGCCAGAAATTTAACACATGATATCCAGCTGGAGAGAGAATGGTAGAAATTGTAGATGACAGTATTAATATACTGCACAAACCACACTTAAGAGCCAAGGATGGCAGGCAGAATTTTTTGAATTTGTGTGTTAATCACTTGAATCCAATTTCCTGTCAAAATCTAGCTTAACACTTTTTCACCTTGCCCTGCCCTTTTAGGTAATTATTTGGATTACTTCATCATGTAATTTAGGTCTAAGAAATCTCAGAATCAAGAAGTTTTAGATAGCAAAGAGATATGGCTTAAATAACAAGTAAGTTAGAAACTTCAGAAAGAAAATGGAATGATCAAATTCAGACCTACAAACAGAGATACCAAGCCAGGGAATATGCGTATTAACAATTCTGAATTAGCATTAAAAGGGATGATCATATAATTTTTCTCAAATGAACAGCTTATCACAACCCACCTGAGGAAGATTTTAAACTACCTCACATGGAAATATTGTTCCCATGCACTGAACCTGATTCACTTTGACAAGACATCTAGTATCTCAGTCTTAGCTGACTGCTGACCAGTACTGCAGTCAAAGCATGGAACTAATTTCTTGTCACACATCATTGCAAATACTCGAAAGAACAAATTTCTTCTCCCCAGACATTTTAAATTTAACAGAGAGAACTGGATTAGAAGTAGGCTTTCCTTTAGGTAGTGATGAGGACTCCACTGACTGAGGCTACAGTTTCCTCAAAAAATTGCTTCCAGAAGTGAAAAATCACTTTAAAACAATCCTGGTTCCCAGACTGTCCCAGGATAACAGTTGAGTTGATAAATTCATATCTACCGTGAGTATTGTTTATTTGTTCATATGTTCTCTACATTAACTAAGGTAACAGTTACACATCATTAATCCAAATAATACATTCTATTATGCTTGCATTTTTTTTTCACTCAGCATACAGGAAAATATTAAATATGTGCAATTATTTTACCACATTTTATGGACTAAATGTTGCTGGCATAGCAGATTTGAAATTAAGAAAGATATTTAGTACCTACCTCCAAAGTAGACACCACTACTCTGTGCATTTTAATACATTGCAGCTTAAAATTGAAAAATAAATAGTCTTCATCACATTCATTCAAAAAACAAAACTAAACAAACAAACAAAAAAACCTTGTTTTTTATCCCTTAGGTTTAACAAAATACATCAGTAGATGGGTTTTACAAAATTAGGTGAAATTAGTCTGGGCAATATGGGTAAAGATATAGAAGTGATAATTAATTTTGTTAATCTTAAATTAATATACTGCAACCAATGAAAGAACCAAATCCTTCTGTTTTGCTGTACCTGGAAAATATGGATTTTGTTAAACCTGGTAGAATCATAGTTTTATTTCCAATGATCCAATACGAAAATGTCTCTGGATTACTAAAATGGAGAGAGGCAGTACTCTCCATTTTGTTACGGTGATGTGAATCTGCTCTGCCACCGATGGATGGTGAAAAATACCTGAAAAAGAAGTAATTTCTTGGCAAACAATCACATTTGACATCTAGGCTTTTTTTCTCCTTCCTAGTCAAAGACAGTAAGCTGATTAATGAAATACCATCAACAGTAATTAGCTATAATAGTAATAGGTGCTGAATGAAAAAAAAAAAAAAAAAGACTCTCATCTAAACTTATTTCTAATCAATATTATAAAAAATAGTTCTGAGCAATTAACTTTGAATAATAGATGCTTTATGTGACTACCTAACCTATACACCTCAATAGCTAACAATAGATAAAATTAACAAAAGGTAGAACCTGAGATCTGTTCAGATATATCAAAGCAAATCAATGCAAAAGAAGACGTCTTACAAGTTGGGGTTTAACTTGAAAGGGTCACCTATCTGTGTACTGTAGGGTAACTTTATAGAATGGTTTACATACAGAAGACGGAGGCCAAATTTAGAGGTGATAAAGTAATTATGAGGCTGTCTGGGTGCTGTAACAACTTTTTGTCTCTACAGAAGATACATTTCTTTTTAGCCTGCCTTAATACCTGAGCCGTGGAATTCTGATTTCCAGTTGTTCTTGGGCTGAGATGCTTAACAGAGCAGTGGTCTCTGAGTTCACACCCCACCAGAGCATCATTCAGCATGTTTCTGTGTCAGTGGTTTACCAAATCTGAGTCTGTCCAACCAGGATAATGTCAGGAAAATCTATGCTTTAATAGCAGAACCCGGGGAAGATTTAAGATAAAATTACATGCTTTTACAAGCCAGCCTGGAGGCTGCTATGCTTTGAGCACAGCCTGTCTTAAGTCAGCTTTAAGTTAACTCCACTTCAGCCAAGAATATCCCAGGACACAACCTTTGAAGCTAGTAGGCTTTGAAAAGCTGTCTCATGTGCTCTAAAATGAGTAGAATAAATAGTTTGTGATATGAGATTTGTGAACCTACAGTGTATGCTTCAGAGAAGGCAGGGTTAGTCCCATTTCACAAAACATACATTTCTGAGGTATTTTTACACCCTTCAAGAGACTTAATAATTTTTAAGATGATTAGATAGGTTCTAGGTAACGATATATAAACACACTGATTGTGTCCACTAGGATGTTATAAAAGGAGAAAAGTAAAATTGGAAACTAAGATACTTAAGAAATTAAATGAGTTTGAAACGTAATGGAAAGTAATTCAAAATAGCTTCATGCTTCAACGCAGTATGTTTTTAATAGTATAAATGCAGAATTAGAGGTGTTACTGCACAGCTTTATCATTATCCCCCAGTTAGTGCTTAGATTAATCAATACATACAAAAATCTTGCCATATTTTTTGGTAAACTAGCTTTTCAGGAAATTAAGGCCTTGATTGCATATGGGGATTTTACTTAAAATTACCACAGATAGGGATAGATGAGACATTTTAAAGATTTCTAATTTATGTTTTAGATTGGGGTGTGCCATCTGCTGCTATGTAATGGTTTTATCTATGCTGTAAATTTGGCATGCTCCTGGTATCACTTCATAAACTTTGTCCCTGAGCATCTACACTGCATTGTATGACAGCTGACTCCAACTACAGCACAACTAACAAGATAATTCACCCCTAATGGCCAGATGAGGCAGTTTCAGATTGTACCAGGTTTGTCCCATCAGATCAGGATAATTCTTCAAGACTTTGTAGGCATATACTCACAGTTATATGCATATGAATATAGAGTAATATATATATATTACATTTTCTCCTCTACCAATTTGACTTGCACAGAGTAACTTGTCTCCAGGTCTGGCAGTATCAAGAGACCAAGTATCAAGATGGTTCCTTTTACGGGGACTTCAGAGCAGTTAGTTCCTGTGTCGCCATGAAAGGGATAGGAAGAGCTTCAGAGTTTAGTTCAAATATTATTTTCAAAGCTGTTCAAACATACAGCTTAAGAACTCTGATGTAGTATCTGTATGAAAGGATGAAAATGTCAGGATGTAGCCCAAAAAAACCATCTCTGGTTAAAAAATAAATAAATAAATAAAAATAAATAAAATTTAAACAGATATCTAACTGAATAGTAATGCATCTACCTGTTGTGGTTTAACCTGGCCGGCCGCTAAACTCCACACAGCCGTTTGCTCACCCTCCCCCCTCCCTCTCTGGGATGGGGGAGAGAAACGGAAAAGTGAAACGAGAGTTGAGATAGAGACCGTTTATTAAGATAGAAAACAACAACAACAACAATAATAATAATAATAGTGTGTATGAAACAAGTGATGCACAATGCAATTGCTCACCACCCGCTGACCGATGCCCAGTCTATCCCGAGCAGCTCTCCTGGCTCTGTCCCCTCCCAGCTCTTGCTGCCCACTGGCAGGACAGAGCGAGGAGCTGAAAAGTCCTTGGCTTGGTACAAGCACTGCTCTGCAACAATTAAAACATCGGCTTGTTATCAACACTCTTCTCATCCTAATCCAAAACACAGCACTCTACCAGCTACTAGGAGGAAAATTAACCCTGTCCTAACTGAAACAAGGACACTGCCATTACAGTGAAATGTAATTAAGTGATAAGAAAAACACTCTGCCTTTCATATCATCCTTCGTCTTGTCTGTCCTCTAGATGATGTGATGGACAAACTAATTAGAGCTGAAATAGAAACATTATGTCTAGATCTGGAAAATGGTACAAAGAAGGGCAGGAAGAATGGTACTTGCAAGTGTCTTTGTGATAGGTGTTACGGATGCTAAAAGCTTAATGGCTTCAAAAAGAGATGGGACAAGTCCATTGAGAGCCACTAGGTTTGAATCCTGCTCTAGATTGCTGCATCCCTGAGCCACAGAGTCTTGCAAGACTTTTTATTGAAGATTTGAGATCTGATAGCTCCTGGATTTCCTGGTGCCCTTTTAGCATTATTTAGGGGCGTTTATGTTTCTTAGTTGGACTTCTTTACATGCTTTCGTCTCTGGTATTAATGCAATCAGAAATATTACTTCATGAATAGAAATTACAGTACATTACTTAAAGAGAGTTTAATTGTCTCTAGATTTAAATGGTAAAATTGTGTAGGAGCAGTTTCATGCTGTTGATTTTAGGGATTAGTACCAAACTGTTCTAGTGGAATATAGGTTCCTGACTAAGGAATACTTTTGGATTAGTTCAGCATCTGCCCAAACCAAAACATATATTCTGGTGCTGGTTAACTGCAGTTTCCAGGTTTCTTATCACAGGGCATTAGTCCTAGATAGATTAGCCTGCAATATTGGGTTTAAAATCAAACTGCATAAATGAAAAGGATTTATTTTCATACATTGCTGTAAAGTGAATGAAGGAAATGCAAATCACAGCTGTCTGTGCTAATAGAGCCTTTATGACAGACCATGGAAATTTCGGCCTTGCGTCTGGGTTACTAAGCTAGCACAATGCCTGGCTTCTTGGATACGTCCTCCTGAGCAAAAAGAGTGTATCAGGTTGGGTTGCAGTGATTCCCAGAGCACTTCTTTTCCTCTGATCTTTTGTTTTTCTTAAAGTGAAATTGCAATTTCAGGTTTTTCAAAATGATTTATAGCAGGAAAACATTGACATCAACACCAGATGAATTTATGCCCTCACTCTGAACTCTGGTGACTTGCAAAATACTGTTTGCCAATGGTATAGTTAAGTAGGATGCAAAACGCATTTGTGAGTATTTGAAGTTCAGACAAAATATTGGCTCTTACACACTACTGTTAGAAACCCTCTTTGCCTGATCTGTATCATGTGAATCATTTCTATGAAGGAAACTCAATTCTGAAGTAATAAAATAATTACTAAGTATGCAATTAAAAAATAATAATAATAACTGAGTACAATTTAATTCCTAAACTTTAAGGCCAGATGCTTACAACTGAAAGAAGGTGCAAAGGGCAACACACACTGAAACAAAGAAGAAATTCAGTATCAGCAGTAGAGCATTTTTGTAAATACTTAGCTTGCTTTTGCTGCTAAGACTTCTCAAAGGAGGGGACTTGCACTGAGGAAACAGGCATGGATGATAATCCATCCCCTTAGCTTAGGTGCCTACCATGCTAAGTATTGCTAAAAGTACTGCACAGAAAAATATTGCACAGGAGATTGAGGTGAAGTAGGTCAGTGTAATGGCAGCATTATGAAAGACTATTTCCCACGTGAATAAGCTGTAGCAGAACTGGACCATGGAAACTTGAAATCTTTTAAAATTGAAATCAAAGATCCCAGCCTTTCAGAATGGCTGAAAATTTTCTCTATTTTAATTTATCAAAAACATTGTTTTATTGAAATTAAAAGGAAAAAAATCCAAATCAAATATATAATTTGCATTTTTAAGTCTTTTTTTTTACATATACTATCAAGTAAGTGATTGTATATTACTCTTTTGGTAACTTTGGAAGTTCCAGTTAGTTAGTATAAAATGGCATTATTGCAGATCACCAGTGAAGAAAAGTGCCTATGGGCCTTAACCTGCAAAGACTTAATGCGTGTACTTACACCTAGCTATCCATTGGAGTGCCTTGAAGAAACTTAGACTATGAGAAATTTTTAAAAGATAGAGAAAAAAAAAATTAAAAAAGCGAAGTACAGCTGGAAAACCTTTTGTTCTCATGCTTAATATGGGATTGTGTCCATTCCAACAGAGATGTTAATGACATGATTTAAAATGGTCTGTCTATAGAGCTCGAAGCCTAATCACAAGTTTTAGATGTGACAGACATTTTCCTAGATACGACAGCATTCACAAAGAGAAAAAAGGTTTCCCCAAAAATCGTTATACATTGCCATATCTAGTCCTGAATGCTCATGGATTATTTTTTATGTCTGGTGAATTTTTATGGCTAAAAAGCGTCTCAAGAAGAATGTAATGCAAAGCTGTCAGTATAAACAAAACAGACAGAATAATTCTTCTCCCATAAGAGAAATTTCCAAGAAGTTCCAAGTCAGAACTGCTTTTTTATAACTTAATGAAATGTCTTTTTACACCTGAATAATACACACAATAACCATTTCCCTGGGTTTTAAAGTATCTTTTATTTTCTGAACAGTTCTTTTTAGTTTTCCCTGGGTATGTTTCTTGAATCCATCTCATAGGATTGCGAAAAATAACAATGGAAAAGGTCTTTGTAGAAAAATTTGTGTGCTCCTCTAAATAGCGTGTCTGAAGTTCAGTAACTTCAACCTTACTGTTTCTGGAATATTTCTATTTTTTTGCTATGTTTTAAAGTTTGATTTCAGGTTTTCATTTTCATAAAAGTGTTGTTGTTTTTTCAAGTATCTGCCTGCATCCAGCTGTAGTATTTCAGGGAAAAAGTATTGAAATTCACTTTTGCAGAAAAAAATAGTATTGCTTGTCCTGCTGAGGTACATGTTACTATTTACTTTCTCAAAGGATCATTCATGTAGCTAGGATATATATGAACTAATAATCCTAGTATTTTAATGCACTTTGTAAACATCGTTTAACTTAGTGAGATCTGAAATTTACTATTTTAGGTATTAAAGAACAGAAATGTTATAGTGCTCTATTTGTATGTTTGATAGTATTTTTGATCTGAAGGCTAGGTTCACTCAGTACTTTCTCCTAGAATATGTATTAGGATTGCAAATTGATGTGGCCAATGCCTTTTTTCTTACATTATTCTTCTGTGATAATTGCTGCAGGAATGAATAGAATGCTGTCTCATCTGAATGATTAAATTCTGTTTCTCTGACTCTTCACTGCTATTACTATAGTGATCTACTCTATAAGATCATCTTATTTCTTGCAGATGAATGATGCTATGGGATTTGAATTGCCATGGGTGTATTTTGTCAGTCTCGTCATCTTTGGGTCATTTTTCGTACTAAATCTTGTTCTTGGTGTATTGAGCGGGTAAGCATACACCTTTTTCATCATGAAGGCAGAGTCCTAAATTCAGTTGCCATGAACACACAGGTTGTCATATACAGGTGAGACTTCAGTTGCAATGACATTTTTTTTTTAATTAAATTTCTATTTTTTCCTCTTCTAATTTAGAACAGAAGGAGTTTTCTGTAGCTTTCATAAAAAATACCAAATAAAAAATCAGAATTCAGACATACTAGTATATATTCATGTCCATATTTGTGGCAAAAGTATAAGAAGAACTAAAAATTCTCTCGCACTTATTTAAATATGTTATTTTAATTCAGCTTCTGAGGCATCACATTTGCAATATAATTTGGGTAAGTAAATAAATTAACCAAAAGTTTCTTGCTTTTAAGAACTGAATGAGCCCCAAACTTTCAGTGTTAACACCTACGTGATCTGGCAGCTGCAAAAAGGACTCTGCTGTTTAATGAATGACTGAATCATAACTTATTTCCTTGCATTTTACAGGTAAATGATGCAATAGGATGTGAATGGCCATGGATCTATTTTGTTAGTCTTATCATCCTTGGCTCATTTTTCGTACTTAACCTGGTTCTTGGTGTACTTAGTGGGTAAGCAGTTGAGTCAACATTGTGTATGCTACTGCTACTTGTAAGATGGCCTCTGCATTTATTCAAGCTTCTCAGCAATGGCTTTTTTGCATGCACTTGAGATTCTTATGTCATCCTACCAGTGTTTGCTCTTTTGACTGAACTGTGTGATCCTAGTGCCTGTATCTGTCTGACATCACGTTCACCATGCTTGCCAAAAATATTCTTTAGATGAGGCACCGATCTTCTCATTCTCTAATATTTCAGCAGGGAGAAACGTTTTTCACACAGAGATGGGTGGCACTTGTACAGACGTATTCCCCTGTAATTATAGACAAGTGTCTCTCTGGAAAATCAATTCATTTTTTTTTTTTAATTCAAATAGCTATAAAGTAATTGGAGTGTTCTTTGCATTTACCAGTCATGTAGCAAAATTTATTTTAGTGGGGTACTTGAAGATCTGTCTGATAGAAAGAGTATGACTAGTTTACTATGACACAAGATGTTTAATGCTTCCTGTATCATTGAGGTGTGTACTGCTGTGACATCCCACAGCAGCAGTCTGATATTTTTATCAATAATCAAATATAAATTTAATATGGTTGTCAGTGGGAGGTTGTCACAGCACTTTGTTGCTCTGTATACTCCAGACTCCAGCAAAGAGCTAAAGTGTCATCAGTTTTAGATGTGCATTGTGGTTTAAAACTGTAACTTATGGCTACAGTTTGCAAAGTTTTCTTCTTACGAAGCCCCCGTTCTGAGGTTATATCTCTACTTCCTTTGCCATTGCCTGGCTTTCAATATACTTGAGCTTGGGAAACTCCAGTTTATGGTGAAGATATTTTTTCATAAAGAAAGAAAAGGTCCTGCTGGCATCTGAATCCAAATACAATTATAACACACATTATTTTTTATGTTAGCTACGAGTTACTCAGCAAATGATATTGTCCTGGCAGCCTTGGGCTAGCTGTGCCATCTTTGTTAACCAGCAGAAAAATGTGTCTTGCATTGAACACAGCCTTATAGTTGATGGTGTCATCAGGCTGCTGAGTCTGTGCGCAGCCATGTTACAGCTTTGCTGTGCTATACGTTAGGTTTGAAAGGAATTGTAGAATGTTATATATAGAATGTTCGTGGAAATCAGGGAATCAGAAACAATTTCCAATTGATAATCTGATAAATATGTTACTAGGACATTTTTGTTTTTATGGTTTTACAATGTGTTTTTAAAAATCATTTATCTGTGATAGATAAATGTTGCACACAGGAAACTGTGGAAAGCATAGTTTTTATCTTACTTTCAGAATCAATTTACAAAGCAGATGTTTAAAAGTAATGTGCTAAAAACACATTGCTGATTTACTGATTTAATTTCTTCCTTCCAAGACCCACCCTGTAATGGGTGACTTATGCTGTCATACAGGCTTTGTTTTGTTCACGGACAAATATGTAAATTGTTGCAAAACTAAGGGCCTAGCTTTTGCATCACAGCCACACTGGTCAAGTAAGAAAGAAAACAACAGACAGAAAACTGAGAGTAGTTGCTGTATGATTTATTTCTCTGTTTGATACTGTTACCTAACGTTGCTGTGTGACCAGACTTCCCACTAAAGCCATTAGTGGATTAGGTTTCCACGGTTCCTTTCACTGGCCCTTAAGAAGGTCATAAGCAGCAATTAATTTTCTTCCTGTTGTGTGAAGGTGTGCTATGGGAACACTTAATTATTATTTCCCTTTTCCCTTGCTTGACTCAAATGAATTGCTATTGGTTTCAGGTTTTTTTAATTTTATAAAAGTAAGTAGGGGAGAAAGTAATGCCAGATTTGGTGTGTCGATACACCTGTTTATTTCTTCCACTGATGGCAAGGAAATTCAGAGATCTACACAGTTAAGCTTTTTATTTGATTTAGTACATTTAAAATATTTTATAAGGCTTGCAACATTATGATATGTTAGCCTCTTTTTTTTTTTTTTTTTTTTAACTGCATGATTTGTATATTTAAATAAGTTAGTTTTTCAAAGCTAGTAAAAATTTGTTGGGTAAGTCAGATAAATAATTGCATTTTTTATTGTACCCCTCTGTAATTCTCTTATATTTGTGACTCAGATACCTTTAGTATCTACTGTGTTGGCATCAGTATTGGTACTCTTTCAGCAGTTTTTCCTTTATTCTGTTGTAATGAGACAACTTTGTTGAGGAGATTTTGCTGGAATATGAAGTTGTTCTATAGCCACTGTAACAATACAGAGGAAAAGGTGTCCCCTTATCCTTGGGTTCCATTCTGCAGACTAGAACTCATCACTTTCTTGATCCTTAGAGCTCTAATGGTCTTTAGAGTCCTCACCCACTTGCCTTTGACTTTCAGTGAACTTAACTGGCAGTGGTGTCACATGAGCTCACCTGAAATTTATAAATTAATTCATCCCTAAACTTATTTTCTGCTGAGGTGTCACTAACTGCAGCATCACTTAAGAATTCAGAGGTCTTGATGGATTGCCTGCATCAATGTTTGCTCCAAACATGTGAAAGAGACATCTTAGCACTCCAGTTGTTCACGATTTCCGTGCTGAAGGAAATTATATAAATAGATGGAGATTTGTGATGTATGAATATCACCCATATTGACATTGAGAAGGGGAGGAGAAAGGAGAAGATATATATTATACCAAACTGATACAAAAGTGAAAAAAATGTCCTGGCATACTTGTTTGAAACTGATAAAGGCTTGTGTGGGGCACTGTTACACTGATTTATTTTGATTGATGAATTCCTTTATACTTACATAGTAAATATTTTCCATGTATTTACAATTTGGACATGCCTGTTTAAATCTTAGGGGCACTCTGTACATCCTTTGGATGTATTTGTATTAATCAGCTGAAAGATACATATATATATAAAGATACATATATATATATATGTATATATACATATATATATATGTATATATTTCATCCTGAGCCAGGCACTGACTGAGTACTACTTGCATTCTTTATTTTTTATGTTCTTCAAACCATAGCATGAAACTTGTTCACTGATAAATCTACAAAGAAAATTAAATTTTACTAAACCAATCAGGGAATGCAAAAATTATGCCAAATGACTTGAAAAGCATGGCTTTGCATACAGATTTTGGAAGTGGAATCTGAATGCCTAATGCAACTTTTCTGTATGTTAGTTCTTGTAATATCAACTTGTGCTGTGTCCATTTAAATCTGCTGGTTTGATCTCTTTGTGGTTTTAAAACATTCATTCACTCTCTTTGCATTCCTTTGTTACACTGTGACCATCTGCCCCTTTGTATTTCTCTACTGGCTCTTGTGCACTGCATGCTTGATGTATATAGATACTGTACAAGTGGATGAGAATGATGATTTGGAAGATCTTTTATTTTACATCTAGCACTTTCTGAAGGTGAGTATTTCCTGGTGATCCATATCAGTTTTGCGTAATGAAGGTGATAATCATAAAAACTCAGTTTGTGCTTTTAATGAGCAGATATGTAAATTAATGGAAGTAACGTGTGTGTAGGAAATGTGGTAAATATTTTAATTTTTGGAAGGAAGCTGAGTATAGAGATTTTTTTCTAAATAGTCAATAGAATAACAAGGATGGAGAGATTTCATAGGCTTAGGTATACAATTGGTTTTGGTAGTTTTGTCTTTTTCAAAATACTGCCTTTTTCATACTCTGTATTGGACAAGTGCTCTAGAAATGCTTTTGGAAACAGCTATAGATGTGGCTCTAGGAAAGGGTTCTAGTGCTGGCTCTTGGTGCCACATCAGCAGAGGGCTCTGAAGAAGACTAGCTTTGGTCTGAGAACAGACTTGACAGACAGCTCCTCCCTAAACACGCAAGAAAAACTGGCAGCTGCTGAAAGGTATCTGGAAATATTTGCAAGTGTGATTCAAAATGTGGGCATGTTGGGAATTCCTTACAGCATGGTGAATTTAGCTAGGGGAATTTAGGTGGCCACCTCGAACTTTTACCTGATCTTTTCACAATAAGGCTGCAAGATTGAATTCTTATACTATTTGGAATACAGAATCACAGAATCACAGAAAGTCTAGGTTGGAAGAGACCTACAAGATCACCGAGTCCAACCTCTGAACTAACACTAACAAATCATCCACTAAACCATACCCCTAAGCTCTACATCTAAACGTCTTTTAAAGACCTCCAGGGATGGGGACTCAACCACTTCCCTGGGCAGCCTATTCCAATGCCTAACAACCCTTTCTGTAAAGAAGTTTTTCCTAATATCCAACCTAAACCTCCCCTGGAGCAACTTCAGCCCATTCCCCCTCGTCCTGTCACCAGGCACGTGGGAGAATAGACCAACCCCACCTCACTACAGCCTCCTTTCAGGTACCTGTAGAGTGCAATAAGGTCACCCCTGAGCCTCCTCTTCTCCAGGCTGAACAGTCCCAGCTCCCTCAGCCTCTCCTCATAAGACTTGTTCTCCAGACCCCTCACCAGCTTCGTAGCCCTTCGCTGGACTCACTCCAGCACCTCCATGTCCTTCTTGTAGTGAGGGGCCCAAAACTGAACACAGTACTCGAGGTGTGGCCTCACCAGAGCCGAGTACAGGGGGACGATCACTTCCCTGGACCTGCTGGCCACGCTGTTTCTTATGCAAGCCAGGATGCTGTTGGCCTTCTTGGCCGCCTGAGCACACTGCTGGCTCATATTCAACCGACTGTCAACCAAAACTCCCAGGTCCTTCTCTGACAGGCAGCTTTCCAAGCAATGCTTGTTGCAGCTCTGAAAAGCTGCAAATAAATGTATTATTCAGATAGCTTTGAGTTTTCTTTCTCATTGGCTGGTCTGCGTTTTGCCAGTTCACATTAGAAATTTAAGGCTGCAATGTGGTTGCGAGTAATTGTTTTAGCAATTAGAAATCACAGGGTTGTCATGACACAATTGCACTCTATTTTGATTGCTTTGTCTTCTGCACTAACAGCATGGAGGTGTTTTGGTCTGCAAGAGATACCAGAGTACACTTTTTTTTTTTTTTTTTCCTTTGTGAAGATCCCTCTGGTTATGATCCAAGGACTAGGCAGTGCAGCTTTAGGACAACTTGACACTTGATGAGATAGCACAGAAACTACAACTGAGGAGCTGCTCAGCAATTTGAGTTCTGTAAAGGGTGATGGACTGCTTCAGGAGCCTGCTTTTATGTGTAGCTTTTTTATATATGGCGTGTGTATCAGGCATAAACAGGACCCATGTTCTCCGAACTCATGAAATACCAGACAGAAACTGGGACCTCAGGGCAGACCTCCAAATATTCCAGGATAAAAGACCAGAGTGTGTCATGACCGTCAGTGCAAGAGACAGAAAGCTGAAACTAGAAAGTTAAGATAGACATTATAAAGTTAGAGGCTACCTTTAAAAAGTAAGGGGCAGAAATTGAGAGATACTCATCCATCCTGAAAGTATGTTTAAAAGTGTGCTGAAAGTTAAAATAAATATGCCAGTATTTCAGCATGCATTCAACTGTTTTACTATGAACAGAGAAAATAATAAATGATAAAATTTCGTAACTTATTTATCAAGAGTCATGGCTTTTAATGATGCATGATAATCTATTCCTTGAGATACTCCTTATCATTAGGGGATGGTTTCTGCTGACAGTATCTTCTGCTCAAGGCATTAGTATTTCATTGGGTAGCCATGGGAACAAATAAGACCTTTCAAACACACTTTAATAAATCTCTCTGAGTTGAGCTTACTGCTTTCCTAAAGGACACCAAAGCATAAGCTTTGATATGTCCTTATATACATCCTCCTACATGGAAGTCTTGCAGGTTACTAAGAGAATGGTTTTTTGTTTTGCTTGTTTGTTTTTGTTTTTTGTTTTCCCACTTCTTTCCTACAATATTATTTGGAATGTATTGAAAAGCTAAGGGCACATACTTATCCATGCTAATCTCATCCCACCGGTAATATCTGTCAATTCATATAATACAAAATATGTTCACACAGAGAAGCGTATATACCTAAGAACTGTTATCTACAGTATATATGGAAAAAAAATGTAGAAGATGAAATTTGAATAATGATGCACAAAATAGAAAAGAGCAGTGAACTGTCATCCATAGTCTTTCAGCAAAAGGGAAATGAACTGGTTTTGATAACATTATTTTTCACATCAGAGGGAAAGCTTCATAGAAAAAGGAGACTTACAGATAAAAATTTAACTCCCTCACAGGATATACATTAATAAAGAGGAAAGGAACTTCAACTCCAGATCTCAGCAGGTTGCTTTTGATTGCTGTGTGGCTAGTAAAATAAAACTCAAATACACAAATAAATACTTTTTAAAAAATCAAAAGGAAATGGGAATATCCTTGGTAGATCAATTGAATATACTAACAATAATGAGAAAATTCTTTCAGCTATATACAGGGGTAACTCTAACCAACTTCTCTAAACAGAGACCAATAAAAAACTATGGAGTAATCCAGTATCCTTTAATAAAAGGGCATGAATGAGAGTGATTTTTTTTTTTTTTTCCATCTTGTTAGAACTCATCACACTGTCTTATTAGGTGTTGGTCCTGTGAAATGAGCTCCTGGCAGTTAGCAAACCATTATGTTTCAAAAACTTTGACAGTGCTCATCATAATGGTAGGGTGAACACACTATGGGGAATAGTCCTACCCTCAATGCTGCCAGTTCTTCCTCTAAAATATCCAGCACTGTGAGCCAAACAAGTCTCTGCTCAGGACAGAATGAGCCAGTCTTAAAGTGCAAATATAGTTAGTCTGAAAAATCCAATCTCAGTTTTGTTCATCCATTACCACCTCTATTAAATTGTTCCCAATCTGTTCCCACAGCTGATTCCATCACCTTCATGTGCACTCTTTGGCATAATAATGATGTCCAGGCCCTGACACAGTGTAAATAGACATTTTGCTGTTGAGTGTACATTTTCTCAATTGTCCAGCTATACAGAAAAAACTATAGCTAGGTATTAATAGTCTGCATTTACGCATCAATTCTCCTTGCTCAAGAAAAATTCCTGATATATATATATATATATATTTCCTGCAGAAATAATTCTGCAGTGTTCAGCATATGAGTTATTATTTCTAACAGAAGGAGTAATAATATAAAAAAAAAAAAATCGAGTAATTAAAGATACGATGTCACACACCTTTTTTTTATATCTCATTACATTTGGTTACACAATAGGCCTGACTGTGAGCAATTGTCCATGCTTATCAGTACAGTTTAAGCAGTTTGAGTTCTCTGATTTGATCCTGCTAATTTGTTGGTTGGTATGGTTACCGTTGCATGAAACCTCTGCTGTGGCCATCGCTGTACTCCTGTGAGCACGTTTTTGCTATTGCGTGACTCTTCTCCATGAACAAACAAGTCTGTGATGTCTGGGTGACAACACTACATATGGCATTCACAGAGCACTTTCCACATACTTGCACCCCGTGCGCAGTACGTTACGTACAGGAGATGCAGGAGATGAATTCTTGCTCTTATTCTTTCTGCAGAGACTTGCAGTGACACAAAAGATCTGTAATATGGCCAGCCAATAATTAGTCCTGGTTTATGCTTAGAGGTAGAAGGCAATTTTTTGTTTCCTATTAACACTGTCTAAGTGATGGACAGGAGATAGAGCAGCACTCCTGTTGCCGGATTTTCATTTCACATGTACTGGTGTGTCAAATCAGAGTAGCTTGTTGGGATTTTTCAGTTTACAACAACTTGGGTGGAGTGATTTAAATCACATTTTAGCGGGGAGACCCTTATGAATGAGAGCATAACTCTTTGAATGCAATTTTTGTCAGGTTAGTCAAAGAACAACAACAAAACAACGCTAATTACTCTTTCAAATACCAGATCCAGGTCATTTTTATCAAATCGGAATGAAATATTTTGAAATTAGCCCTTAGCAAAGGCGTTTGTGAAACCAAACATTTACATATTTGTAAATAAATAAAGTCCAATTACCACAATTAACATACAGCTTACTAAGCCTGTCAGCTTTGTAAGCTTCTGGACTGAGTTCTAGCTTGAACACAGTGAGGGAGGCCAGTTCAGGCCATTAGTCTAATAACGGTTAGACTAATGATGCTGACATATCCAAAAGCCTTTTTTTTCTGCCCTGGACCTAGCCTACACTCTTCATAGCCATTAAATGCTACACAAGCAGCTGTCTTATTCCTCCTTCCAGGAGAACAGCCAATGCCTACATACCTGTCTATACAGCCAAATATCTTGTTGTCTAAATGTCTTTGTCAGCAGTTTTAAAGAGCCAATATCTCTCCTTCACCTCACCCCTATCAACTTTTTCAATTAACTTCTTGTTTCTTGGGAAAAAAAAAAAAAAAAAAAACTACTTTTGCTGTGCTAACAGATTACTAATTACACTTCTAATTCCATTTAATTCCACTCTTATACGTGGCATTTCAGTAAAAGGAATGTGTACATACATTCATACGAGGGATGTCACTTCATTGTGGCTGTCACTGAAAAAAGATCCAGATTCCTCCCTCCCTTGAAGAAAATGCTGTCTTCTCTAAATGTGTTCTATTTCTTCTAAATGTGTTATATTTCCTTACAAACAGTCAGTTTTTTTAAATAAAAGGAAATTTTGGAAATTAAGTACCACTACATCTCCCTCTACTGATAAATTGCTGCAGCATTTAACCAAGACATTGTCTGGCTTCTGTGCTGTATTGAAGGGAAAGGTCATAGTTAGCTGTGTGTATAAAAACTGTATTTAATTCTCTGCATGCAGCTATTTTAATATAAAGTCAAAGTTAAAAGGTGGTTCAGTCATGGGTGAAGTGCTGTTTGAAGTTGCAATCTTGCCAACTGTTCCATTTTAAAATGACTTCTTTCTTTTCATATAATAGCAGCAGCTTTCATTTTACTTTACCCACACAGATCACAAATCCTTCACTCTAATAAAAAACATCCAAAAGACTTAATTGAACAAAACAAGAGTACTTAGTAAAAGCTAACAAAGATTATTACTTCTGATTTTATGCTATGCTACGGTAGCTCATTTTTCCAAGTATACTGCCTATGAAATGAGTCACGAGTATGTTGTCCTAGTCAGATGTACAGGACAGCCTCTTTGAGATAAGCCTAAACCCAGTCTTGCATATACAAAAAATAATAATCTTATAGGCTTTTGACATCTTCTGCCAAAACAATGAAATCTGTTTGCTTTTATTTTTTAAATAAAGCAGTTATCCTTCATAGAGCTGCTAGGTGCTGTCACTTTCACAAGCATTTTTGCAAAGAGAAGGCTTTTTGAAGGACCTTTTCCGTGGATGTTAGATGAAGGGTAGCAAATGCAAAGCAAGCACTGGCATTCTTCAGCTTCATTTAGGTGCCATCAGATAGAACAGGATGATCTTCTCCACATGCCAAATGTAATTTATATTGAATGAAGGCTTAAGCTGTAAAAGGTGTAGCGTCTGCCTCATACATTCTGCAACTGAAAGTCTTTCAGTTTCTGCAGCATAACATAAAAAAATCTGAACGATTGCTTGTGAAGAGCTTAACTTAAAATTACTAATGGCAATGCAGAAAGTTAGTATTTAGAAGACATTTGAAGACCGCAAATAAAATAGTAACAAAACCAGATTATATGTTTGCAATTTAAGATAAATAATGTCTGTCACTGAACTATGTTGAAAAAACAGGAGACTATTATTTTACTGTATTTTGTTCTCAGGGAACCATAATACTGATAATTGTATTCATCTTGTTAAAATATTTTGCAAGTCTTACCTGTTTGAATCTTGGAACTTCCTAATATATTTTTCTATTTGAAAGAATATACCTTCAGTGCTTTAATAAATTTCCCATTGGGAGTATGTTAATTAGGGGAAATTTTAAAGTAAAAGTTCACAAAAAATAAAGGTATTGCAAATCCATGGAATTCAGAATTACTGTAGCCATTTCCTAGGTTTAATTTCAGCCACGTTGTAATACAACAGTCTAGGAGAACCTTAATTTTAAATACTGAATCAGCACATAGTTACAATACAGTTCAAAAGATGATTGCCTATCCCAGTCATACACATCGATCCTCAGATAAATCAGAAAATGTATGATCCCTCTAGCAAAGGGAGTTATGCATTTGGAGCCTTTGTTACTGTGCTGAGTGTTTTAACACTGGCAGTATATGAAATGTCATGGTGCAAGAACTTACTTGATAGTTGACTTGAGAAATACTTAATTGAGGGAATCATGGATTTGTGGGGTAGTTCAGGTTGGAAAAGAACTCAGGGTCATCTTGAGCACCCTCCTCAAAAAGTGTTGCTTAATTATATTAAAGATAATTCCATGATAATGTAGGAAATTAGTCAAATCACCAAGTTAAATTGACAGAGTCAAATACATTATATATCTTGAGATGGGGGAACCAGGCAGAAGATTCAGTTTATGTAAAAGGATGCAATTCTGATCTGTAAGGACACAATTTCTAAATTTTATTATCTGAGAATAAAAGGGCAAAACATCCAGATCTCAAACAGCAGAGGTGTCTGTGCCTGGTATAATTAAGAGGAAGCTTGTTAGTGAAATTTTCTGAACCATACACAGAAATAAGTATGTTTAGACATGGCCAATGAGCCATAGCTGGAAGAAGGAGGAGGTGTTTTAAGATGGCATTTCTTTTTCGCTGAAAGTAACGAAGTTCTCTGATATTATTTTATTAGTGCCAGTCAGATTTTAAACCTGTTTGTGAGAGTACATAACCATGTGGTGGCATATAGACTGTATGGGAAAGTTTAAGAATAGTGCTTAATTTTCAGTTAAATCAAAACAGCTCTGAAAGTTTTGATGTTGTTTTATAGGGATTTGCCATGACTTCTTTGCATCACTGTCTCATTTTCAAAGAAGCTCTCAAATCTTTTGTGTTGTTGATTTAGTTCATTTTCTATGTCGGTATGTTATTCTGCAATGTCAAGACCTAGGTCAAAATACCTGGCAGCTTGACAATCAGTATTTTTTTTCATTTTTTGCTTTATCTGAATTTGATAGAGAATTTTCCAAGGAAAGAGAAAAAGCCAAGGCCCGAGGGGACTTTCAGAAGCTACGTGAAAAGCAACAGCTCGAAGAAGATCTGAAGGGGTATTTAGACTGGATTACACAGGCGGAAGACATTGACCCTGAGAATGATGAAGAGGCTGATGAAGAAGGCAAACGGAACAGTACGTGTTCGTTACTTAGTGTTTGTTACTGTTTGTGTGGGACAGTGTGGGACAGTTTGATTGCTTTTAGTGAGTTACAATGGGGAGAATACAGCCTGTGTGGTGGTGGTGTCTGTTTTTCAGTTTGCAAAAGCATTTGTTAGCAGAACAATCATGTCTACTAATATATTGGCACATGAAGTTATGGAAGATAATCTAGAATTTTACAGCAAATGTTGCTCTGACCTGTCTATGTACAAATCATTGCCTGCACTCAGTCACTACTGAGATTAAAAAACTTTGTTTTATTTCTGTTCTGTGAAAAGTTAGTGCATGCATGCCCCTAGGTGTTGTCATAAATCCTTGGTCAAGAAGAATACATGCTTACCTGTAGGTGCATGCATTAGAAATCATAGCTCACGGCCAGAACTACAGTAAAGAAATAACCTTGTGTTAATAGGACTTTTTTGAGTTTTGAAGTAAGAATTTCAAAAAATAGTAAAAGTTACATAGTTTGATACTGAGGTATCTGTTTTTAAACTTAGCTCTGTAATGCATGTAGTTAAGTTTTTGAAAATATTTTTAAGAAATGTACCAGTCCTTTTGTTTGCAATAAAAGCAGGGTCTGAATCTGCGTTGCTGACAGGAAGGAAGGAAGATGATTTTATGAGAAGCTGGGAAGCAACTTGTGGGATGATGATGTCTGTACCACCCTAAAAGGAGTAATTTATATCTATATAAAAAACCATAGCACCAACAGAGTTTGATCTAGAGCAGAGCAAAAAAGCCAAAGGTTTAATCGAGTTCACCCTGCTTGGTGATTGCTAATAATTTTATGTGGAAGATACACATAAATTATGGGTTTGTGAGTGAGTATAAAATTCTAAAACTGAGAAGTAAAAGATTGCACATTCTACAGAGTAAAATCCAGTGTACAAGGCTGTCATGCAGGGTTGTAGGTGATGCCAGATATGCATAACTGTGATGGACTTGGTTTCGAAGTCTGCGATGAAATCTCAGGAATTTTTTGCATCGTGTTCAAACTGCCTGCTCATTAATTTGCTGTGAAGAACCCTTTGCCCCATCATTCCTTAAACAGCTTCTAGATCATGTAGGTCTTTCATAAATCAAAAATACTTGTTTCCTTACTTGTTGGGTTTGAGAGAGCTTTTTGACTTAGACATAGTTCTAGGACAAATTAAGAGCTGGAGGAGACTTCCAGAGTAACAACAGGATAGGGAATGTAATTAAAAGAACTTTAAAATAAATCTCAAGAACTGAATTTCACATAGTTGCTTCTATTTTAAATATACAGTATCAGAGCCAACTTATCAACATGAGAAATACCAAAGAAGAGTAGAAGCTCCTTTATCAGTGTTATAAAACTGCTGAATACTTAATGTGTGTTTTATCTTCAAAGCCCTAACACATTGACAGTCAGCTGGTCATAATACCCTTACAATGCAAATATTTGCAGTTTTCCTTTGACTTCAGAGAAAAACAGTTGAAATTGAGATTTAATAAGTGAATGAATTTACTGCAGTCTCATCAATACTGCATTGCTTTTCAATGAATAATGTTTCCTTTGCAGATGGTCAGCTTTTGTGTACTTAGTGGTATCTCTTTAGTCCTGTCAGCTTAATTTCTACTGCTGTAGCAAGAGAGAGTGTAGGGAAAGCTGGCAGACCTGATGCAATTCCTACTTCTTCAGCTCTGCTAGCACTGTAGAATGAAGTGAACTAAGACATCAGGATGGTGATGGCATCAGTATACCAGGCCCTTAGCTGTGGCTGAGATCTTGGTCATCTTCTTCTGGCAAGTTACCTGTCTTAGCATCATTTTTTCTCCACAAAGCAGACATAGTGCATGTAATCACCTGGAATGGTCTTTAAGTTGTATATTCCAGGCGTCTTGCGAAAATCACTTCTGGTTTGACTGAATTGTAAAAGGTTCACAAAATGCTTTGCACAAGTTCACTGGTTTGTTTCACAGTAAACTATTAACCTGTCAGCATTTTTTGGCACTGAGCATGCCATATGTGGATGTTGAGTGGAAATTTCCACCTAATGGACAGTCTCCTAGCACTCTTCTGGGTTTGTGCATATGCGCTTAAATATGTGGCAGTGTCATTCATTTTAAGTATCATCTGCAACAGGGTGTGAAGGACAAAGGTTTGCTCAATCACTCCACCTTCTTGCATTCAAGATGTGTTCTGCTGCACATCCCATTGCATGGGAGGGTGTGATGAGAGAGGGCACGAGCTGTCTATCCACTTACTCCAGAGAAAGCTGTTGGGTTAGGAGCATAACTATGATGATGAACTACTTCTTTGAGAGTCAGATGAAATTTAGCTAGCTATCACCAGGTTAATAATCTTGAGTAGTAAGCGTGGGAAATGATTTTAGTCCAAATGTACCAATGATTTCTAGAACTGTCTTTGAAGCAGGTGGTAGAGCTGGGCCCCAAGATGTATAGAATAAGCATTTGCCAGCTGCTAAGCAGCCATGGCCCTACTCCAAATGGCTAAGCCTCTGGACAGTCATGATTACCACCGAGGAGGATGGTGATGGAAGATAATCATGATGCTCTTCAGTGATGTGGTAGAGCTTTGGGTTTAGGATATGGGGGATCTCTTCTCTCCATGACAGGAAAAGGTACTGGTCAGGCAGTTAAAATCAGTGATTGTTGGCATCTTGTATGGTCATTAAAAAATGTAGTTTAGGTTTCTGCAACCACAGCATTTTAAAAGTTCTAACTAGATAACTGAATTCTCACTAAGTTATTTATACATGAAACACGTGTATTTGTGCATTTTTGTTGTGGATAGTGGGCAGGTATTCAGTGTTGTTGAGTAATGTACAACCTTTTACCCACTAGAATTGCCAGTATGTTTCTAGCAAATGTTAAAAGCTTTCGTCTTTATTATGAACCAACAGCTAGTTACCCTGAAATCAATGAAAAAAAACCAAACCCAACCTTTGTCTTCAAAGGAGTGTGAATTTAGCTCAAAATGCAAAAATCCAAGTGAGAGGTGAGGGCTGTAGCTCTGATAAATTATGCAGCTGGTAATTTCAATTTGTTTTGCCTAACGTTGCTTGTGTTGTGTATCTGGACACGTTTTTATTTTATTTTTGCGTTGCAACTTCTGCCATCTACTGTGTAAATGCTGGGATTGCATGTATGTGACACGAAGGGGTTACATTGGCTGACTTAATGGAAGAAAAGAAGAAAAGCAGACTTAGTTGCATTGGCCGTTCTTCCAATAAACATGGTAAAACATGCTCTGATTTGCAGTTGAACTTTCTTTTGTGCCAATACTGCATTTGATGTGTTAGCCTTTGAAGCACATTTTGTATGCATTTTCTATAACAAAAGTGTGTACATTTAGCATGTAGACACCCATGCATGCAGTTCTGCTGTTTTAAGTGCATGCTTCAAATAGACTGGTGCTGCAGTGCTCTGCCTTCTTAAAGCACAGTTTTTAATCCATTTAGATTTTGACTGAAGTGTCTTTAAATGTTGTTTAAGCATTGGTTTTCTTTTTTAAAGATACAAGATACAAAATATGTTTTAAACTCAGGTGTGAAGAAATCCATCAAAATATGTCATAAGCTTTATACTGGATCGTATTGCAAGTTTAGAACAGCATGGTTCTAATATCATATTCTAATATTATAGTCTAATATTATATTCTAATATTACTGTAAATATTAAATATAATATTTTTATATTTGATTATATTTTTAATGCAGGACATAACAACAAAACCCCACACACTTTTACTGTATCTGCTCTTGCTATTGATAGTTTTGTTTTGGTAATTTTGTTTTTTCAATTTCAATCACTCTCACTGGAGATGCGGAAGGGTTTTAGTGTGATGGGCATTTTCAAATCTGCACTCTTTTAATACTGGCAGATGTGTTGATTTGACATTATCACAATGGCAGCAATTAGGAGATCTGGTTTTAATCCTACATACAACAAAGTTATTGGAGCAACTGACTTCCTTGCTTTCATTAGGCAGTCACTGTTGTGGCTCAGCCAGAGGCTGGCAAATATGATGCAGTTACTTCAAAGAATGCAGAATATTATTTTGCTAGGACTTTATGGACTCATTTTTACAAATATTGGAAATTATTTATGTAGCTATTTATGTAGCTTAAAATTATTTATGTAGCTATTACATATATTGTAATACTGATTATTTCACCGTCCTTCCACTGCCAGGCAACCAACCACATTCAAACTTGTCTTTAGTTTCTGAGGGCTGCCAATAAAAAGAAAGCCCATGAGAATGAATGTTGATAGTATCAAAACTAAATCTGCACTATGTGAGCAGGTACCTCAGTATCACATAGAACATAATCCAGGCAGCCCCTCCATAAACAGAATTTGTCCTGAGTGGCTTCACTGTCAAAAGATTTCTTCCTGATCTGTTTTCTGGACATACAGCAGATTTAGGGAAATTTGTGATGAATTTACAATGATAGTGTTGCCATTTTTTTTTTCTTTTTTCTTTTTGGTTGTTAGTCTGTCTATCTGACTACTACATGACTACCTCAAATATTTGGCATAAAGAATTGAGAAAATCTATGTACTCATTTGAGAAAGAATTAGGACAATTCTGAAGCTTATGGAACTGGTTGGCTATTAGTAGCAGACACAAGAAGAGCATTTTGCAAGGTTCACTCTAAAATGTTGCCAGTATCATACCATGTTTAGTAATTGTATTCTCACCAATAGATATTTCTGGTTATTGTACACTAGCTGTACAGATCACTGTGCTTCTGCATGTTTTTCCTTCAGGATGTGTAACCAGAAAGCTACCCCCAGGTGGTCACTGTGGAAGTGAGATCAGCCAGTGGATCGATAATACATAGATGAAGTTGAACCAGAGTAAAATAGAATTTATATACCTTCTATAGGAAAGAAATTGCCACAATAATATGTGCCACCAGGGTTCAATACTGCAGGCTGTAATTTAGCCTGCTTCTGGATTCCATATTAATGCTAGATTGTCATATAGCAGGATTATTGGAATTTATTTCTTCCAGCTCCACCTGGCTGGGACACATCAATGCTGATGGACACCAGCTCCCTCTTAGTTATGCTTAGTTATGCATCTCCTGGAGTGGAGTTTGAAATTTCTGCTCCAAAAATCTGAAGACTGTTTAAAGAGCCAGCATTGTATTACAAGGAAAAACAAACAAGAATAATAAAAACAAACAAAGTTCTTATTCTCACAAATAAAATGCAGTAGCTGATGTTTTTGACCTAATTTTTGTACACTCAGGAAGGTATCAAGCTGCATGCTGTACGGGTAGTTACAATGCCTAATGCAAGCATTCTGTCCTTTGAAACCAGTTCCCATAATTTGAAGAGCTGATGCTATCTAGAAATCTAGATAAACTTTCCAGAACACCAGTAAAATGAGGACAAAAGATGAATAAAGAACAGAGAAAATTTGGTATATTCCCTTGAATACTGAAGTCCAGGTTTTAAAACCTCAAAGCTGGCCTTCTCTGGGCTGTACTTTGCCCAGCCAACACCACCTTACGAAGCTGTCCTCATGAAACTGGGTCTTTTCAAGACTTGCCAAGTTGCTTGCATTAGTTAGAGTTGATGTGGTCATGCAGTGCTCTTGCTGTTTTCTTCTAGCTAAAGATTTAAAGACTTGCTAGCATTGTTGGAGCTAGACCTCCACACTGCCTTTCCCAGTGCTTCTGTCAAGTTTTTCTGTTCGTGTACAAATTACATATAATGATAGATGTGTTTCTAATTTAAACTGAACTGCCATGGTTCTTTTTTTTCCTCTCCTATTTTGTTAACAAAGCACCTGCAAGTCACTAATGGAGCTAGAGCAGCGGCCCTGTTTGAAA
The DNA here is from genome assembly GCA_011076525.1 of Nettapus auritus. Classification (NCBI taxonomy): domain Eukaryota; kingdom Metazoa; phylum Chordata; class Aves; order Anseriformes; family Anatidae; genus Nettapus; species Nettapus auritus. Next base: position 1,695,047 of record CM021776.1, on the reverse strand, counting down.
TAGGGGATGACATCCCAGCTACTTAATAATTAGTGGAACTGACATTGGCTTCAACAGGGACAAAGATTTTTTTCCTTGATATTTTGCTTTTCTTAATGCAGTCATGTTCAGAAAGGGCTGATAATTCTAACTGAGCATTAACTCACCAAGTCTGGGTAGACTTAAATAAAATACATTACTTTACACTTAAAAAATTATTTGACATATATTAAAAAATAGCATTTGTGTGACACGGAGTGACAATTTGAGGAACAAGATTCTAGGTACTGCCTTGGGAAGGTATATTTGATGCACAAGTGTGAGGGATGTTGCACATGATGTGCTTGTGGGACTTTCTGCAAAAGTGGTCCTAGCTCTGCTTTTATGTAACAGCTCTTAATAACAGCGTATGAAACAAGCCTTCTGAACTCCTGTGTTTGTGGTTACCCATAAGAAATTCTAAAATGTTCATCACTAGGTGGTTATCATGTTGTGTTTCCTAACAGCAAGCTACCACCCAGCAAAGAATAACCATTTCAGTTCCTTACCAGACAGAGAAACTCATTGTATTTATTGCAAAATAAAGCTAACATTTCTTCTTCCTTCTGAGGATCTGAGACAGTGCTTGAATAGTTTTGTCATTTTTTTTTCCTAAGCCCTTGAAAATATTAATTATGGAATTTGGATGTCATCAAAGACTACATGCTTTTAATTTTGAACAAAATTCCTTTTTAACTCTGTAAGCTGTGAAGTTCACATGAGGCTAGCAGTATTCATTTTCTAAAACTTCAGTGATATTAGATTATATTATAATATTAGAATAGAGGCACTTGCAGGTGCTAACCAGGGATTTTTCATTTATAAAATACTGTAAGATTTAAAGAGAATAATCAAAACAGAAGAACCTTGGGAAAGAATGTTTTGCTGTGCTTACTGCCTGTAGTGTCTTGTTTTATTCAAAGACCCGCATGGACAGTTTGGATCCTATGCTACGCCAAGTCTGTGTTTAACGTTTCATGTAGCGGAGACTTAAATTTGTGGGGACAGATTCTCAGCTTTTGCAAAGGCTTGCTGAGCATCTAGTCTGCACAGAGCTGTCGGTTTCTCAAATATGGAATTGGTGGGCATGTAAACCAACCTACCATTAATCGCTTGCAAGTATCTCTAGGTCAGTATTGAGGCAATACAGTGGCTATGCAGAGAAGCTGTTACTAACAGTTCTCATTTTGTACCTGATCTGTAGACAAAATAGAAAATTAGTGCCTAGTTCTCACTCACATTAACATGAATAATTAAGCCCACTTTCAGCCTCCTTTAGGCAACAGTCTAATGAGAGATCCCTAATAGAAATGGGCATTGTAGTCCTTCTGCCTTCATTAATCTCAGTCCACAGATATGGGCTTAAAAATATATATATTTAATATAGAAATATTGGACATTTGGGTATGTGTTGATCCAAAAAGCAACAAACCATCAGGAGGTACAATCCAGAATACCCTTAAGATACTCTCTTTTGCTTTTTTATTCTTGCTATTCTACAGTTATTTCTGTGCATCTTTCACCTTCTCTCTTTTTTTTTTTTTTTTTCCTACTTTATATATACTTTCTTATATATAAACCAGCAAAATTAGTTTGACACTTTTCTTGTTCCTGAAGTTTTCCTTTAATGCTTCCTTTTGCTGCTGTGGAAGTAGCGTTCTCTCCTAGGATGTACTGAGCACTTTGACTGTTCTTTCTTTCCTAACACCTATCAATCAATATGTTGTCCTCTCTCTATTTCAGTTGATTTGGAGGTAACTGGTGATGATCAATTGACAAATGAGTTTAGTCTAATAAATCATTAGGTACAGTTGCTAACTGTGATCCTTACTTGAGCGAGGGGTTGGACCATATAACCTCCAGATAACCTCCTTTTTATTAGTAGTAGTCCTCTCCATCCATTGGAGTTCCCATTCTGCCATTCCCAGTGCTCCTTCTTGTGTGTTCATGTGATACTTGCAGGCACGATTACTTTCTAGTGTCTTGCCTTTATAATTTAATAATGGAAGTGAAAGCATAGAGCGGTCATTGTGATTCGAGTGTGATAGCCCCTGTTTTGAGGGGAACTTTGGTATTTCTTGAGATTAGCAAGCATGTTTGAATTAAATTGATGATTACATCCAAGGTGGTAACAGAACCCTTCAAAGGTCACAGAATCTAGCATTCATTTATTAGGAGAAACATGCTCTTTGTTGCAAAATCCCCTTACAGTGTATTCTGTGGTGCATTTTCTGCAGTTATGATGGGTCACTGAAATAAAACAAAAAACTTATACTCTGGAATTCTGTGTGATTTGTTTTGTTACAAGAGGAGGAATGTTGGAAGTGTCTGACTTCATCTACTATTCCTCAGACCTTCCAAGCTCTCATAAGATCTGCAGAGCGGAGGCATTCTCGTAACAGAACAGATCAGATTCTGTATAACGCCTTGCTTGGCTAGCACTCTAAAACAATTGCTGTCTCCTAACAGCAAGTATGCCCACCAGTGAAACTGAATCAGTGAACACAGAGAACGTGAGTGGCGAAGGAGAAAACCCAGCATGCTGCGGGAGTTTATGGTGAGTACACACAAACTGTTTCAGGTTCCCTCCTGTTGTGGTTTAACCCAGCAGGCACCATGCAAAAAGGTCAGCTCCCCCCAGTTTAACTGGTCAGCACGATGCCACATGTCACGGAATAGCCCTTTGGCCAGTCTGGCCCAGCTGTCCTGGTGCTGTCCCCTCCCAGTTCCTTGTGCACCCCCAGCCTCCTTGCAGGCAGGCTGTATGAGAAGCCAAAAGCCCTTGACTTCCTGTAAGCATGGCTCAGCAACAACCAAAACATCAGTGTGTTATCAACATTTTCCTCATCCTAAATCCAAAACACAGCACCATACCAGCTACTAGGACAAAAATTAACCCTATCCCAGCCAAAATCAGGATATCTCCTCATCTCAAAATTTAAAAGAAACATTCTCTTCCTTTTGCTGATTTAGCTAAAATTGCTTTCAAGTAGTCAAACTTCGTGTGACTTTTATTTATTTATTACCTTTTGTTACTTTATGTTAGACTCTGGCATTAATACACTCCTAATGTTATCAAATTAGGAAAATGTAGATAAATTCAACTAAACTTCTAGTGGAGTTATATTTTCCTGAAAACATGTATAGAATATAATTACTATTGTCCATAATATTAATAATAAAAGGAAGTCACCTATGACATGCAAAAAAGAAAAATGTTTTCTGTTATATTGTATATGAACTGGAGAATATGTATTTTGTAGGCAATAACTGAATGTATGGAAGTATTTTGTATATACAATGGTGTTCACTGTTTATTTGCTCAGATTTTCATGTTTTCCAAGCATCTTCTACATGAGCATTTTAGTTATGTTTAGTTATGTTTAGTTAAAGCATTTCCTTTCTTTCATTTAGAAAATTTGTAGAGTTTTGGGAATGGTATTACAGAAAATAAGTAACAGACAATAATATTTTATCATTCATGAAGCATCTTGTTGGGAGCCTATTTTATGTATATGTAATTCCAATGTATTGAATTGGAAAAGTACCTTATTCCAAGGAGAATTAATATGTGTTAATTATTTTTACTACACTCTTTAAAAATTTGTTTTCCTTTTCTTTTAGTCAAACCATCTCGAAATCCAAGTTCAGGTCAGTATTTTCCTTTCTTTTCATCACTTTTTTTCCTTGATCCTTATATATTTCTTGTTTTCCTTCCTATTTACACATCATGATGATCTAATATGGTTATTTTTTGTTTACTGTTCTTTAAATTGTACTGCTTGAAAATTGTTGCTAATAGTTACTGGTGAATACAAAAGAAAAATATTCACAGACATTCTTGGGAATCAAACTCCCTGATTTGCTTTAACAATATTTGTGGCTCTCTTTTCACTTACTAGGAACATTCGGGAGTGTGAGCTTTTATTTGCAAGTATGATTGCAGAAAGGAAGGGTCATGAGCAGAATTAATAGTCCTGATAGTGTAGACGTGGGATGTGCCAGCACAAAACCAACAGGGTTTTTTATTTTGATTTATTTCCAGTCTACGGAACATAAATTGAGCAATTAAAAAGGATAACTGCCAACACTGAAGATATACCTCTTTCTGTTTAAAAAGGTTGGGTTGCTCTATGAAGCAGAATAAAAAAATAAATTAAAAAAAATAATAAAAAAAAGCTTTTAAGCTTTTTGATTTAAGGGAAATAATCAAGTGGCAGACCTAATGAATCATGAAGGGCAAAGACACTCCTACAGTTGAAGACAATCCACAAAATAAATCTTCTCACAGAAAATTTTCAGTGAAAATAGGGACAATCAAGATTTGTGCACATGTGGAATCAGCAGTTTTGGCAACACCCAGAATCATTACAATTTTTTAACCCTAATAAAAGTGATAAATAGTGTACCTATTTTTTTTTCCACTAGCCTTACTAACGCTAATGTTCTCTGAGCATTGACCATTGGATTGCGACCGTTTTGAGTGGATTTGCCATTATATCACATTCTCCAAATTTGGTCTATTTGCACAGCAGGGACTAATACAAACATTACAAAGAAAATGTAGTAATGTCTAAGTTCTGATCCATACCCATTGCTTGTATTTAAAGGAAAAAAGAGAACACTAGAACTCTGCTAAATGAAATCTGCTATGTCAGTTTGAGAAATAAAAATCTCCCCCCAAATCTGCCATTTTTAATAGTTTAGGCTCTAAGAAGCAATCAGTCAGTGCTACCCATCTCAACATTCATTGCTCTCATAGTCAACACCAATTTGAAAGAAAACTTACTTGCAAACCAGAAAGTAGTCAAAGTATCTCTAGCTGTCTAGATTTTGTCTGTCACTATCCTAAATGTCTTTTGCATGAGCTCTTTGATCAGAATAGGTTCTTGCTGCATTAAAAACACAGATCACACAAGTCTGTTCGTGCATGCCATGGTGCATCTACTCACAGAATTTGTGGCAGTCAGAAATGGGATGTTTGTGCATCTCATCCGGAAGTGCTGCAGGGGTCTGCAGCACCTGGAGGTCTTCCTACTACTTCTCTTCCATGTGTGGTATCAAATTTAAGACCGGGGCCTTAGAGGGCTATCTAACCATGAATACATCAGTGAATGAAAGTGAAATTAGGAAAATATTTGTAAGAATAATGACTTACTCATAAATAGTTATGAAGAAAAAACGATAAATTATTTAAAAGAGAATTTAAGCAGTGAATAATTTGGTTTGTTATAACAAACTATATCAATTTTAAGTGTTCTCTGTGATCTGAATATTTACTCAACTGCTATATTTTCTGAAAAACTCGTGATAATTTCATAAAAACAGTATTATATCATTGCAAATTTAGGAAAATTGAATTTCTCTTCAAAATAAAAGGGTATGTTTCATGCTTCAAAAAAATAGAGCTTATATTTTAAAAATGGGAGGGGTGGTAACTAAAAATAAAAAACTCCCATGTTCAAATTTGTTTGCCTATTTTACATAGCCACATTCTTATGTGTACAAAATACATTATCTGCTACTTCAGGCACTAAAAGTATTAACAAATTCACCTAGTTATTTGTAATGATTTTCCATAGCCATGGTGCCATGTAAGAGATACTGCCAAGAGGCTGCGGTGCCCTTCCCTGGTCTTAGCCAGTCACCCTTACTGCTCTTTCAGTGATGCAACAACACAAGGAATTACATAAGAAAACTGACCAGCTAAAATCAACCCAGAAGAAAAAAATTGGTTTCCACCAGTCAGTTCTCAGCTCCTACTCAGTTTGTTGTGTATAGTTTTGGCAAATGGAAACGGAGTGGGCAGAACAGGGAGAGCAAACCACTCCTTTATGCTGACTTGACTGTAAAACTCCAGAGGAAGAAACTCATACCATGCGTACTTCTGAGCTCCTTGCTGTATTAAGGCTTGCTTAAGCTCCCATCATTGGAATCTGTGCCTGCTCTCCTTGAATTTTGGATGAAGCAGTTGTTGTGAGCTCCTAAATTTTACTGAGTCTACAGCTATAGCTCCGGGCATGTGAATTTTATGTGCCTTCCTTTTACACAATATCAGGTGCTTTTTAATCCTTCTGTTCCTATGATCTAACAATGTATTTTCTTCCTGTTTTTCAAAGAGAAATGCAACCCAATAAGACTAATTTGGTTTACTACAGCTCCCAGGAATGAAGCAGAAATTGAATTCTGTTTTATGAGGCCTAAACTGAGCTAATGCCCTCAGTCAGAATCCAGCTCATATCTGGCTAGGGTCTGTTTACTTGTCCTTGATTATCACCTGTATTCATCTCACAAACACTTCCCAACTAATAAGATTTCAAGGCATATGAACAGAAACCTCTGGAAGTAGTTGAATAAGATTTCTGACACTACAGGGTAGATTTCTAAAAGATGAGCTCAACTTTCCTGCCCTGTGTTTGATCCTGAGTTTTGCCTGTAATTTAACTCAAAGCCTCCATTTTCAGACTAAATATAATCTGAATTCTAAATTGCTTTGTGGGCTTTTCTTTGCTGCTATTAATTGTATGGGGCATAGGAAGACAGATTACTCAATTATCTTGTTACTCAATGACATGTTAAATCCAGATTAATACAATTGTCACAGACAATTAGAGACTCCAAAGGTTGTGGCTTACTATTAGAAATCCATAACAAAATCTAAAATGAGAATAACAATTTATCACTTCTCAATCTATGACCATTAATAACTTGCACTATTTTTCTATGCAGATGAAACCCTCCCTAAGTTCTTATGCATTTTCTGTATAATATAAATGTTTTTATTTGAACTTTCAGTCGACGCTGGCGTCGCTGGAATCGATTTAATCGAAGAAAATGTAGAGCTGCAGTAAAATCTGTCACGTTTTATTGGCTAGTTATTGTCTTGGTCTTTCTGAACACATTAACTATCTCATCAGAACATTATAATCAACCTGACTGGCTGACCCAGATCCAAGGTACAGTCAAAAATTATTTGTCCTGTTTTTGATTATGTATACTTGCATTCTATCAGTGGCTACTTTTTTACTTTGCCATTTTCTTTTTTGTTGCTGTCCTGAAGGGTGATACAAGAAATGACTGAGTGTATTGGATTTCTACATCTGTAACACAGCTTAATGGCAAACCAATAAAAAATCTGACAATAATAAATTCAAAATTCCGGTATTTTGTTGTTAAACTGTGCTTGAAAGATGAGGAAGAAAAGGGTAACTGGCACAGTAGAACATGCGGTGGGCTGCATTCCTTAAGTTAGTGTGGACTCAAGCTATGAACCGAGCGGTCTTGAACTCCACAATGGATTGGAAATATTAATAGGTCTTAAGTAGCAAGAAGCTCTGCATCCTTGTGTAACTTTTGCCATTTTAAATCCAAAGTAAAAAGCAAACAACAACAACAAAAAAAACCCACCCCAAACCCTATCATACTTCTTAAGCATAAGACTGTAAACTCATATATAAGTATAAATATTTTAAAATAAAAATGGAAAATATGAGACAATTCAGAAATGTCTTCTTCTTTTTTTTTTTTTTTTTTTAATATTTTGTTCCAGATATCGCAAATAAAGTTCTTCTGGCTTTGTTCACCTGTGAAATGTTAGTAAAGATGTACAGCTTGGGTCTACAGGCTTATTTTGTTTCTCTTTTTAACCGCTTTGATTGCTTCGTTGTCTGTGGTGGCATTGTTGAAACCATTTTGGTGGAGTTGGAAATTATGTCACCCCTTGGAATTTCGGTGTTTCGCTGTGTTCGTCTCCTGCGTATTTTTAAAGTAACAAGGTAAGATTAACTAATACTGCTAACTTTAGGGATAGCTGAAGAGTGATCAGCAATTCTTTTGTAATATTTCATCATGCACTGCTCTTTTACTGTTTTTTGGTTGTTTTGTTTTTGTTTTTGTTTTTTGTTTTTTTGTTTTTTTCTCCTCGTGTGTGTTAACACACACATTTTAATTTATAGGCACTGGGCATCCCTGAGCAACTTGGTAGCATCCTTGTTAAACTCAATGAAGTCCATTGCTTCACTGTTGCTTCTGCTTTTCCTCTTCATCATAATCTTCTCGTTGCTTGGAATGCAGCTGTTTGGAGGCAAATTTAATTTTGATGAAACTCAAACAAAACGGAGCACCTTCGATAATTTTCCACAAGCTCTTTTAACTGTATTCCAGGTAACTGTCTTTCATCCCCTATGAAACATTTTACCTTTGATGATCAACAAAACTGTTTAAGTGATCATGTTGCCTGAAAACGAAATCACAAATACTATTTATTCAGTTCACTTTAAGTAGCATTCTGCTCATTAAATTCAGTATTCCGGTAATTCTGCACCATTTGTACCATTCGTTTCATGTCTTATTTGATCTATCTATGCAACATAGCTGTCATATTACTTCACAAAATTAAATCTTATTTGTCCATAAAATATACACTTAGAAGAAGAGGTGGAATGTTATTTTATTTTAATTATTTTGTTTTCTTTAACTTTATTATTTATATAAAAGTTCAGCTGTTCCCAAGTAGGAAAAATTGAGAAGCATTGTAAGCGTGCATATTTGCATATGGGTCCTATCAGTTACTATAATATATAAATAAGTATGAATTTCTTTAAAGGGACACTGTCAGGTTTATTACAATTTTAAAGCAACATACCTATTGCTTTTGAAAAGACAGGGCCATACTTACAGTGTATTTTTCATTATTTTCTGATGCTTCTGTTTTTTGTTTTTCCCGTCTTTGGACACTGTAAATAGGCATAGCAGTTTCATCTTTGTAGCCATTTTCATGTTCAGCTTACCACAGTGGTTTCAGGCATTGTAGATGAAAGTTTAAAGGTGACCCTGTAAGACTCAACTCTGTGTCAGCTTCCTCAGTAGATGTTTCATCTGGTGGCTGACCAGACCAAGCTAAAAACCTTTTCAAGTAATTTTAACTTAACAAAATCTTAATGAAAAATTTCCTTAAGAAAAAATATCCACATTTGACATGACATTGCCCCTTTAAAAAATTAAGACCATACTTTCAAACTCTGCTAAGCTGGGCTTTATTCAGCTTTTAGGATGCCTGTTTTTCAAAGGAATGAATCTTCATTCATTTTGAGAATATGCTCTGGAGCAACCAACTTGTTGGTTGGTCAACAGCTATGAAAATCAAATGATAAATTTAGCTCTCAAAAAGGTAAATTTAAGAAATTGGCACACCTATCACTTGAACAGTCACTTGATTACTTGGAATGAGATTAATTTCCCAGGATAGAACTGATACTATTTAAGTTACTTAAAAATATATAAAGCACCCCCTATAACCTTTCTCATAATAATCAGAATTTTTGTAGCAGTACAGAAGTGTAGTTGTCACATTGTAAACTATCAACAAACGTCTTTAAAGTTCTTTTAGACATTGTTGAAATTATGTGAAACCATAGTAAATAAGAAAATCATGTAATTCTCCCACAGCAGTGAGCTCCATTCAGTATAAAATAGATACCAGTTCAAAAACTATACTGGTACTGTATGTGTATTATGTAATTTATGATAAGGTGACTGGTCTCAGTTAAAACCAAAATTGGGAAAACTCTTTTACGGGACTAAAAAATGACACACTAGAAAAGGTTTGTAACCACTGTTTTTGAAAAGAGAATCTGCAACAAATACTGAGTTGAGAATCTTGATTTTCAAGAGTGTTGAACATGGGGACATCACCAGATTTGTGGCATTACTGAAAATTAGGGCTCTTAGTTTTGCATGCCCAAATCAATAAAATTCTAGTTTTCTATTTTTGTTATTTTTGCTTTTGAAGTTCAGTGATTTAACTGCTTACCATAAAATAAAAGCTAGTAGATTTAAACCCAGGCTTTCAGGAGGTGTTTATTTAAATAGCAATTTTAAAACAATGCTTATTAATGAAAAAAATATGGTATTGCTTTGTGTATACAGAAAGTTAGCTTTGTAGTGAATTTTGAGAAGAGGAAACATAATCCTCTATTGCTCTTTTTGATACTGAGGTACTAACAGTGTCTCTGCTTCTTAGATCCTAACAGGTGAAGACTGGAATGCTGTTATGTACGATGGCATAATGGCATACGGTGGCCCATCGTCCTCAGGCATGATAGTCTGCATATATTTCATTATCCTCTTCATCTGTGGTAACTGTATCCTTTGTACTCCCTGGAAACTTCTCCAAATGGGACTGTGTGGATGGGTGTAACCATACTGGGGGCATATGCAAAATTTCTCTAGGAGTGAGTAGATTGCAGTAGATATGAATGCCCATTCTGTATGTGCTAAGTCCTTTGAATTGACTGTACAGCAATTCCCTTTTTTTACATTCCCTAACACATGAGATTCCAGTGATCTCCAAGTGCATCTCAAGCCACTACAAACCACTAGATTTTTTTTTTCATTCTTCCTTATTCTACCTGCTTGTCTCTATTTGACATCTCTCCTCAAAATGCACGGATGAAGTCTGATCTCTATGACAGTAATTTCCCGTTCATCCTTTTGATGCTTGTTATAGCCCTGATAAATCTTACACATACTGACAGTGGAGCCAGCGATCCACTGTATAGTGCAGGGGCCAGATGAGAGAAATCTACAAGGAGAAATGTTAAGTCAGTTAGGATTAAGTCTTCAGCAGCATTCCCCTTCCCTGCATTGAGTATACTGGAAATACTCCCTTGGTCCCATACAGCAAAAGAAGCTGGTGTCATTCTCATAAGTTCTTAAAAGGTCAGGAGGTAATTAAAGGGCAAAAACATTCTATTTTCTGTACTATATGGTACTTGAATCAGTGTTTGTCCTTAACTGATATGGACTGAAGTAGGGAATTTGATAGAGATCGTTATAGATACGGAAGACAGGGCATTATAAAAATATTTTTTTCAAAATGGCTGAGCAGTCTTGACTTTTGCAAAACAATGTTTCATATTTAAAACTTGATCAGGCAAGCATAAAGTTATTTTGTTTGTTTGTTTAAATACATCAAATATTCTGCTATTTTAAAATCAGTGACCCTAATTGATCTCTGCTGATTTTACACTTGGTATTATTCTGGTCCATAAAATGAGTGTTATTTGCACTACACTCCAGCATCACACCTCTCTACACTTAAGGGTGGGAACATGGGTTTTATCTCTCTCACATTGTCAGTATTTCTGCTGATAATAAACAAAACGTGTGGTAAGGCATAATGTCCTTAAATGATTTGAAACAGATATCTTGCTAAATGTCTTCTTGGCCATTGCTGTGGATAACTTGGCAGATGCTGAAAGTCTAAATACAGCTCAGAAAGAAGAAGCAGAAGAAAAGGAAAGGAAAAAGAATGCAAGGTAAAACAGTTCAGGCATGTTGAATGAGCAGGAGAGGGGAAGAAGAAAGTACGGAATTCATTCTTTCATAAGGATTTTCTTTACCTAAATGCCTTCACCATCTTTAAAATTTACTGGACTCAGGAAAAAAGAAGGAAAGAATTTACCTTGACATTAAAGTAACACCCAATTAAAATAATTTTAGATAAAATTTGGTTAGTGACTGGGAAAATAGAGTCATCTAAGGACATAATGATAAGCCAACACATATTTAAACATTACAATGGTAGGATTTATTGCACAATTAGAACAAGAATGTATTTGTTCTTGCCAGTGAACAACTCCCTGTGGAATCAGTTCTGTAACCCTTATATAGAAAAGACAACCTTCTGTGAGATCAGTGCATGTGTATTGAAGTCAGTGTAAGTTGTTATTTGAGTCCAAGGGCACAATTTATCCACCTAGAAAAGAGTAATGATCATGCATTGAATTTCTGGGGGATTAGCTTCTGCAATATATACAAAATGATAATGTTTTAAATGGATGTAGTGCATTCAAATGCAATAGATTTTATTGCTCTGACATCTACTCTTTAAATATAATTTTTAATATTTTACAATATGTTTAGGTATACTCTCAAGTTTTCAAAGAATGGGTATAGTTCACTTTAAGTCTTTTGTCTTTACATTATTTGCATTGTAACTTTTTATTTTTTTTTATTTTTTTTGTATTTTGTAGAAAGGAGAGTCTGGAAAATAAAAAAAGTGAGAAGGCAGAAAGTGACCAAAAGAAGCCCAAGGATAGTAAGGTGTTTATTTTTAAAAACGTGTCTTTTAGAGAAGCAGTTTCAATAATCCTAAGGAGTACTTTTCAAGCCTGCTGTGCTTTGTGATTTGTTTTGTGAATTCATTATCCATACATTTTTTCTAGGCAAAGGAAACTGTTCTGATGCTTTGCATCCTTGCAGAATCTCTTTAGCCCAGAAAATCCTTTTGATTTTGATATCCTGAAAAGGGGAGCTCTTAGAGCATGCAATAATTAATTGACATTACTAGGATCCCTGTATATGTTTTGCCGGATAAATCCAATGAAAGAGATGATAAATGAAAGTGAATGATAAATTCTTATTTTAATTTTTCAAATGTTTTTAGTATATTTTTTACCAATTCTGTTCGTTATATCCTGATTGTAATATACACTGCTAGATGTGGATATTATATAAAAATCATCTTATAAAAATATGTGTTAAAATGTCAGTTTTCTTCCACTGGTCTCTGTGTTACACTGTTTCAAAAAAACTCAAAGTAATCATGGGGGTGACTTTATTGACTTCAGAGGCTCAGTTCTTTTGCTTTCTAATAAGTTTTATACACAAAGAAATCTATATGAAAAATTATTTTTCTCCTTGTGCATCTCTTTCATTGCCATAGGTGACAATTGCTGAATATGGAGAAGGAGAGGATGAGGATAAAGATCCCTATCCACCCTGTGATGTACCAGGTATGTGAATATCAGCCAGAAGACAAGAGCATTTAAGTTTTCTAAAATATCCTAAACTAGCCCTCACTGAACACTGCATCAATTCATTTGAAGTTGCTGAAGTTGTGCTCTGTTATCACTGGATAAATGGATCTGTAAGTTAAGTATGACCTTTTTCTTCAGTTCCCTAGACTGTACATACATGAGAGTTAATACTGTGAGCCTGAAAACTGCCGGGCTTATTCTTATCTGGATGTGAGAGCAAATTCTAAAATGTTTGGCAAAAAAAGGAGATTCCAGGGCTGAAGGTGTTCAGTTACTTTTGTTTTAGCTTCTCCTTGTCCAGTGGACATGTCTGTCTAATAATAAGTTCTGACTGATTGTCTGGACACCTAATACAGAAATCTGATTCTACCCTACCTTTTGAGTATCTTAATATCCTTTTTATATTGTGGAGCCCAGAACACAATATTAAAGGTAAAGCCACACCAACAATATATTTATAGTGAGAGAATTACCTCTTTTGACTGACTGGCTATGCTGTGTTTCCAAATGCAGTTTGCCCTCCTGGCTGCCAGGGCACACTGCTGGCTCATTCATGCTCAGCCTACTGTCACCCAGCACCCCCAGATCTCTTTCTGTTGAGCTGCTCTCCAGCCACTTGTATCCCAATCTTTACCTGTGTCTGGCATTGCTCTGTCCCAGTGTTGTGTCAGTGCCAGGCACTTACCCATACTGAATTTGATCCCACTGCTGATTGTCCAATATTCCAGTCTATCTAGATCCCTCTGAAAGACCTGTCATCCCTCCAGAGAATCAACAGCACCTCCCAGTTTACTGTTGTCAGTGAACTCACTAAGAGTCATTCCACTCCTGAGAGTCATTCCATTCTATATCACTGATAAATGCCTTGAACAGAACCAGCCCTAGGCCTGTGCCCTGGGGAACACCACTACTGACCAGCTGCCCACCAGATGTAGCCCCATTCACAACACTTCTTGAAGACGAGTATAGCGTTGCCTAGCTTCCAGTCAGCAGGGACCTCTGCTAACTCCTTCAGTACTCTGGAGTGATTATCTCTTAGGAACTTTCATAGATTCATTCATATTGGTTCATAGATTTTTAGAACTGTGGTATGCATATACAATTTTCCAGTGAGCCATATATATTTTAATAAAATTGTATACTGTTATGAAAAAAAATAGTCTTTTTTTCTTTCGTAGTAAAAGAAATGTTTAATTTAAAGTAGGTGAAGATGAAGAAGATGAGGAGGAAGAACCAGAGGTACCAGCAGGCCCACGTCCCCGTAGAATATCAGAACTAAATATGAAGGAGAAGATAACACCAATCCCTGAAGGGAGTGCCTTCTTCATTTTCAGCAGCACCAATCCGTAAATATCATTTTGAAAAATACTGTTTTAGCCTCTCAGGTAGTGAAGGAGCAGGCTTCCTTGCAGTGAGGTGTGAGGTTAAGGAAAGAATTGCAGTATCTGTCTGCAGCAAGACAGAGATTGGTATATCTCCTACAATTTTCTAAATGACTTGGTAAATAAAACTATTTTGTTATATACATTAATTTGCTTCCCTTCAAAGATGACAGCATCTTTTACATATAGAGTATCAAGCCTGCATTTTTCAAGCCTAGCTATTTATTGTGCTAGGCACTGGATATAAAAAGTGTGACATGATACGAGCATTTTTTACATGAAATAGGATTGCTAGAAACCCTAGGAAGAATGGTACCTTTTTATAGCTGTATGGCTGAAAAAGAAGAGAAAGTAAGAAAGAGAGAAAGTGAAAAGTAGAAAGAATATATATATTACTCTTAGGGGGACAGTATTTTTCCAGATTCAAGCAAACACTGAAGAGAAAGACAATTATTTAACAACAACAACAAAAAAAAAAAATCAAGAAAAATTGTAGTTGAATTTGGGAAGGAACAGGAACCTTTCTCCAGTGCCTAACTCTAGAGCATTTCAGGTTCTATAGCAATGAAGAAAGCAAGCTTCGATAGTCAGTAAAAGTTGTTACTGATTGTTGGACAGAAGTGAACAAGTGAACAGAATTCATTTCCTACAGGACTGAAGATAGCTGATACATTCATAGATAGCAATTTTATCAGCAGTCTTAGAAAGGATTTTAAAAGTTATTTGGTATGGGAAAATACTGTCTTCTCAGTAGTAGAGGTTATCACAGGTAAGACTAAAAGACAGCATGAGGATCAGGATACAATGTTTTGGTGTTGTATCTTATTGATTACATGGGCTATCTAACATTCCTTGGAATTTTCAGACAAACTGGAAAGACATTTATTTAAACTGTTAATTTTAAGAACACATATGCTGAATGCAAAAATCACTAGATCTGAACGTATCAAATTCCTTTTGACTTCAAGTAGTGCCATAGTTTCTCACGCCAAAAGTTTGCTTACCTGAGATACACTCTATGCTGATAACCTACTTAACAGTGGAGTAAATTTTTCTAAAATTCTATTTGCACATGTAGTATATTTTTGTATTTCTTCTGCAGAATTCGAGTGGGATGCCACAGGCTCATCAATCACCACATCTTTACCAATCTCATCCTTGTCTTCATCATGCTGAGCAGTGTTTCCCTAGCAGCAGAAGATCCAATTCGCAGCCACTCTTTTAGAAATAATGTAAGCCCGTCATTTTTATGTCTGAAGATTAATATTTCCTCACAGAATAACAATCCTTTGGGACTATTGCCTGAGTTTTGATTTTCAAGTTAAGAAACTTTCCTTTTACTTTTTCAGGTCATACACAAGCATTTTTTTCCTGTAAAAGACATAAATCTTTTAAAGACAAGTAACTTTAGTGTTGGAACATCATAGGTATTAGATCCATTTTGTATTAGTGGTGAAGGAAGCCTAACAAGTTATTGTGAGTTGTGCATGCTTTTGATTAGGTATGAAATAGCTGAGATGATGGAACCAGTAATAGTCTGTGGGGACTTGGACAGAACTTCCAGTCCTCTCCTGCTCATTATTGATTTGCAGAGATAGCCATGGAGTTAGAGAAACTTCTTCCACATTTTCCAAGATGGGTCTACTAGGTCAGTACAGGTTCCAGTAAAGAACTACTGGGGCAATTACATGGAAAATGCAGCTTTTGTTTAGCCTGAGAAATTAACTCATAATATTAAAAAACAAAACAAAACAAACAAACAAAAAAACATAAGAGGACATCAACAGAAAGACCTTCCAAAATCAATCAGAAAATAAATACATGCATTATCAAAATTTTAAACTTTTTTTGTTTCAAGGTGTGGGGATGGCCACAAGTTGACAGTAGGCTGGGTGCTAATCTTCTGTATCTGAAGAATTAGCATTCTACTTCAGATTTTGTGTTCAGGTTTGACACACTTTTCAGTGCTGCCCCACTTTGGCTATGCATTGTAGAATAGTCACAGGGTGCACAAACTAGATTCCTTCCAGCTGACGCTGAGATTTACACTCCAACATATACACTCAATGCAAAAACTTTTGCTGAGACCTAAGCTGAGAAATGCACTTCAATCACTAATAGGACTTGAGTTCATGTAATGAGAACAGACATATGTAGGTAAAATGGAGGTATCGGTTCTCAACATTACTTCCATTTTCTGCTCTGCTCTTGTGTCCCTGTAGTTCTTGTTGGTATACGTGCAGCCTCTGAAGTCTTCTTTGGACTGTTGACATTCTCTGAACATTTTTTCAGTAACATAAAAAAACAAAACAAACAAACAAACAAAAACCAATCAACAACAACAAAAAAGCACAAAAGCTAATACTTTCTCCAAAGGTAAAACTAGGTCAAAGCACAAAGGCACTCTGTGTACTATTCAGTGGAGCCATATTGTTTCCATATCTGTAAATCTGAACAAGTGCAATCTTACAAATATAGCATGATAGTGGATGAACAAAACAGACCTGGTGAGCAATACTGAAATAGTTACTGTAGAAATGGCTTGAAGGGCTGGTATTTCTTTTTGTAACCAGAGGAGTGCTAGGAAAATGCAACTCCAGAGTCGTGGTAATTGAAGAGGTTATTCCTATTCCTTTACCTAACAGGTAAAATGTTTGAGTGATTTTGAGAAGACATTGCCCTCTTGTAAAAATCCACAAATGCACCAGACTTGCATATTTTCCTTGTTATTATTTTCAATTATTATGTTTCCTTCAAATGGCCAACTTGGCAAGGGAAAGAACTTCATGTTGAATGACAGAATAGATTGCTTGGCATTGACTTTGTGAGTTGGTAGCTAGAAGACTCAAAAACACTGAAAAATATGATGCAAAAGTTGGTTGTCAAGTTTTTACACGGGTCGCCTCTGCTTATTCCAGTTGGCACTCAAATTCAATATTATGGCCTTCTGGTGAGTATTCATGCTATCCCTTCTGCAAATATCATTGCTTCTAGACTGTCCTTGCTTTTTGTGATGAATATCCTGTGTTTGCTTATCACTGAAGGTTGTGGTAAGATTCCAAGGTAATGGACAGCACATGGGCAATGTCCTTGAGGGATCAAGACACACTTGCCATTGTTGAACATGGTAGCTAACCATCATGATGAGTCCCAGCTTCTGTGCCTCTGCTGAAATTCATGACATTGTACAGGAGTGAAAAAAAAAAATAAAAAAAAATGGAATGTCTTTAAAACGTGTCTTTTAACTCTAGAATTAATTCCTTACTGCTAATTTTTGTTGAACGGCTTTCATATATGACTCTTTCAGCCCCTGAAAGGGACAGAAGGATATATACATGGGAAAGAAAAATTCCTTTTATCTGATCTAATAGGAATATTTCCTTTGTGTGTTGCCTGTTTATTTTATTTCTCCTTCCCATTTTATTATCTGCTGCACCACAGGCAACATGTTTCTGTGCACAACTGATTGCTGGGTGAATTGCTGGATCCTTGAAACTAAACTAGTGCAGTACTGCAGTGTATGACAATAACTAAATTAGGTCTAGCAGTACTGCCACCTTGAAAGGGTGAAATCCTGGTTCTATTGAAATATATGGCAATGTTCCTGTTGACAATAGAGGACTCAGTATGAAATACAAAATATTTTTAAAACTTTGCATGTCACTGTGCATGTCACAGGTGTGGGTTCTTCTAAATTTCCAGGAAAAAAAGTCACTGCTATATCTTCCAAGTTTCAGAAAAAATAGATGCAGTGCTGATTTTAATTATTTCAGTTATTCATTAATTTGCTTTGTGACACTTTAGATCAGTCTATACAGTAATGACAACAAAAAAAGCTAACTTAATAGTAAACATCTCTCTTGTTTGTAAGATCATGTATCTCTGTGAAAGGCTGAAGAAAGTACCTGTGAAAGCTGATAGAGGAAAGTCTGAATTGAAAGAAAGTCTCACTTACTGGGTCTTTTTGGTAAAATCTCATATCCAACTATGGTGACATCTGATAATTTTTTATGTAAACAAAAATGGTTGCACAGTAGCCGGTATTTTAAACTACATTGACTTAATTCTCCATTTACCTATTTAGATTTCTTCAGGTGTTGTTGTGCATGTGGTCTAAATTGTAAAAAATTATTAATAGATTGATTTCTTACTGTGGCACATATTATACCTTGCAGATACTTGGTTACTTTGACTATGCTTTCACAGCCATCTTTACTGTTGAAATCCTGTTAAAGGTAATGCATTGTTAATTGATCCTTGTTAGCTCAAAAGCAGCTTTAGCAATAATGTTTGTAACTTTTTGTTTACCTTCCAGATCCTAGGGTATGCAGATTATGTCTTCACTAGTATGTTTACATTTGAGATCATTTTGAAGGTAACAGGTTTTTAAAGGAAGTTTGTTTAAAAGGATTTCCCTTGTGTGTCACCTTCCAAGAAAAGGCACTTGAAATGTTCTTCGCCTTTTCTCTAAGTGATCAAAGCTAAACTTTTTTTCAACAAGAGGATTTTTTTTTATTTGACAATTTCTTATAGTTTTGATTGGTTATTTTTTTGCCATTGGATGCATGTAGAAGCTGACTTTTTATCATTACATCAATTTAGTAATTCATTTTTTTTACCCTTTTAAAACTTACAGTTGTCAGAAAAGGGAAAAAAAACACTGCGCATGAGCTTTTCCTTCTCCCTGCTCTGGCATTTCTAAAAAGAGTTGATCAGTCTTGTAAGGAGGGAGCATGTAATTTCTCATTTCTCTTGCTGAACTACATTCACAGAGCTAAAATAGATAACTATTTTCTTGCAATAGGACTTGCAAGATATCTTGCATTTATCTATCTGTATACTAAGATACTTTGCATTTATCTTGTCTTGGGCATACATTTAAATACACAGAAAGGCATAAATATGCTTGCTTAAATGTATTACCCATGCATGAGTTCAAAATTGGCATTTTAATGTACAGTTTGTGTACTGATTATTGAGAATATCCATTGGGGTTACTCAGACTTTACATGCATAAATCTTATTTTGACAAAGAAGCTGTATAACTGAGCGTGTTAGGTTCATGTAGGGAAAATGCTGAACAACACAATAAAAGCTGGTTTTTTGTTTGTTTTTAATTTGTTAACATTTTTCCAGATAATTTTGTATGATTCTTAAAAATTTAATTCAGTGCATATTCAACATAAGCTTTTGCTTGAGTAACCCCAATCTATACAATTATCAGTTTCTGGTGCACTAAGAATCTGTACATAAACTTTACATTTCCAGTTGAGGATTAAGCTTAACAGAATCTCTTCTCCCAGCTTTTGCTCATGTTGCTGTGCATACTCTTCACAATGCGATTTGATTAATACTAATTGATGCAATATTTGGGCTGTTTACAAGATAAGCTGTACTGTAAGTAGTAGACTATATTTATGCTTGCAGATATTCTCACAGACTTCTGTTTATCCCCTTCTCATTTTCAGCAGTGAGGAACTTGCTAAAAAATTGGTAAATCTTGTAACATTTTTAACATTCTAGAAAAAAAATCCAGATTTTTCACATCAAGAGAAAAAAAATAAAATAAAAATAAAGAATGAAGCACTGAAACGTTTTGTAGCATTAGAACAAACTAGTTCCAAACTCTGAATTTGAGAAGCCATACTAAATATTTTGGTGCCATTTCTGTGGCAGAAGAGAGTCAATAGACCACCCACGTGTTCTGAGCAGCAGTTTGTATAGCTTCTGTAGTTCAGTTGCGTTTCTCTACAGACAGAGGAATTATAAATTCTGGCATAATCAAGCATAACTGGATGAATTAAGAAATGTTCCTACTGACTGCAAAAGATTCTGACATTGATTTATTCTAGGGAAGTAGGAAGCACCAGAGCTACTGAAATCTGGCATTGTGAAATACTACAAAGAAACAAGGAGCCCAATCAGAGCCCAAAATATTGATGCTCCTGACTCCACTTTCTCCAGGAAGCTCTGCCTGGCAGTGCACTCACATGTATTTATAAAGAAAATAAATTGTACCATAAAAAATTTAGCAGACAGTACGTATACATGCCTGCTTTGCTAACATGTCTCAGATTCTGGCTTTGCTTGCTTGTGGCTTGAGTCCTCCATGTTCTCCCTGCTGGGTTCTGCGCTGGGCTTTCAACAGTATCCAAGTCATACAGAACCTGTATGTGTTCTACAGGGAGCAAATTCAAGACCTGTAGGAAAAATAGCATTCATTAATTTCCAGTCAAAAAATATGTGAAATCGATAAGAAGATAACCAGTGGCAATATTATCAGCTGCAGAGGAGAAACTTGCACATGTCCAAAAAAGCGAGTATTAAAATAGAATAACTCACATGAGAAGAGTCTCCCTGTGCTCTGTTTTATTGCCTGCTCTGCAGACATGAGGATTTCCACATTATATGCTGTTGAGGTAATGAGTGAGGATATGAGTAACAGAAAAGCTGCAGTATCAGTTTAAAGTATTTAAGAATTCTCTTATGTAACCCCTCCATTGCTTTCAAATCTAGTTTACCATCCTGTTTGCAGTACTTGGCAAATGTGAAAACGTCAGAGTGAAGGCCAGGTTACGGCCTTGTGCTTTTAACCTTGCCCCAGCTGTGCTAATCCCACACCATTTAAACCAGTCCCCACTGGTGTGGAATTACAGGCAGGAGGAAAAGAGCAACAGTGGTGGTGTCCCGGATGCTCAGCTCAGTGAGTGCTCTCCAGCACTGGCTCTTCTGAAGGCTGTGTGGCTGTGCTCACTACCTTGTGTTTGCGTTAGGGTTTGCCTTGACCTGAGCAAAGGATAGAATTTTTTATTATTATTTTATTTTTTATTATTATTATTTTTTTAATTTTTTTTTTGTAGAATAGTTTTAGTCAAATGTTTCTGCTGGGATTTGTAATGATGGAAGCGTGAGTCCCCATATAAAGATGGGATGATGAGTACTTCAGCTGTATTTCTACATCCATGTATTTTAACATTCGTGGGAGTCTTTATGTTAAATACAGTTAAATGATCACATACTACAGTGTGAATGGATGTTTGTAGATGGATGTAGGCTTGATGTATCTTTATATAGTTATATTAGTGCTTAACTCCCACTGATTTCAATTAGTTTAACCATACTCTATACAACTGGAAGTGAAGTGGGCTAGGACAATCTACGGGTTGTTCCACTGCCCTGAGGAATCCTAGTCCCCACTACCACAAACAGCACGTACACTGTCTTCTGAGATACCCACTCATTATCTTAACCCATCTCTGGTGTGAAAGAAAAATAGCAATGCGTTGCTGCCTTGTGACAGCCTTGTATTGCTTCTGCACCAGATTTTACTCTCAGGATTTTGCAGTACATTTTCAATTCCTTCACTTCTCAAGACAAAAAGAGTCAGAATCTGGTCCTTATAGTTTAGTAAGTGTGGGAGTTTCATGGTTCTTTAGTCACTTTTCTGTAAAAGGCCCAGTTCTTACATGAGTACAACATTTGTTGACATCAGAAACAACACATTTGCTAGTGTTGCTTGAGCAGAATATTGTGATTTAAATGAAAGTTAGTTAACATACGTAGTGGGATTTTTTATCTCAGTTCCTTTTAGAAGGTGAGATGCTATTGTATGCATTCACACTCTAGGCAAGTGTCTTGTAAACAGCCTAAATGTCACTTTGAATAAATTGAAATGGAGAGTAAACATGTAACAATTCTGTTTTTAGATGACAGCTTTTGGAGCGTTCCTTCATAAAGGCTCCTTCTGCAGGAATTATTTTAATTTGCTGGATTTGCTGGTTGTGGGTGTTTCTCTGGTATCATTTGGTATTCAGTAAGTATTATAATGTGAACAATTTATTTTTGCTTTGGGGTTTTATGCTGAAATCAATCTTCCAGCTCCTTTTGTTCTGCCATTGTATGTAGGTGTGTAAAATCAGTATTCAGGGCTGGGAATGGGAAGGATTAATGCTTTACATGGAGAGTGTTGTACCTCATTGCTAATACAGCTTGGAAACAAATTCCAGCTTCCTTCTATTGCTAAGAGAACAAGGGAGAGCACCACGACACTATTGTGTAGCAAGTAATTCCTGGAGTATCGGGAGGTTTATTAGTTTCAGGTTACCCTCTGCTATTGCCACATGTACAGTCTAGTTCTATGGGCTTGTTCTTTTGGCATTGCCGTACTGGGCTATGTAACCTGACAGAATTTGAAGGGGAGAGAAGTTGTACCTTAATTAGGACTGAAAATGGTAGTGAAGATATGTTTTGCTTCCTTCTTTTGGATGAGGCAGAACATAATAATAAGAGTCTGAAGGTGTTTACTAATTCACTGTATGAGCAGTTGTGCCTCATTCAGAATCATCTGTGAAGCCTTCACTGACCTAGAAAAGAGCAAGGGCTGGGTGTCCATCAGCTGCTTCCTGATTTGTATTCTGCTTCTACTACCAATTATGCAAGCTTTCAGTTTCACAACGTGTTCTTTAAAGGGCTACCTACTATTATTTTATCTCACAGTGCAGTTGTAGCTACTTAAAGAGGATGTGAGTCAAATGAGATCTTTTTAAATCCAGTTGGTTGGAAATTAAGGTATTTATGGATTTACAGGACTTAAACACTATTTTTGAAAGAGCCTGTCAACATGGAAAAAATACTTTGGGGAGTATTTTTCTCCTGACCAAACTTAATTGTATTAGTGTCAGACAAGATTCTGAGCTGTTAATTCCCAAGTTGCTCCAGAAATCAAAATGATCCTTATGGTACTTATGAGGTTTATATTATTTTCTAGTATCAATAAGAGATCAGTAAAGGAGTGCTTAAAAAAATCTTGTATGTTAAATTTTGATATATATTTTTAAAATTTTCATGTATAAGGAAGTTGCAAGAACATTGTTATTATAAGTAAAATCTGTAACAGAAAAACTTTTTTTTTTTTTTTTTTTCCAGATCAAGTGCTATCTCAGTTGTGAAGATCCTCAGAGTCTTAAGAGTCTTGAGGCCACTAAGGGCAATAAACAGAGCAAAAGGACTTAAGGTATTTATTTTTTATCTTTTTCTAAGTTACGTTTCTGTTGACCTTATTCTTCAATACTGCCTCAGGTTAAAAAGTCTAGCACAAGAAAAATTCCCTGGAGAAGGTCACAGGGCAACACCATAAATCAGTTCCTGATTCTTAAATGTACTAGTCCAGATTGTGCCCACCATTACAGCAGTTTATATGTGGAGGAACACCACTGCCATGGAGACATTTGACCATAACACTTGCTGTGAACCAACATGTCACAGCAATATTTCCATTGTAGTTCCACAGTGCTTATGTACTTTTTAATCTATACATGCTGCTAGGTCTATCTCAACAAACTTAAAAATTTAGAAAACAACTTTAAGTGTGGTAGCAGGTATAATACTGACAATGCAAAAATGGTAGTTTTAAAAAGTAATCTAAATGTGATAAAATAGGTGTTTACTCTTATGGTAGTATTTTGTGATGCTACTAAATAACAAGTTTTTTTTTTTTTTTTTTCCTCTTTCCAGCATGTTGTTCAATGTGTCTTTGTGGCTATTAGAACTATTGGTAATATCATGATTGTTACAACTCTGCTGCAGTTCATGTTTGCTTGCATTGGAGTGCAGCTGTTCAAGGTAAGCAAACTCTCAAAATCTGCACTTCAACAAGAAGAGCAAAGCTGAGCTGAATTCTGTGTGGCTTGCTTCTGGAAGTGGGCTGGTCCCATTCTGAACCAGTCATAGTATAAATGCATTTACTTTGTTTATTCTGCATTTTATCATTGTTTTTCTTGTTTTATACATAGGGAAAATTCTACAGATGCACTGATGAGGCAAAACAGAATCCTGAGGAATGCCGGTGAGAACTCATTTGAGCTAAGAAAGTGGTTTTTTGTTTGTTTGTTTGTTTTTAATAATTTAAAATGTAGCAAGCATGTGTGACATGTGTTCAGGTTTGTATAAATTGGAATTGCCATCTTGAAACCCAGCAGAAAACTTTAAAAAATAAAGGCAGTCAACACAGGTTATCAAGGGAATAAAATGAGCTCGCTGATGGAGTAAAATGAACTATTTTGAATAGAGCATGGAATAATCTGAGGTCTAATTTAATATTTCACTAATGGCAGTTTGTTTCCTTCCCTTTCCTACAGGGGGATATACATTGTTTATAAAGATGGAGATGTTGACAATCCAGTGGTCAGAGAGAGAGTCTGGCAAAATAGTGATTTCAACTTTGACAATGTTCTGTCTGCTATGATGGCCCTTTTTACAGTGTCCACTTTTGAAGGCTGGCCAGCGTGAGTGAATTCTCCATGTTTTTAAATAAGTATTGAGACAGATTTTCCAGAAAAGTTCTCTATCATTTACTGTGGGAATAAAAATGTTGTTTTTGCAGAGTTACATTGTTTAGAGGGAAGGAATGTGGTATTGAGATATGCTTGCAGTGATAAGAAAGCTTAACAGACAACCTTGTAAAATGCAGACAACCGGACTCTTAGAGCAATTAGGTGAAGATCAGGGTGTCACGTCAGATAAGTGAAGAAACATTACCACTTCAAACAGTAAAATAGTCAAAATAAATTAGAAATTTAACAGGCCGGCAACTGAAGGCCATGTATTGTCTGTGAAGCATCAGATAGGTTGTGAACCTGGATTACCCAGTCAATGGGGAAACAGGGGAGGGTCCTGGTTGTCAAGAAAGAAAGTATATAAACTGTACTATGTGACCAGTAGGTGCACTCCTGCTTGTGGGACGCCCACCATTGCAATCACGAATAAATTACTTCTTCACTGAAATCCTTGCCTAAGCCTAAGTTATTGGCTACAGAGTTATTTCTCACGTTTACTGAGCACTCAGGGGTAACAAAACAGTCAAGCAATAATCAGGCTTCCTTCAGTAAATGAAATCTATTTAAAATCAGGAGCACAATGTAGGCTAACTTAAAAGTACTGTATAGTCTCTGAATATAATAGTTTTGTGTGTGTGTGCCTGTTCATACCAATGGAATCTTGTGTTTTATATTGTTTGATTCCTAATCTTTTAGCTACTTCTGCTATAACAATCTATTCTTTTAATTCTACTGGAAGTAATCCTTTTTGATATTTATCCATCATGCAATTTAAATAATACTAAAATGAAAATTTTAGGTGTTTGAGTAAATCTACTATAAAACTAGGAAGTAGTACACTGCATAAAGAAACCCTGGAAGAGCAAGCTACCATTCAGTATTTGCCTAAATGAGTAGTCTTCTAGGACAGCATTATGTGGAAAAATAAAAACCAAGCTGGTCATTATTATGATTATTGTGAAACAAACAAGAACAACAAAAATCACCAAACATTCTGTGGTGTGCTTCTGTGTTTGATATGCTTGTAAGTGCTGCCAGTACTCAGAGAAAGATAAAAATAAACAGGAGGCCACTTGTGAAACCTGTCCTTGGAGTCTGCATATTTTACTCTCTTTTGCCCTTTTAATGATAACTTTTTCTTTTTTTCTTTCTCCCTGCCCCCTCCCCCCCCCCAGGCTGCTGTACAAAGCTATTGATTCAAATGGCGAGAATGTAGGACCTGTATACAACTACAGAGTGGAGATATCCATTTTTTTCATCATCTATATCATCATTATTGCTTTCTTTATGATGAACATATTTGTTGGTTTTGTCATTGTTACGTTCCAAGAACAAGGAGAACAAGAATATAAGAACTGTGAGCTGGACAAAAATCAGGTTAAAATAAATAATAAACTCTTTTAGTTCTTGAAAGAATTATATAGCTTCTTTTCTGCTTTGGGCCAGAAGAGGGCATCAAACACATATCTTAGGTTTAAAAAAAAAAAAAAAAAAAAAAAAAAAGTAGCACTAGTAAACAATATAAATTAATATTCAGGTTACTATACATTCCTCTTCCTGTAAGCCCAGCATCTCAGTCTTTTTGTTGTGAAGGTTGTTACCTTAAGCTTGATAATTTAAATTAACTTCTTAGTGTTAACTTCTTCTCACTTCTTAGTGTCACGTTAGGAAGAATATAAGCGCTTGCCAGTTTATCCATAGGCAGAGGTAGATATACAGTAAGAACAAGAATATAAAAGTTACATGCTGAATACTCTGAAAATGTTCAAAGAGAAATAATGTTTTCAAAACATTCTACTCTTTTTTTTTTTTTTTTCCTGTTTATTTAGAAATTCACAGGTGATAGATTCAAATAAAAATCTGTCCCCTTTTATTGTTTAATCTTTTGACTGAGAAACTTGTCAGTCACGATTTTTCAGGTGCTCATGTTCGACTGTAGCACAGCAGTATTCATTCAAACATAGGTAAGCATGAAACCTAGAGGAGCATTCATACTGCATTTTGAGCTCCCTTAGTAAGCCCTTGCAAGCATTCTTCAAATGACTACTGGAAGGTCCAGCTTATATGAAGATTTCAGGTAGTAATGGGGTTGGAGGTGAATCTGTATTGTTCCTACATATATGACATGATTTAGCTGGGAAATTTAGCTGAACTAATAGGAATAACACACACACACACACACACTCCAGTAGCTGTTTTGCTAACTGTAGGATTTTATGCTGTGCAGTTAGACTGGTGTTTGAAAACTGTAAAGATGAAGCACGACTTATAGACTAATTAATAGTCATCATTATTATTATTATTCACTGAGATTCCTTACAGTGAATTCTTAATGATTCATTAGTATTATGATGGCTGAGTATCAGTATGATGATATGTGTATCTATAAAATAGAGTGCACAGAGTAATACATACTCTACATACGCATATACATACATATTGTCTGTGGTCTGCTACCACATTGTACAAAGGTGAACCACTTCAGAATTTCCATGAGCACTCTATGATTCTTTTTATGTAACTGAGTATTGTATATGATCAGATATAGTTGTAAATAAATAAGTGAGGATTGGTAAGCTACTTGATTACTTTGGTAGTACTTAATAATAAAAAATCTATGTAAAGTAGATACACTGCATGTTTCTAAGATTTAGATTTAACACTTTGTACTTATGATTAATTATTTTCCAATTTGATTCACTCTTAGGTATAGTCACAATTTTTGATGTGCTTGCTTTTACAGCGTCAGTGTGTGGAATATGCCTTGAAAGCACGTCCTCTTCGTAGATATATTCCAAAAAATCCTTACCAGTACAAGTTCTGGTACGTGGTGAATTCTACTGGATTTGAATACATCATGTTTGTCCTCATCATGCTGAACACACTTTGCCTGGCTATGCAGGTAGGAAAACGAGAAGCTCTTCTTAAGCCAGTGGCATGAACTGCAAGGGAAGATGTGGGTGATATAGTGCCTTTCGTTTATGGCAACTTGTATTTTCTTATAAAGTGAAATTAAAACAAACAACTTCTCATCATAGTACTCCTCTGCAATGCATGCTAATCTGTGCATTAGTTCTCTGAAATAAGTGTTTGAAAGAGGTTTATGTGGATGGTCGTCCTAACATAATGAAGCTCATTGATCCATATTTGATCATTGTAATTTAATGTAATTTATAAATGTCTATTCCCAAGGTTGTCCCATGTGCAAGAAAATGTGAAGGGAATGTAAAAGCCAAATTTTGTTAGCAAACATTTCTCTGTTAGCAAACATTTCTCTGAACCCCTTAGATTCTTTTATCCAATAAAAGATATCTTATTCTTTTATGCAATGCCTTTAAGCATTACTTCATCCCTTTGTAACTTCTGTACTTTTTCTGTCTTTGTTTCGTATATGTACTAACCCATATTTCCACCACTTATGTCTGTATCTTCTTCAGAAGTTCAAAAAGTTCTTATGTGAAGCAACTCTAGAATTGTATAATTATGCAAACATACAAATATGTTTTTTTATATTAGCTCTATGTCTGTATATATTTGGGTGTGTTTTTGCACGTGCTCTTTCTGTCTTTATGTTTACCTTTTTCTGCTTTTCCTGGATGCTACATCCACTGTTTTTCACCAGCTGCTTCTCTTATCTACTTTTCCAAGTTGTTTCTTTCTTTTCCCCAGTACTCTTGATTTTGATATGAAAAAGAATCTTTCAAATATATACCCATTCTACTTAAATATATCACTCCTATACAATATATTTTTCTGTGACTAACATACTGAAGGCTCTTTAGGCAGATATGACATAAGGCTATGTAATTTAAAACCTGGGGAAAGATCTGGGGATCTTTAAAAGATCTGGGGAATTGCTTTTGTCTAAATTGCTTTTTTTTTTTTTTTTTTTTTTTTCTTTTTTGAGGAACACAATCCTCCTCAAAACTGTCCTTCTAAGGGTCCCCAGATGTAGAGGAATGCCAAATTTCTTCCACTCAGTGCCTGAACAGAATAGATTTAAATAGCCATTTTTGGACAGAGATATTCAGCTAGTCTTGTATGTATATGTATATAGGTGTGAATCAAAATATATTATTAGAAAATATTTTTCTGTGCTGCACTATTGCCAACTTTCCATATTCTGCCTTCCTTTCATTTATTATTTTAAAACCTTTACTTTTAAATGTGTCATATTTTTCATTCACAGCATTATGGACAGTCTAAGCTCTTTAATGATGCAATGGACATTATGAATATGGTTTTCACAGGAGTGTTCACTGTTGAAATGGTTTTGAAACTGATTGCATTCAAACCCAAGGTAAGTTTTAGACATGATTTAATTAGGTCATCACCACAAGAATTAAGTGTAATGTAAGTTTCACACTAGCTATGAATTATTCAAAGAACAAAAGGAACCTACATATTTCCCACAGTTATCCATGAGTGAAATCATAATTGAAATGTTAATCTGATAGTATGTATATAAGTAACTCCAGGAAATGAAATGCAGATATCGGAACAAACATTACAAGGTGGTTGATGAGATCTGGAATATTCTGAAGTAATGAAAATGTCCCTTTCTGAATCAGATAAATCATTTCCTGTTATAAGCACTACCACATCTCCTATTAATAGAACTACATTCATAACCTTAAAGCAAGTTAACCTCCAGTAAAGACCTGTATGTTATGATATATATCCTTTTCAAAATGCAAAATTATTTCCTTACTTTTAAAAATATAGCCAGGTACTACAAACAGACAGAGAAATAACTGGAACATTCAATAGCCTTTTTAGATTTTAGTGTTTTCAGTTATATGCACACACCATTTGGTAAAGGACCCCACAATGAGCAGGTTGGATTCCTTGCCTTAAAGGGACACTGTCAAAATAAGTAATGCGGACACATCTTCAAACGTAGATTTGCAAGAGACACTGATAACAATTAATATTGACTTTAAAAATAATGAAACTTACATTGTCACAGTTCATGCAGTCTTGTATGTTCAGTTCTAATACACCATTAAAGACAGTGCAAAAGTTAATGACAGGCTAAATTACATTTTGATTTCATTACAATGAAATCAACACTAATTCTGGTGTTATAACTATGTAAATAAGTGAAGTGTGGTCACTCAATATACATGGAATTTGAAGGAAGTCAGTCATGCTATTTGAGGTTTCCTGATCTCACCATCTAAGGCTGGTATTTTTCATTTTCCATTGCCCTTTTTTTAAAGTACCCAGCATACCTATATCTGTAATTGAATGTAAACTGCACTTCCTTTGTTTTAAGTAGTGAACTGGATGATTGTAGTCTGTGTGGGCAATCTTAAAAAAAATTAAAGCAAAATTTTTGTTTTAAACAAACTAGCTCTGATGCAGCAACACAGCCATGGCAGCTCAGAGCTTAGTGTGGGGTAGGTGCATAACTACTTCCCAGCATTTCAAGGATATTTTTCAGTAGCATTTAGCCATGAGCTCTGCTGTGTAGCCTGAACTACTTGATTTAAGGCTAGCTTATATTCACCTGAAGATGTAAATTAATTCTGTATCACTTGAGGTCAGGCATTGAGATCTGAAGTGTGGAGTTCTGGGTGACAGTTTACCCACTCTCCCATGGTCTTGCTCTGCACTGTCCAGTCCATTGTATGTTTATAATAAATTTATTTGTGTGAATTTATTTTTGTTGACTATCTTATTTAAATGCTATGGATTTCACATCAAAGCTAACACGGTATGAAGCCCTAGAGGGGATAGTTGTGTAGACCACAGTGCCATGAGTATGCTGATTGTATTTCTTGATACGTATTTCCTGTTCTATATCCTTGTTACACAATGAATTTTGAGAAGACTTTCCTGCATTTTATCAAATGCTCTTTGAAAAAAGATTGTGAATTCTTGTGTGGTTCTCCATACACCTGTGCCTATAGTCAGCAATAACAGCTAAAATACAAAACCTAGTGGTCTGATCGTGAGTGTATAAATCACAGTTCTTCATTTGCATTATGGACTTCCTACTCATTATTGAAAGCAGTGTCTTAATAGTGGTCTATAAGACTGTACAAT
Source organism: Nettapus auritus (assembly GCA_011076525.1). Lineage (NCBI taxonomy): Eukaryota > Metazoa > Chordata > Aves > Anseriformes > Anatidae > Nettapus > Nettapus auritus. The sequence continues at coordinate 1,664,441 of CM021776.1, read as the reverse complement.
TTGGGTTCTAACTGTTGCAACATGCTTTCTGTCTGATTGGATGTTTTTACTGTAATGGTTCCCTGGATCTGAAAACTGAGACTTTGAAGGGAATCCACTGTCAGTGAAAGGTCCTCGTTTTCTGACTTTCACTACCTTGTAGAAACAGAAGACCTAAAATTTGTTAATTAGCAGGACAAGGTTAAAAGGCCATGATATTAATCACATCTGGCAGATATTAATTATCAGAAAGGGAAAAGAGTTAAATATCTTTAAGGTTTTCCTTGTTCCTTGAAGGTTGAAACCTTTTTTTCAACTACTCTATATGAAATCATTTAGTGGCAACATAGATTACTTTGTTTGTTAATAATTGTAAATGAGCTAGCAGCCTTAAGCAGAATGTGAACGTCTCTTTGCAATCTAAATTTTAAACTAGATACATATTTAAACTAAAAATGAATTGTTTTAGCTAGTATTAAAAATGTCATCGTAGGAACAGTCTGAAGCCAAGACTAAAATTTTGCTTAATTTTTGGGGGGAAAAGACTGATTCATTTCCTTTGTTTGTGTCACCATTGGGTTACCTCATCTAGTCCAGCAGAATGGATGTTATTAATTTTTTTGCTTTTTATAAATTATGTCAAAATTACTTAAAGCATCGGATAAAAACTCCATTACTCTAGGTGTAAAAAGAAGAATAGATAAGAATGTGTTAGTTTTTATCTTATCTGCTTGACAGTGTCCCCTTAATAACACTGACAAAAATCCTGTAAAAAGTGTAATCTTTGCTTTTGCTGTTCCTGCCAACCTAGGGCAAACTATTGGTACTCCTACTATGATACTGTGTTGTATAAAACTGAGGTACTGCAGACTACCTTCCAGCTCCGAAGTATATAAAACTTAAGAGTTTAAGAGTATAAGTGACAGATATTAAAGGTGATGCTGAGTGCCTGGCACACTTGTTGACTGGGAACACACAGTACTTCGCAGAATGAGGCCCTAAACTTTTCAACAGAGTACTATAAGGACTAAAATATTTATGTGATAAACCAATAGAAACATATTTCTGTGTTAATTCGCTATGCCTACATATTCCCCAGAATTTTTGATCTATCCTTAAGCATTTATAAATGAATAAATTTTTCACAATAAGTTAAAAGAGCAGGCATATTTTTCTCCATGTTTTTCTCCACATACGCTAAAGTCTGTTACTTAGTATGGTCAGTACATTACAAAACAAAATATAGCAATGAAATCTAAAACTATGCATCAACACATACCGTATGTTCAGCTTCATGATAGTCAGCTGTTACTTAAACTTGTAATGATTTTCCATGTCATTTTACATCAGATTTTTGTAAGAAAAAAGGAAAGATGGCTAGTAAGTGAATTGATTTTGGGTCATTGCAGTGGTGAAAACAACTTATTTGCATGATGTTTATTTGCTGTGACTTGTCCATTCCTCCCTTTTCCAAAACCATCTTTCTTTTCTTTCTTTTTTTTTTTTTTTGTTTGTATGCTTTTGCTTTACATATTACTTTGAACAATATTTGTCTATACTGATGGAAAAGGTTTCATAAAATAAATGTTTAAATTATTTTAGCAGTATTGAATTAAAATATGAATTTGTTATTTAAGTGCTTTATATTGTAGCATGTCTAGTCAAGTCACTTATACTATAGCTGAAATTAACCGTTATTTGGAGAACCTTTTTTGGTTGCTTTGTAGGTGGAGATGGATAGCACACCTCAGGAATGTGCTGATTATCGTTTCGCTGTTTGCCAGTAGTCTTTTAAATATGTATGTATATAAAATTAGGTTAAAATCAAGAAAGATATTTCTTTTTAAATAAGAGAAGTAAGGCATATAAATGGCCGGGAAGAATGTCAAGAGAATATAGCTGCTGCCTTTAGCTGGCAGCTGCTAATCTCTTCAGGATTATAAATCTCAGTAACTTTACATGGTTGAACGTGAAGTTTAGCAGGACTGGTTTGTTTTGGTGAGGTGGGATGGATAAAGGAGTGACAGGGAGTTGTGGAGGAGCTCTCAGATACGGATGTGTTTGTTCAGGAAGCCAAATCCATGAATGTTGCCTTTTGCCTCAAGACTGAAATTGATGATTAATCCCAGAGAAAGAAATCATGTGCCACAATGGGTTGTAGAGATAATCGTTCTCTGACTGATTTTCCTCCTACAGCTCCTTCCTTAAATGAAGGAATGATTATAGCAATTTTCTTTCTAAAGGAGCTAAAATTTAAAATGGAGTGGTGTTAATAAGTACAGTCTTTCTGGGAGCAAAGAGTAGCCTTAGAAATGTAAGGAGGCTTTCCTGAATCTGCTCAGTGCTTTCTCTCCCAGTATACTCTATAGAGCTGTCATCTTCTGTGGCAACTCTTCCATAGTTTCTAAGAGCAAATTTAACATTCACTTTTTTGAATTATCATGTACTCAAGTGTAACTTTTAAAATGAAAAGCTACTAGAAGTCCTAACAGTTTAAAATGTTGAGAAAAATATTGTCCACTTCTAATAATAATAATAATAATAATAATAATAATAATAATAATAATAAATTCTTTCTGATTTTTCTTTTCTATGGTAAAAACATACATAACAAAATACTCAACTAAAACATTATCTTATAGCATGTAGCATAATAATAAGTGAAACTAGACATCAGGTAAGATCAGCATACTTGTTATTTTCAACTTTTTGCTAAATTAACTTTTTAGAACTGCAACAGCAACTAACAATTTACTACTTTAAAATGAATTACCTGGAAGCAGAATGCACATGTACAACATGTACATGGCAGCCTTTGCAATATAATGTACAATCCTTAGCCATGATAGCCTCATAAATATTTTAAATCTGAATGACAGAAAGGATGAGTTCAGTAACTTGTGCAATTCTGAATTTCTGTAATAACTAGGCAAAATCCACGTGTTGTAGGAAACCTACATATCTTGTATCCATAGAGTTGCCTTCAGCAGCATAATGCGTCTCGATTTGTTCCCAGTGACAGACGATCCTGTAACCCACCTCCAGATTTCTTCCCAAATATCTTTTTGCACAAACATGCAGTTTTGATTGCAGTAGACACAGCTAATTGGGGTTCTTGCTGGAAGGTAGTAGTTTATAATAATTTGCAGCAGTGGGCTACTAATATATCCATAAGGGAATACATTTAAAGGCATAAATGTCAGAACGGTGGCTAAAAGATTTATGAAAATGAATTTGCAGATATTGGACTGGCTGCATTAAAAGCCTTAAGAATTTGTTCGAGGTGCTGTGCTTCCTAGCACGGATTACAGAATCAGGCCCTAACAGCAACTGTAGGTTTCTATATTAAACCTTCTTTATGAATAGAATCAGAATCACAGAATTATAGGAAGAGACCTCAAGAGGTCTTCGGGTCCAAAATAGAAGATTAAGTCAGTTCTGCAGTACTCTATTGCACAGTTTTACTTTAATAATAATTGTGCATTCATAAACAGTGATGACCCGTAAATATTTTTTACCAGTTACTTGGGTAGGACTATCACAAAGTCATTAATGCTAAGGAGGTTTCAATTGGCTTGGTCCTGTAGAAATATGGTTAAAGGGATTTTGTTGTGCTTGTTAGGATATATATGTTAGAATTTTTCAGCCTTGCTGGTGAGTCCCAGACAACAGTTTTGGATGAAGGCTTGCTTGCCAAAGTCGTGCTTATCTGATGGTACGTTATGCATGTGTAGTGCGCGCGTGTGTATGTGTGTGTGTCTGTACATGTATATATATAATGTGTATATATACACACACGCACACATGCACATATATGTTGCTTTTCCTTCAGTAGGCAATATTGTTTGTTTTGTTTTGTTTTCTCATTAGATCACAGGTTTTGTTTAACTAATTTCTGTTTATGCAAAACTAAACAGAAGTATGCAAATATTTGACATTTCATGTGTAATCACAAACGTTTGCACCCTGCCTGCTCTGTTCAGGGCTATTTTAGTGATGCCTGGAATACGTTTGACTCCCTCATCGTTATTGGCAGCATAGTAGACGTCGTTCTCAGTGAAGCTGATGTGAGTATACCCCAGCTTACTTTCCCCAGTCCCTATTTCTCTTTCTCTGTCTCCCCACTATTTCCATCATCTGGACAAGTCACAGATTTTGATCTGATGTTTCTAAAGTTTGAGTACAGACCAGTCATAGGTCAATTATGTTGATATGGGAAATAAATAGCCTTATTTTTCTACCATTTTTTTAGCTAAGGGAAAGATTGTATAGTGGTACATCAGAGAAGCCTAGAGTGTTTCTGTGTTATAACACTGTCCTTTTCTTCTCTTTTTCTGTTTGTGTTTTTCTCTTGCTCTCTTTCTGCTGAATGCTTGTCCTAACAGCACTATTTCACTGATGCATGGAACACTTTTGATGCCTTAATTGTTGTTGGTAGCGTCGTTGATATTGCTATAACAGAAGTTAATGTAAGTAGCAACTGTTCATGCACTAAAAAGTAATTGCTGTCATCAAGAAATACAGAAAATGTAAACTTTATACCCCCAAATTATTATTATTATTTTTTTTAACAAAAGTATGCTTTGTCCTGAAATTGAAGACCAAAATATTGACATAGATTTTCATACAAGCTGTTATTATAGAACTATAAACCCATAAAACTGCACGTGCACACAGTATAGTGAAACAATGGAATTATATGTTTCTGTTTGGAAAATATTTTAAACATTTTATATATAAAAAAGAAACAAAGCCTCAATTGCTATTTTATTTGAAGCCCAGTGATTTTAATATGTAATTTGACTCAGATAATTTAAGCATCTGTAAGTTGCTTTAATGGCTTAGCTTAACAAATAATTTATTTTTATTTTTTTCCATGGGAGGTATGTTTTATAAAGTGGTTTTAGCATCTAGGTCTCATGAGGTAGTGGAAGAAAGGTACACAGAGAAAATAAGGATTTCCATGCCATGGAAAATATAATGCTTATTCCCCTCTCTCCCCTTCTTTTCCTTTTCCAATACTGCAGTAAATGTTTTGAAATTCAATTTACTCTTAAAATTATTTGAAGTCTCCATCTTTTCACCAAAATTTTGATTAATGACCACTACATGTGTAGGTGTTTGGACAACAAAAAGATAGGGAAATTGTGATTTTTTTTTTCTTATTTTCTATATGCCTTGCTGGTGTTAACAAGGAAAGCTGTATGACAAAAAAGATAAATGAAAGATAACAAAACACAGAAGAGCCCTGGAGCAAATGCTGTCCATACTTACATGTTTCTTTAGTCAAAATGAAATTTCAGAGGAAAATGCCTGTTCTCTTTAGTGCTTGTTAAGAGCTCAAAAAGGGATACCAAAGATAGTGAGACTTGTATCCAACTCAGCAACCAAAAATGCTCAATGAGTACACAGACTCAGCAGGTGTAGTTAGCATATTACACCTGCTGGAGATCCTGCCTGCTTGGCATTCTGAGAACAAAATTATCCACAAGTACTCATGGAGATGCAGGTCCCCAACATTCACAGCTATCAAAGAATTAGATTAATCAGAGAAAACTGTAGATATAAGTTGTTTCTTGGTATTATCTTATTTGAAGATTGCGTATTTCTGTGCTTTAGTCCCACTTTATAAGCTGGCTAAAAACATTCCTTTTCTCATAAAATTGGTTTGGTAAGCTACTTTTAGATACCTTTCTTTTTTTATTTTTATTTTTATTTTTTTTCTCAGATTTTATTACTTACTCAAATGCTTTCTTTTCAGTAGGGATAGTTAATATGCAACATATTTGAAAAAAAATTAAATTTTCAGTAAATACTCTTAAGTGGTGAATATAATTGCAATATCTCTATCTTATATTTGAGAGAAGCAAGGCAGAAAAGTTGTGATGTACCTAAAGTCTTAGTGGGGGCCAGTGTACAGTGGTTCTTAAAGCCCTATGCATTGCATACTGTTACCAAATCAAAAAAAAAGTCTGCCAAGAGAGTTCACAGTTTGGCTCTAGATACATTTTTATCAAAAGAAAGTAGAGAGCAAACCCTTAACACTATATAGCACTTCTGTAAAGCCCAGATTTTAACTTAACTAAAAAGCATTCAAAGAACAAATACATGCTATATGTTTTGTTTGTTTGTTTGTTTTTTAAAGTTGGCTATCCTTTCTGTGGCTATCACTGCCATTTAATTAAAACAGTTTCTCAGAGAAAAGACATATTAAAATATATTTTGAAAGTGATTTATGCCAGGAACCAGATTCTTAGGATCACACTGCTCCAGTGAATAGCAGAAATGATACCCTGACCTTCAGTTAGACAGTAACTTAATTTTGGAACTGTGAATACCAGAGTAAAAGGTTGCTGAGGAACATGGAATAGAAACTGTGTTTGAAAAGGTTGTGATCTGTTCCAGGCATTCCAGGATGAGGAGAAAACAAAACAAAACTAAAATGCTCTGTTCAGATCAGTGATCTGTAATCCACCTGACCAGGAACTTGGATTTGTCAGGCTGGTCTAGACTGAGGTTTTGTTTTGATGGTTTGTTTTGGTTTCTCTGGTTTGATGAAGATTACTTTTGGCATCCCTGTGAGTTTACACAGCCTTCACCCACAGCCCTTCTTCCTACTGATAGCTCGGCAAGCTCTGCTTCCGCAAGTGACCGGAGACTTCACAGTTTCCTGGATCAGGTGCTGAGCACAAGCTATCGGCAAAAGTGTGGGCCTTGGTGAGGCAGAAGTGAGTAGACGAGCAAGGATATGGCTGTTTGCCAAAGGAGACAGTTCTCATACTGTGCCCATACAGGTCTCCCTTCAGTTCGTATTAGCTTTGGCCTCAATAACATCAATTAACTGCAATAGCTGCTGCTGAGAAACAGTGATTTGCATAGTTTTTAAACTTCTTAGGTTCTAGTCTATTTGGTAAGCATAATAATACATATTATAAATACATTTCACAGAAATATAGAAAACAATTGTATTCTTTTATTTATTTATTTAAGATGGCAGAATGCTTTCAAGTGCACACAGTTTATTATCTCCCTAAGGACTTCAAATTCCTTTGTACAGCTGCAAATTCCACATACAGCCAGCTCAAAGAATAATCACAATCAAAATAATTTTAAGCCTGATTCACCTTAAATTTTATTTACTGATTTTATGTTAAATTGATCAAGAGTCTCATGACTGACTGCATTACTGGAAAGAAACTGAAGGAGTGGTACTCCTACTCATTAAGAATCGCTGTCCCTAATGTCCTTACTTGTGAAGACATTGAAAAATAGCTCAAAATCTACTTTTGCAATTATAGATGTCCCTACATTTATTGCTGTATGGACAGTGTTAATTCAACAGCATTACTTGTAACTGATCGCTGCTGAGCTTTCAGCTGTGATGAACATGGACTTTTTAGTGATTCATTCAGTTGTCTTGAAACTACTCTGGAGATCAAGTAGTGATCTTCAGCTAAAGTACACCCCACAGTCAAGAACTAGCACTGCATTCCTTACTTTTTCGTACTATACTCACTAGACAAAAGGCTTATCTTTTATGTCTTTGAGCACTGCACAGCAGACTGTTTGTGTACTAAGTATTGTCTGTTTCTGGTCTTTTTCTTTTCTTTTCTTTTCTTTTTTTTTTTTGTGCTGTGTTTGTGCAAGTGATGAATGTGTTTCAGTTTCAATATAATTCTGGGCTTGATTTCCCATTTGCAGCATGAAACAGTGTATACTGCAGTGTCCAGGGAACTTTCTTTAAAGACTTTTATTGTTTTGATTCTATTGAACTATTCCTACTTCATTAGTTTTGTGTCTGTTTGTGTAATACACACTTAGTATTTTAGAATCTCTTTCTCAATATTTTCTTCAGCATTTGGAAATATACTATTCCATCCGTACTTTTATCTAACAATGACAGTGATCCTGGGAAATTCACAGGTCTGCTAAGATGCTAACAAGGCTTTGTTTTCAATGGGATTTCAGGCACCATTGAAATGGCACCTGTAAAAATTCCCAGAAGAGAAACTACCTAAACCAAGGAAGCTCAGCCTTGTTTGAGGGGTGGTCTGAAACAGTGCAATCTGCTAGCAGTGATGTAAACCCACATCTTGTTGCCATTGTAATTGATCAAGTTGCAGCCCTCTTAGTTGGTCGGTATAAATGAAGACTTAAAAGGATGTGAATATCTAAAATAACGTACAGAGACTTGAGATGGATTAAACATTCTTATTGATTTGCGTACATAATTGCCTCATGCAGTGGGAACAAGTTGACCTCATTGTGACATTTTAGCTGTATACATTCAGACTAATTCCAAAGGCCAGCAATTTTAACAATATTGTATCTGACCCAGTTTTTTTCAAGTGAGTGACTTAGACTTTCTAGTTACATATCTCCTTGATTTCAGTATTAAGTTTTGGAAATTAAATGTGTTCTTTTTGTTTTGCTGTTCCTTTTCTTATTTTTTTGAAATTTTATGATAATTCATATGGTGCCTTGAGGCTGATTCTTCTGATCCAGTAATGTCTCATTTACATGCTATCCAGGAAATTACTGTGCTTTGAATATCTCAGTGCCATGGAAATCAATGTATTTAAGATGTTCAGCAGTTTACAGGACTGCTTAGCATCCTCAAGGACTGGATCAGTGACCGGCTCCAGAAATGAACCACCTCAGAGCAACATATATTTTAGCAACACACTATTTTCTGTGATTTTTTTTTTTCACTTTGTCATTTAACATCATTTCTTTTAACCAGTTCTTTTTATGAGCCTAATTGATTTTCATGTTCATTTTATTTTTAGAAATTTTTAGAGGCAAGTATATATAAGTAAATGATATAGAAGTACAAAATTTAAAAGCACTACTAAAATCTATATAATTACTTTGGCTTTTTGGTAACCTTTTGTTCTCAAAAAATTTCACATGACACACAAGATCTTGTGTGGTCATAAAAATGGTTGCTTTTAACTTAAAAAAAAAAAAAAAAAAAAAAAAAAAGAAAGAAACAACAACAACAAAAAACAGAGTGGTGGTTGTGAGACTCAATATGTGGTCAGCCCATTCTGGGAGATGAACATCCTTAACTTAAGGCAATGAAAGAGAAATAAGTGGAAATAAATTCCAAGTAAATGAATAAGCTCTTAAATGGAAATAATAGACATGGTTCAACCTGGTGTGACTGTACAAAAATTATCTTCATATTTGATGGTTCAGAAACCATTTGGATGACCAGCACTGGATGACTTAAAGGCATGATCACACTGATATACAGTAGTAGATACAGAGGTTTTGATTCACCTTTTTTTTATTATTATTTTTTTTAACATTTCTTTTACCATTCATGTGCTGCCAAAATGTCAAGAAAATGACAGAAAGTTCACTTTCCTTTTCATTAGTGAAAATATTTTATGCAGCCCCTGTGAACCTAGTCTTATGCTTCAAGTTCAGTAAGATTCAGGTTCTTTGCTGAAGTAAGACTTCAAAGAAGAGCATTGATATCTTCCTCCTGAGCTCGTCAGAAAGATCTGTTCATATGGAGCTCAGCACTGTAAATATGTGAGACTTACTGAGTGCTTACACTACCAGAACAGCCAACAGTGGTTAGTAGCAATGAGATCGATCAAAAAATGTTTCTCACAAAACCAGAATCAGATATTCTGTCATTTGACAGGAAGGAGCCAAATTGCCACCATTTCAGCACTATGCAGTGTGTAACACTGACTTGAGGACAGAGGGAGACATTTTGTTTGCTAGGCTGCTTGTGGAGCGTCTGCTGGGATGGCTGGGGCTCGCTCTTGCATCTACCTCCTAAGAGATTCTGGATTCCAGTTTTGGAATTGCTTCCATGAGGATGTTAATACTGAAGATTTAGTTATTGTACAACTGAATGTTTTTTAGACTGTTATGAGAACAGCATCCCATGTCGTGAACAGATGTTATGAATTTAGAGTATTAAATACTCTAGGAAACAAGGAAAAATATGCTTCTTAATCTACTATCTTGGGGTTCTTCACATTGACTCAAAGTTTTACTAAATTATGCATATGGGCATTTGATTCATGTTGAACAGGGAATATAGAGAGTTATAAGAATTACTAGTAATTACTTAGTAGCAATTTTGAATCCCAGTAATTATTCTCTGAAGGAATCATGTACATACATGGGTGCACATACACTACATGTTTTTGAAGATATTTTGGCAACCTGAATGCTTTCCTGTGTATGTTACTTATATTTGTTTGTATGTATTTGTCATTTGCATTTTTCCTGCTATATTTGCAATCGCGATTCCATCATCATTATGTGTTAATTTGCTTTGCACACTGTGGTACGCTTTGGCACAAAATATAACTAGAAATATTTGATCAGAACTGCCTACTAACATCCACAGTTTTGCACCATGTTTTTTAATTATTAGTATTTTATTTTTATTTTTTCCTTAAACACAGCACTATGGTTTGCTTCCAATGCATGATGTAATCAGTTTCACAGTGATCACAGTTTTGACATTGAAGCTTTTCCAAAGTTAGGATGTTTGTTTGGAACTTTAGTTGCAATATGAAGAGATGGAAAGAGGAGTTACAGTTTAGGAAATGTGCTAAATTTTTTTGTGAGCAGCAATAAATACCAGCAGGTTGCAAACATTTTAATTAGTGAATCAGAAATTTTGGCTGATCATTGGTTAATCTTTTTTGAGGGTTAGGATTATTTTGGGAAGAAAACTGCTGTATTAAGAAAAATAAATATATATTACTGATTTAGAGTCTATTTGAAGTATTTAAGAAGTGGCTTAAATTTATGGAGAGTTGAGGTGCATTGCTGAACAAGGCTCTCTGTGTAGCTGGCACATGGCTGACAGAAAGGAGAATAATTAAGCCAGTCTCTGTCCTCATTTACCTCATCGCAGTGCATCTGTTGGGCAAGCGGTGAAAGCAGAAGCTGCTCATATAAAAATAAATATTCTAGCTCTGCTCAAACCACGTGCCCATTACCAGACTTGTAGCAGTGATGCCAGAAGCACAGCTGCCAACTTCAAAATCATGTAGTCTCACGGGGGACAAAAAATGTGAGAATGGCCCGCCAGTGCCCACGTCTGGGACACAGGTAGTATTGGAATCATTGGTGGAAGGTGAGGGGAGAGCAGTTTGTAGGCACAGCCTGGCCACAAAAAATACTTGGACTTGCAGTCTTGTCAGCAACTGTCTTCCAAAGACACTCCGCTCAACCTGCCCCATCTTGATTCTATTCAATGCTTTTCCTACATAATGTGCCAGCTACTTGTGTATGTACATGTTAAGTAATACTACTGAAGTTGTAAATAATTTTGTGTTTGGATACTATGTTTATTTCCTTATCTGGAGGAAGCAGATGTTCACTGTTATTGTCAATCTCTGTTACTGAAAATTGTGTCAAAATCTTAGTTTCCCAGAAGTTATTATTACTGGTGCTGGCTCAACATAAACAAATGTGAATTTATCTCTTAGATTATCGCGTCCTTTGTAAATAAGTAAGAATATTGCTTCTGGTCTGTCAGTATACTAAATTAATTGGAATTATTATTCATAATGTGAACTGAGATGATGTATTACCAGGGGGAAGTGCCAGAGAGGGTAAAAAATTAGATACTCTCACTTTAAAATGTCAGTACCCAAAACAGTTGGCCAGTGATGGGCAGAGGTTTAATGTTTTCATCTCCAGTGGAAAATACTCCTCAGGTACCAGGAGTTTGTTTTCATTCTTTGTTTCTAACATCTGTCCCCATCTCAGCTCCCCAGTGTTTTTGCACAATTTCTCTTTTGTAAGCAGGGCATTTTCCTGGCCTGCTCTTACTGCTTGCATTTGATATCCTACCACTTCCCAACAACATCTAATCAGCCATCATGTCAAGAAAAAAAAAAAAAAAAGGCTTTTACACTCATCACTCCTGAGCACTTGCAGTGGGAAGGAGAACTGTTCACATGCAGTTTTGGTAATCTGATCTCTGTCTGCAGTGTAAAAACTGGGAAATAAGCATTTATTAAAATCATAATATGCAGGAAAAGTGTTTTATTATTATTTTTTAATTATATTTTTAACCTATTCTTCCTTTTATGAGATTTTTAATAACAAAATCCAGTGATCTTAATGCATACACTTTCTTCATTATTTTTTTATTTTGGAACGAAATTAAAAATCTGTAGGACTAAAGTATGCTTATTCTGATATTATATATTCCATTATACATTGTTATCCTAATACCATTCCTAGATTATTGGGGCCCAGTCCTTCTCCTAGTGGGGAAAGATCCCAAATGCAAAATTCAGCATTTTATGTCATTCTTTTAGTGTCAGCTTGTGAAGATGTTGTAATTTAATATGTTCTCTTTCTGTAAAATACTTCATTTAATTTTTAATAACACAAAATATTGAATGCTAATTAATTTGATTAATGATTAGGACTGTTTGTCTCAGCATGCCAGTTATCAGAGATTAATATGAAATTTCAGGCCTCATCTGCAGAAGTTGTAATGAAACCTGCTTCCTTTAAAAGTTTCAGATAAAGAGGAATTATTTCTGTACCAAAAAATCAATAACATTGTGGGTCTGTGTGCACTAGTACAGGTTTATTGCTGATGTAGTTATACAGCCTTGTAAGACTGTTTAAGCATTGTGTGGTATTTTGACATTTATGATGTTTGTGATATTTTGGCATCTATGATGTTTGTGACTATGGATTTCTCCTTAATCAATATTTTGGTGGGTTTATTTGAAATTGTTGAAATACGCAGGGCATTTCTAATGCAGCAACTCTCTTTTATTGACAGCATTTTATTTGTATGCGTTTCATACAAGTACTTACAAAGCTTAGACATAATAGCTGATTTTACAAATTTACTAAAGTCTAATGATGAGATCTGGGTTTTTGTTAACATTAATGCCTTGCTTTAGTAATAAACCCTAAAACAGTTTTAGAACTGTTTCAGAAAATACTGAAATCCTAGCAGGGCAGTAATGCATATATAGGGATTGCATATAGTTGAACAAATGGTTATTTTTACCTCATTTTTTTAGCCACTTTTGGTACCTTTGGTATATATATTTTGAAAAAAAGTAACAGATAAAACAATTAGTCTTTTAATAAATACCACTAATGATCTGGATTCAAGAAAGTGCTACCTATTCTTCTGTTGTTATTATTATTTTACCATAGTATGTTTGTATGATATACTGCTAGTATTTTGAAAAGACTCATCTGCTCTCTGTTCCCTTCTTTCCCTCTGGGTCTTATCCTAGGTAACAGCAAGGCTTGAGATTTTACTCAGTCTCAAAGAAAAATGTGGCACCAAGAGTGTGTCCAATGCATCCTCAGTGTGTTGGAAGCAGCACTGAGGAGGCATCACGGTTACTGCCACTGTATGTGACCCTAATTGTGGAGAAGTGCCACTTGAAAAAGATGTATGTTTTAGACAAGAGAGTAAGAGCCATCACTTGGATCTAACCTCCCAAATTCATTTTTTGCCAGTGCTCTAAAGTTTTTAAAGACTTTTCCATCCAGTTTTGTAGAAGCTGCAGTGAATCTCTCCGTGCACAAGCAAGCATGGACATGTGGTCCTGTAAGCTTTGCTGGCTGCTGTGCCTAAGTGTCTGGCCATTTAGGATATTGGGACAGTTTCTCCAAAAACAGACAAAAAGAAACATTTTAAAAAGAGAAGTGAGTTTCTTCTTCACAGGATGTAGAGTTTGGCTCTGAACAAGAAGTTGGTATGCCGCTCTCCCCTGCCTGTAGCTCATGCGGGTTGTACATATTTGTTCAAAGGGGTCAATTAAATCCTGAAACCCTCTCTCCATGCCCAATCCTGTTATATCAGCTCAAATGTATGAGTACTTTATAGGTGATAAGAGATTCCAAATTTTGGCTTCTCATTTGCACCCCCATGGGAGAGTTAGCTTTTATGTTACTGTGCTAAAAATGTTTGTCTGCCACTTCAGCTGACTGAAAAATCTGTCCTTCTTAAGCACTGCCTGGCCTGATGCTCATCAATGAACAAATTAAATCACGTGTATTACTTCGCCTTAAAAGAACTCCTGATGTGATATAAAACAACAATTTCTTGAATACAGTTAGATTCCAGTGATGGAGTAATCAACTTTCAAAAAAAAAAGCACATTGGAAAAAGGACCTTGAGTTTGACCCCAAAACTTTGTTCTTGAGTTTTACTTAAGGCTTCCTGCTACAGTTTCATACAACCATGGAAATTTGTGTCTAATTTTGACTGGCTTACCATGGGAGTAGGCATTTTATTTTGTATTTAGTTTACGTTGACTCTCTTAAACATGTTCTATACTAGCAGATTTAATATGAGTCACCAACAATGTTTTAGTGTGTCAGCCAACGTGAAATGCTAAGGGAAGGTTTTAATAAGTACTTAATGTTCACAAAGTACATTGAGTTGAAAGATGTTCATTTACATTTAGAAGTGAAAAATGTCCTTCCTTCTATTTATGGTGAAGCTGATTTTTTGATCTTTTACTTGATTTTAATATTTAATGTTCTTAATTTCTTAAAGCCAAAGCCAACTGAAACAGTCACAACTGATGAGTCTGGGGTAAGATTAGTAAACTGACCCCAGTGGTTTTACCTCTACTTGAGTTTATTCTTTTTACCATGTCTCTATTTTCCACCAATTTTTTTATGTATTTTTCATAACTGTCCTACTACAAAGGTGTATGCAGTGGTTTGCATTTGTTGTCAGTGTACTATTGAAGTCTACTACAAACAAACCCAATATGATCCTTATTAACAAACCAGAAAACTTGGAAATGCATGTGATGTGTAAAGCATTTCTACAGGTCCTGTGTTTTTAGCATGTAATTTTTCCTTTCATATCATTCTTATCAAGGTGAAAAGGTCCTCAAGATACATTTTCAAATCTTACCTCTTCCACCTTTGCATTTGATGTTGTTTATCTGGAAGTGTTGCATGTTTGAGTTTGTATTTGGTTTGACTTCTCCATGATACTCTTCAGAACTCCGAAGACAGCGCTAGAATCTCCATCACTTTTTTCCGTCTTTTCCGGGTGATGAGGTTGGTGAAGCTGCTTAGCAGAGGAGAAGGGATCAGAACTTTATTGTGGACATTTATTAAGTCATTTCAGGTTAGCAAAATTTATTTAAAGTTGCTTAATTATTACAACTATTTACATACCAATTTTTGTGATATAATACATTGTAGAGTGCAAATAGCATTTCTTTTGAAATTCATGCTAGCAGTAATTACATTTATAAATTAATTTGCATGTTAGTGCTAAAAGAAACTTTGCCAGTTAATTCTGTGAGACCAAGAGTCATTCTTTGTCATATAAGGTTGACTGTTACAACAAGATTTTTACAATACTTCATAAGAAATTATTTGGTATGTCTAAAAAGGATTTTTTGTGAAATTAAAAAAAATACAGGTTTGACACACACATGTCTTTAACTTCCACGTATTTTAATTATATGACTACAAAAGAAAAATTTAATATTTTGTATAAAACTGATTTCATAAGTGTAGCAAATAGATATTTTAATCCTGTCTCCTGAAAATTCTGAAGAATGTGAAGTTAATGTAGTGTAGTGGGAAGTACATTTGTGCTGTCAGAAGTAGTAATGAAAATAAAATCTAAAACTGGTAAAGATGACTCTTCCCCCTGGATTACTGGCAGAAGTAATTTAAAATATAATGAAGTTCATGTTCATTGTATGTGGCCAAATATTAAGAGTGACAGGTAATAACATTTTAAGCACTTGCATAAGACGAAAACCCCTGGGAAGGTCCATGGTGTACAGATAAATTATTTTGTAAATTTAAATTGAAATTATGGCGTGAAATTATTAAAAGACAATGCACCTGTCCATTTCCTAGGCTCTGCCTTATGTTGCCCTTCTGATAGCCATGCTGTTCTTCATCTATGCTGTCATTGGAATGCAGGTAATTATAGGTTTTTTGTTTGTTTGTTTGTTTTTTCCAAAAGCTGTGTTGGCTACTCGGAGACCGGTTAACCAAAATGCTTATTGAAATGTTCCTTTGATAGTGGTGCTATGTATGAGGCAGGGTTTTCAGAGTAATGTAGAAACCTTTTATTGACTGTGATTTTGGCAGTAAGAAAATGCAAAAAGATAAAAGAGAGCTGGGTGTGAGCTTATAGTAGATTTGCTGAGGGGAGCCATTCCTCTTTCATACACCGTGAGGTTTATTCTTCCTGTATATGAGCGTATGAAAGAATGCATGGCTTCTTTACTATAGATTTGTTTGGGAATATGGCATTAAAATCCCATTTTTTGGTGTTTTTGTTTGTTTGTTTTGTTTGTTTGTTTTTTGATTGTTTGTTTGTTGTTTTTTTTCTCCTGTCTTCCGTGAGAAAAAAATAGAACTAGGGAAAGAATCCAGCTAAGGATTAGAAAAAGGTTTTCTTTTGTTCTCGGAGTTGTAAGGTTCCCAAACCAACTCCAAGGGAAGCCCTATGATGAGATGAGGAGATGATGAGATGAGAACATGATGAGATGAGGAAACGTGATATGGAGAGTAGATTTGCTTCCTGATTCTTTATCTTTTTTTTTTTTTTTTGACTGAGAACAGCTTACATCCTTACAGTCCAGCAGCATGTATACAAAGCACAGTGACCTTAATCTCTCAAAATGAGATAACAGCCATTACTGTACACTGTACTGTAAGACAATACCAGTGTATTAATGTGAGGAAAAAGAATGGCCTTGCAACCAAGGAATTGCAGTTTAATTTTAGAGAAGTTAACTAATTTCCATCTCTGGCTGGGACAGAATGCTCAGGCTGGGCCTCTATGCTTTGGCTTCCATTTTTGCCTCTAATTTGCCTGTTTAGATTCAAGGTTTTCAGAACAGCAATAATTTCTTACTACAGGTATGCACAATATCTGTTGTAGTGGGGTTTTAATCTTACTGAGAACTCTAGGTGCCAGTCTAAAGCAAATATTTTGTCACCTACAATACAGGAGAAGGTATTAGTGTTATAATGACTTAATGATGCCAAATTAAAATGAACAATTATCTTGTAGGTGTTATATATTTACTGCATTTGCATTATCAGGAAAAATCTCATGATTTACTCAAAAGAGTAAGTACATTTGTGAAAGTGCTTTTCATACATACTGAAGCTGGTTTAGACTACAATGCCTGTATCTTCTTCCAGTACAGGTTGCTAGGGTGAAAGTCAAAATACTGTTTTTCTGTAGGTATTTGGAAAAGTGGCCATGAGGGACAACAATCAAATAAACAGAAACAACAATTTTCAGACTTTCCCCCAAGCCGTGCTGCTCCTCTTCAGGTGAGTAAACCTGAACCCTTACTTAATGCATCCTATTTCAATGGTCTGTAAGAAATGTCTGTAACCTTTCTACTGTGGATTTGTTCAAAATATGTCTGCAAGTCAGAAGCAATTTGCTATAACAAGCATGTACTCTCTACAGCTGTATGCTGAGTGTTCATTGGCACAGCAGGGCTCTAATCAGGTGCTGCAGGCCTGAAGTCATTACAGCTATTACGGAACAGTGCATTTGTGGAGGAACTGTCTTCAGGTGGAGCCTAGTCAGCCCTGATGGGTCTCTGCAGGTGTTGGGGAAGGTGAAAAAGACTTTGCCCTTTTTTATTCTGTGGAAGCACAGGCAAGCTAGCGTGATGGTTTGGGGGAAAAAAAAAAAAAATAATAATAATAATAATAATAATAATAATAATAATAAAGGTAGCTAAACCTTGGTGTAAATGATCCTGGGGGATTATGGAATCTTCATCAGTAGAGAGCTTGAGAACAGGGTAAACCTTTGCCAGGAGTGCTGTGGTTTCATCTAGGCCTTCTGCTGACTTGTGTAAAATGGCCTCCACAATCAGTAAGATTGTAAAGTAGGTATGTTTATTCAGCGCTGGGCAGCACGGGGGCTAGTCCCACCAAAGTCGTGTGCACCTGACGCGGCAATTTGCCATGGTTATATGCAGCAAGTTACAAGTTACATATGCATGAAGTTTCACAATACGCCCATGCATATTCATAACCTATCCCCACTTCATATTAAAATTAGTTCCAAGGAGTCATTTCCATAAACTCCTCCCATCTGCACTTGCGCAGTGTCTCATTGTGGTGGTTGTCAGGCGTCGTGGGGATGAAGATTGATGACTCGTCACCGCTAGTCGACTTCTTGTCTTTGCACAGACTTGGTTGCTCCTTGGCTCTTGTCCATCCGCAGGTCCAGTTTCTACCAGTTTCTTAAGATAGGCTCACACTCTTATTAGGAGACTGACCTTGGTGAGGGGCCCAAGGCTTCTTGCTTTTGTTAATTTGCACAATGCACCATAGTTAGCAAAGACACTAAGTAGCATCCTCGTTTAATGCCATCAGCACTCTATCTCTACTTTATAAGATTCTCCTAACTCCCTCTCTCACTGCATTGCTTGTTACTTGAGTCTCAACCAAAATGTATCATCAGATGTGACAATTCTTCCACATTCACTGTGGATCTAAACCAAAACTGAATTTGTTTATGAGATATGCTGAAGAACATCAATAATTCATAGACAGCCTTATTTTGTTTCAAAAGTATACTTTATCCTCTGTTAAAAACAATTTACTTAAAAATCTGAGCAAAAAATACAGTTCTAAGGTGACCTTTCAGTTCATTGCTCTCAAATTGCTTTGGAACTTTTTCTCAGGTTTCATTATTTAATTTAGAAAAGCTTGGAATAAAACTTCTGGGATGTTGGGAGGGAAATAAAAACTATAAACTAACCCCAAATCGTTTTCCAGTTCTGCCTTGTAGAAAAATTCCTATCATATTGCATATGATTGACCATCCCCAGAAAATAAGGTGAAGGTAAAAGAGGGAGAGAGTGTATTAATGAAAAAAATGAACTTAGAATCCCATAGGTTCAACATCTGTAGTCAGCTACAATGCTCTGTATCTGTAGACCCAATGAGAGCTAAGTCACTTTATGCATGTGAAGACTTGCCTTTACAACTAAGTCATAGGTAAGTGGTTGTTTTTAAGCATTTGAAATCACAGGTGTGTATGCAGGCATTACCCAACTATGCAAAAAAAAAAAAAAAAAAAAAGCAACAGCAAAAATAAGAGACAAACATTTCCTCGGCCATGGAGAGAAAAAAGCAACTCAACTTTTACTTTAACTTTTATTACAGTTTTTTTATACAATAACTCTACTTCCATACACAGCAACCCCACTGCAATAGGTATTTAACTTGTAAATGACAGCTTGGAGTTCAAATACTTACATGTGAGCCTTTCTAGTGTACTAGTGTACCTTATAAAATTTGCCTGCAGGGTCAGATCTAAACTTGTCATTTCTGAAACATGCTCCGTAATTTCTAATTAATTTCTGCTCTGAGGAGATTGAGGCCTGTCTTCACATTTGTGCATGTACAGCTCCAACGTTTTATCAGAATGTAACAAATTAATACATTCTACTTCATTTTGATCAAATAATACTTAATTCTCTTTGTGACCTTATGAAGGTGTGCAACCGGAGAAGCCTGGCAGGAAATCATGCTGGCATGTTTGCCTGGAAAACGCTGTGATCCCGAATCTGATTATAATCCAGGGGAAGAGTACACGTGTGGAAGCAATTTTGCCATCATTTATTTTATCAGTTTTTACATGCTATGTGCATTTTTGGTGAGTTCAGCTTGTGCTTATTAGCAGAAATAAGTTTTAACATTTTGAATTTCTTCTCAACTGAAAGAGCAGTAGGGTCAGAGAAGAATTTAGAATCCTATCGCTAAAATATTTTTGCAAGGTTGCATTTTTCATACATGCTCCTCAATCCTGTATCTTATACTGAAGGCTAATAAATTCTCATGTGCAAGATGTTCCTCAGACTACAGGCCTCCCTGTATACAGGAAATGGTTCCTTGGACATTTGAAAGCTGTTAACTTTCTTTACATCAGCTATTATTTAATGCATTTTTCAATAATGTCATTAAATATTCATTAATAATGAAGCTGCATTTCATTTGACTTATTAGCATTATATAAATTTATCAGAATTTGGATATGTCTCTACAAAGTGTGCTCACATTGTGGTGCACAAGATGCAAACTATAAACTTTCTTCCTAATGATGGCATAATGAATTATTTGCTCTAAAACAATCTGCAAAAATCCCTTTTTCCTTATTGCAGGTGTCTTGGCTAAGCTGGTTGATTTGTTCTGTTCTCCGTACTGTTCTCCTTGCAAAAAGAGATTGGTCAAATAGAATCCTGGACCACTGTAAACATACCCCTTCTCTTGTGTCATATTTTATGTTGGTGAAACATAGGCAGAAGTCTCAATGTCATGTCAGTGAATCCTATGAATATAAAAGGTGTTTCCTGAAATCTACACAGTGTGAAACGCGTTGGATCCATTCTTTGATCTGGCAAATCAAGGAAGAGAAACAAAAACATTCAAAAACCTATGTCAAAGACTGAGTATTATACAACAGAATCACATTCTTGTCATTTGATTGTTTGATAGTTCCAGTTAAGCAGTTAAATAGTCAGCAAGTATTTTTTGTGATATTCAATGGTATTTGCCAAAAATCATTATTTATTCATTTATTATTTGAATTCTAAAACTCCTACCTTATAAAGTTATTTATTGAAAATATTTGTATTTCCAAAAAAAATCAAGTAGATCTGTGTTCTTAATTGCTTTGTTTCTAGATAATAAACTTATTTGTGGCTGTCATTATGGATAACTTTGATTATTTGACACGTGACTGGTCCATCCTGGGTCCACATCATTTGGATGAGTTCAAAAGGATATGGTCAGAATATGACCCTGAGGCAAAGTAAGTTAGAGCATTTCGCTGGTAAGATTTATCTGATAAAAACACTAAAAGCAGAGCATAGTATATTCTTTGAGAATGCATGCATATTTGGTATTTGGTAATTGATATGTGTCGGTTCTAGGGGAAGAATAAAGCATCTTGATGTGGTTACGTTACTTAGACGCATTCAGCCACCACTTGGTTTTGGCAAATTATGCCCTCACCGAGTGGCCTGCAAGGTAAGTTTTACCCTATTTCTTTTGTAGGCTTCTTTCACAGTTTATTCTTTCCTTTGTTCAGTTCTGCCAAATGTGTGTTCTGTGCGCACAGTAAACCTGTCTATTCACGAGGTGTCCTCCACTCGGGTTTTCCTGGTTTTATGCAGGTTTAACTTAAAGCAGCAAAATCAGTGTCATTTCCTCCAGTGTACCCATTCGAGTAGCTTTTGTCAACATAAAATTCTTTACAGAGCATCAAAATAAAAGGAGTTGGTCTGTAAATCTGTCAATCTATTATTGTGGCATATATGAGCTACTTCAGCCCAGCATTGCTGGTGACGCAGTGACATTTCTGGTTTCTCTTTAGTCCCAGGGAGGAGAGGGCAGTAGCTTACTAGTTCGCAATTAAGTTTTGATACAGTACTTTCACAGTTGCATTCATGGACTGTTTGCTGCATGTGAAACATAGATCTGAGTTTGAAGGGTGTGGACTGCAAGATGATAAACCACGCAGAAATGAATAACAATATCCAAACAATGTCCAGAAGTGAGAAGACTGAAAATTAGCAGAAATTTCAAGTAGAACTTGTTAAGCACAGTGTGTAAGCTGGATGAGGATAAATTACATTGTAATATAAAAGTTGAAAAGCAACACATAGGAGATGAACGATTATTAATTTATTTAAGGAATTCTAATGAAGAGGCTAATCCAAAGAAGAAAATCACTTTTGCACTAATTCTGTGTAGATAGCATAAAAGGTGCACAGCATTATGAAAGAGTCACCTGAGAAATGAATCAGTTTATGCAAGCCAGACCTGGTGCTGTGGTTCTTCATGGAGCATGAGGCTGACGCACTCCATGGGAAGCCTGGAACACGAGTGCAACTGGAGTGCATGCTTTTGAATAACTGCATATGTCCCTGATATTGCTTCAATGTCTGCAGATTAGCTCAGTAAAAATTACCTATGAAAACTACTGGGCAGTTTTATAGTTTGTAGAAGCATACGTATGATTAGTATCAGAAATAAGCAATATTAGATGTTTATTATAGACAGCTTGGATAAAAGGCTCAATGTTTTTTTGTTTGTTTGTTTGTTTGTTTTTTTGAAAAGTTACAGAATTTTTACTCCTCTCAGTGATTATTCTTTGATTATGTCAGCTTTTCAGAAATGAATGTTACAGAGGTTTGGTTTTTTGAACAGTTTTCTTTTCTCCTTCACAGAGGTTAGTAGCCATGAATATGCCACTGAACAGTGATGGAACCGTCATGTTCAATGCTACTTTGTTTGCTTTGGTTAGGACTGCTCTAAAGATAAAAACAGAAGGTAAGGGTTTTACCTGCCAAGTCTTGTCAGAAAGTACGATGAAGAAAAAAATAGAAGAAAGTACAATGAAGAAAAAATAGAATTTATTCATTTTGTTGGACATGAATAAGGCTGCCTAAGTCTCAGTGGATCTGACTGGACTTTGGATCATGGATTGTATTCACTATTGCTAGGAATGACTTGTGAGAAAATGAAAAGGTAGTGAGGCCAAAGCCCAAGTAATATCAGAAATCATTACATGTTTTCACCTGGTCAGATGAAAACATTCAGCAGTGATGTAACAGGAGTTCTGCTTCAAGGAATGAATGAGTTCCCCTGTCTGGATGACCAAGATGCTCCTTCGTCACTGCTCTTTAAGTCAGTACATAAGATCCCACATTAGTGCAACTGCAGCTTTTGCACACTTGAAAGTGACATCACTGGTTTGGTGGAGACCAGTTCTGACTATGTAGAATGATTTTCTGTCATTTGCATCAAAAGGGGAAAAGGTTTTAAAAATTGTGGTACGTTTTGAGGAATTTTGCTTTCTGTTTTTATTTTTTTTTCATTTTTTTTTTTTTTTTTTACTGTCTTTTACTTTTTCCTGTTCCAATTTCTTCTGCTGTTCTCTGTGGGTTAGGGTAGCACTGCATGAGAAAACTGCTCAGTAGTCGGATGCCTGAACTCTGAACTTGCAAGCGTGCACAACTGAGTAAATCCTATGATTAGACAAAAAAAGAAAAAAAAAAAGAAAAAAAAAAAAGAAAAAAAAAAAAAGAAAAAAAAAAGAAAAAAAAAAAGGTCAGCTTTGGATCAGGAAGGAAGTGGCTTGTAAAGAACAAGTTGTCACGTTCTGCACAATTTAGGCAGAAGGTATCAAGCAGTGACAGAGTAGAGCCAAGATCTGTAAATTACTGTTGACTTCTGAAGTACTCCAGAGACTGCTTTGAAAGCCCCTAGGAGTTCTCTCTTACACTCTTTCTTCTCTTGGATTACTGCAGTATTGTTATCTGATACTTCACATAGCTTAGGCTGCTGCTAACAGTCTTTATCATGGTCTTTATATGTAAACAGCTAATGAACATCCAAGGATCATTCATTACAGCTAGTTGAAACATAGTGGTCATCTTTTGTTTTTCTATTTCATTGCCACAGGTAACCTAGAGCAAGCAAATGAAGAACTTAGAGCAGTTATAAAGAAAATATGGAAGAAAACGAGCATGAAATTACTTGACCAAGTTGTCCCTCCAGCTGGCGGTCAGTGTGATAAACTTTGCAATATGCTATTCTCTGTGCATTTTGGTCCTTCTGGATTGCTAGGAACCAAAGAAATAAAATTACTAAAATTTGAAATGATAATGTCATTAAAGACAACAAACAATAACAGCAAAATAAATGCAGAGAACATTATGTACTGTTACACTAGATAATAAATATAGGACTGATTAACACAAATTCCTTAGATTAAAAAGAAGGAGAGGAAGATGCATTTAATGCTTATTTTCTTGCTTGGAAACAAAACAAAACAAACCTTGTTAGAGATAAATTCAGTCTTAATTTCAAGTCATTCAGCAAAATAAAATAAAACTAGTTTGATTTCAGTGCATTCAGCAATTTTTTTTTTTTTTTTTTTTTTTTTTTTTTACTAATTAAGCTTGTCAATGTACACTACATTTGAGCTTATATCCTTGTATCCTTGTATATGTTGACTATTTCTGGGAGAAAACTAAAAATTTTTAAATGCAAGATTAAAAATATATATATTTTTTTGCTAAATTGGTAAAGCAAAAGGCTAAATTATCTTAGTTAGACTAGTATAAACCAGAGCAGTTCCATAGTCAACAGATAATGGAACTGGTTTGGATTTGTGCCAGTATGACTGAGGTATGAATATGACCCTTGTAGATATCTAGATTGTAATCATACCAATACATTTGCAAGAACTACAAGGCACGAATATTATTTATTACTACGTGCTACAAAATGGCATCAAATATTTGTTATATCTCTTTTTTTAAATATATATATTCCAATATATATATATTTAGCCTTTTTCAATATATACATTTTTCTTAATATGCTGTAGTGTAGGTTTAGGTGACATTTTACTTGCTTTTTCAAGTTTTAAAGGTGCAGGATCTGTTGCACTGTGTCATCCACACCCAGGCTGTATATATCCAGACAATATACAGATCCATTGTAATCATCTGGTATTTTTTGTAGTTTATTGTACTTTTATAGTGTTACAGCAGCTTTCAAGACTGATCAGACTCAGGTTTGGAAGCAGACTCAAGATCCCAGGCCCGATGGTGGTGGAGGCTGATCCCTTTCTGAAGGTGATACTCTCAGTCTCTAGGGGAGAAAGAGCATGCTGGCTGCAGTGCTGTTCAGCATGACCCAGGAAGCAGCATTAGCTTTGTCGCTGGAGGGAGCCACTTGCTATTGGTGTAGTGGCTGCCAGCTACTGCTGGGGATGAAGACAAAAATCTAGCAAATTTGACGATCCAAAGGGGAACTGATACTGCACATTTAAAACAACTTTTTGTGTTCTACTCTGTTGTTTTTAGCCTTACACCTAAGTGCTTGCATGGCATAGATGAATTGCTTTGTTATTGTTGTAACTATGTGCTTGAGCTTTTTCTGCAGCCTCTGTTCCTTTCAACTGAGTCTTTCCGAATATTCTGAAGCAATTCTGTTTTAGGGTGGTGGCATGGAATTAGTGTTGCCTCTTGCCAACTTTATTCCCCTACATTTTTTATTGAAATAGAGATGCATGCTTCAGAATAGTGAGCTGTGCCTGCCTAAACCAATCTGACAAAGAATCTTTAAGGATTACATTCCTAGAACTAATCTTACATAGTGACTCACCGTTAACTTCAGCTTCATTTCATTGCTGAATATAAGCTGTATATTTACTTTCAGCTATACTAAAATTCATTGCTAATATTTATTCCGCAAATATAGCTCTTCAGTGTAGTTAGAAGGCTGAAAATCTGGATCATTGCTTGAATGATAAAAGACACTATGTCTTCAGTGGTCCAAAATAAGTTAGAACATGTTGTGAAGTCCTTAAGATTCACTAATTTTCAATTTACTTTTTCTCTGCAGACAGTTAGCTAAAAACTGGTTAAATAACTCATTACTATACTTTAATTAAACTGTTAATAGATAGCAACAGATTTTCAGTATATAAAACTGAAACTGTTTTGCAAAAGCATAGAATGAGTCAAATGCCTGAATGTACAATCACGTTAATATTCTTAGGAGACTACAGAGTAAGAGAAAGGCATACAACCCACTAAAGATTCAACTGCTTTCTATTCTCTAAACTCCCCAGTCTCTACCTGCAAACCCATTTAATCCTGCCTAATACTTTTTGCCCTCTTCCAAAAACTTCCTACTGAAATGATTCCTTTTGCTGTCCCTATTTGTAACTATAGATCTGTCTATACTGTGGTCAGTTATGCTTAGCTGCCTCCCTACCTGTCCATATCTGGCTATATGTGTGTTACTCAAAAAACAATGTCAAGGATGGCTCCCCTTGGCCAAGCTTCAGTTCTCGTGTGCACCTGTCTGCAATACAACTGACTGTGCCTGTGCATCTTGTTTGTAAAAACAGACTTTGACTTGCATTTGATTCAGGAAACTGGTAATGCATCCATCTAATATGCTAATTAAAAATTGCTTTATGTCCACAGTGATCAATAGGGCCCTCTATTTATGCATACTGAGACTTTGGATTTGTTGTTGTCTCAGGTACAGTCAGTAGTCATAGCCTGTCTTGAGACACACTTTAACTGCAACCCGTAGTAGTCTATGTTATATCAAGTCTGTCACTTCTACGTGCTTGTTCTTTCTAGGAGCCATTTGCTATATCACTTTCTTAAAAGTTCTGTTGAAATACTTGAAAAAAAAATAATATAGAAGATGGGGAAAGGCTTACTGGGGGAGGTTGACCAAGGATACGTTGCAGAAATTAATGGATTCAGCTAAACTAGGGAAGGCAAGTTTAGGTTAGATACTTTATAAGAGAACTCTTCTGAATAGAAGACTTGTTTCCTGAGGAGCTACCAAGAGAGACTGCAGATGAACTTCAAAGTGAATGTTCACAAAAGGTTAGAAATTAGATCTGGGGAGTCAATTAAAAACCTTTTTACTGATGAGACTGAATCAGTACACTGATGAGCTTTTCTTGTGAGCTACGGAGTCCCTGCCGTTTCCTAGTAGGTACAGGGGGGACCCCGTCCTTTGAAGACATGTCAGAATTTGGCAGAACAGACTCATTAACAAGCAGAGACATTTCCTGCAACAGACTGGTCTTCCAAACAAGATATTTTAAGGCATTTATTATACTTGCTTTTGTTTTGATACCTCTAAAGACGATAAAATGCTGGGAGGATACATCTCTGGTACAATTTTTCTGAAGTTAAAGCCTGACATAGTTTCTCACATGCACACAACCCACATCAGACGTTATAATGAAATGCATCCTGTGAATTCTGGAAGGAGCTTATTTTGAATGGTGAGGATTCATTTTGAGACAGATTGTGTCACAGAGATAAAAATAAGTTTAAATAGTATTACATATGAATTGGATTTCCCCATCCTTTTTACTGACATTTCATCACATCATGAAAAAAAAAGGTTACTGAAATTTAAATTAGCAAAAGCTGTCATATTGCAGGGAAAAGTTCTGTTATTAGTGAGATACATTGGGACATAACATTGATAATGCAAAACCACAAGGAGACAGTTTTAATCAATGTATGATGTTACACTAGATGACAATCACTTAAAAAATTTACTTGACAGGGAAAACACTTGCTTAAGAAGATTTAAAAAAAAAAAAAAAAAACAGGAAACAAGCAAAAACATCAAGTCTACTATATCTCCATTAGCATAAAAGTAAGCACTAAGCAAATGACATAAAAGAAACAAAACAAACAAACAAAAAACAAAACAACAAACAGCAAAAACAAAAAAGCCTGTACTTTCTATCAAAGGTGTGTTAAAGTGTGTCTGAGCACATTAGATTTTCTGCATTCAGCCAAGCAAGTCATGAAGGTGTAACCCAGATCCTGAGATGTGTTAAGCACCTGTCTGACACAGCGAGGGTAGCCAGAATGGCAGGGGCTTACTGTCCATCGGGATGCGGGCCGTAACTGTGGAGAGAACCTGGACACCTAAAATACACCAGCCCTTGCAGTACTAAAGTCCTCTTTTATGTGCAGCACTAGCCATGTTGGAAATGGCTGGCTCTGCATATTGCTAAACTCCAGAGAGTAGGCAGCAGAAAGGGAAAAAGCTAACTTTGTGCCAGGTAACTCTAGGGGAAAGAAATGTGTGAGAACAAAAGCAATGTTTTTGAATAGAAAACTGTTTCTAGTTTTCTGGCAAGCATTACTTATCAGGGCATCAAACTTCCACAGCTGAACGATTGAATGGGACTCATAAAACAGATGCATACATATTTACATGCTGTGAACCAGGAGATTTCAATATTGTCAAAAGGTACCTGTTGCTAAACTTTGAAAACTTGAAAATTTGGATTTGGTTCACAATTGTGACTCAGTAAAAAAAAAAAAAAAAAAAAAAAAAAAAAAAAAAAAAATATCTAGTTTTTACTGCACTGGCTGGCTGGCTGTGTATATTTTGAACTGTGTAAAATTAACTGTTGCAAATTATTTTCCTATCTATCAGCAAATCAGACCTTATATGATACAATAATGTGGGAAAGCACCATGTCTGTTTCATATTTACTCTTACCATCATTACCTATCTAGGAGGTGGCTAAGGACCAAATCTTCACTTAAACAAGAGCTTCACAGAAAATATGTGAAATTGTAAAATCTGTGAGATTTTACTCCAGAATCAGTCTTATTGGGTGACAATAAGACAGCAGAAGATACGGTCCAACATGAGTATCTGTAACACAGACCAAATTTAAAGTGGAAGGTGGTCAGCTGTTATAGTGAGGATATGACACCAATTAAAAAAAATGTGCATAGCAAAGCAGCCTGTAAAGATACCAAAGTCCTTTTGTAATTAAAACAATTCTATGTTGATACACTAAGAAAATTTGGCTCAGCAGGAATTAAAAAAAAAGTGAAATATGTTACGAGCAAGACTTTTTTTTATAGAGTCACTCTTATAAGCGTGTGTAAGTCACAGTAGCTCTTATTTTAATCCATTTCTTTGAAGTAACTAAAGCCAATCTTTCAGCTTCTATGAACATATAAACATGCTTATGGTTTTTTTAGAAACTTATATGAACTTACCTAGAAGTACATGAGACTTGGTAAAGTATTGTATTTCCTTCATTATTAAGGACGAGTTCACCTACCTGACTGAGCCTAAACTGCTTGCTAAAACATTGCTTGAAGCTAGTTACAGATTCCATTACTGTAAGCTGAAGTCATAGTGCCTATTGCACCCATCACATTTTTTCCCCCAAATCAGATATGAGTGTACAGGCTATTGACAAATGTGCTGACCTGGGAGAGATCTGTCTGGTCTGTTCATTTAGATGATGAGGTAACCGTGGGGAAGTTCTATGCCACCTTCCTGATACAGGACTACTTTAGGAAATTCAAGAAACGCAAAGAACAAGGACTGGTGGGGAAATATCCTGCGAAGAATACCACGATTGCTCTGCAGGTGATTTTGTTTTTACATTTTAACTAACCATTTTGTGAGCTTACTTGAAATACCAGGTAGATGAATATTGATGATTGTGCAGTGCTGCAAGGATTTAATTTAGCTGGGACACTTTTGGCCCTTGTTCATCAGAAAAGTAAAACGTAACCCTGCTTTTCTCTCTATAACAAGGTAAGTGCAATAAATTATTCTCTGTGAATTGCTCAAATGGTAGCAACAGTTATAAGATTCCTCAACAAGCATAGCTGATATATCCAAGCCTAAAGTTGCTGAAATAAAATCAGATAAATGACATTCTGAGCTATCATGTGCATCATACTTCCTAACAGGTATTACCTCATAGTAAAGATGTTTTTATATAGTATTTGCTTCCTAATTCTCATTGTTCTTTTTCTTTTCCATTCATGGTTACTGGTGAAATAAGTTCTTATCAACATTTTTAATGTTTGCACATTTTGAACTTCACTTTCATCAATTTATTCTGTACGAAGTAGTATTAGCATACTATATTAATGCCTGTCTCTTAAAACAAGCTGTCAAATGGAACCCAGGACAATAGATTGACTAGTACTACTTGGCCATCTGTTTTTTGGAAAGCCTGCAGCAAGCAGTCCGTAGAGTATAAGTGATTTGAAGGTCATATTTTGAAAATTTTTCTCCAGTGATGCCCTTGGCATTATGAACTATGAAACATGTAGATGCAAGGCTGCTCTCAAATAATTCCAGATATCATACACTGCATCATTTTAATTGGATTATGACTCAACAAACTTCAGTTAATGCTGGGTGGATTCCTACAAACTGTAAAGATATTTAACCTTTCTGATGCAAGTTGAAGACTATGTTGTGAAAACATTTAAAGGGGAAGAATCTGTTAATTCATATACCTTTTTCTTTATTAAAATCCTGCTTTTTTGTTTGTTTGTTTGTTTGTTTTTATCTAACAAAATAATCTTTGCTGTCTTTAGTGGGCAATTTTTCTCTTATATTTCTTAATAATGTCTCTACCAGGAGCTCTGATACATTTGCTGTTCCAAGTCACGCATTTCTCTACAATAGGCAGAGAAAAATTCATCTCAATGCTTGTTACTGATGTATGAGCACACAGCTTGCCGGGACAACATGAGCTATATTTGCATATCATCAGGGAGTAAAGAAATAACATGGGGAATGGAAGAGGCAAAAAGGAAAAGGCTGGAAACTGTTGAGAGGAAAGTGAAAGACACTAGATTGTCAGGAAGGATTTTGCAGACTTTGAGCAGTATTTGGTAATAAGGAGCTCAAAATTAGTTCTAAGCCACAGTATTACAGTATAGAAACAAATACAGTTTCCAAATGTGAGTATGCTGCAATGATTATTATCAGATTGTGCTTCTTGTTCGATACCAAAGACAGAGAGAAAGATGAAACTGTGAAGAATTAGCACTTTGTCTTTAGACAAACATTTCTCAGTTCAGAACAGCTAAAAATTGCACCATGAATCTCTGCTAGGAATCTACAATGGCTTTTGTTTGTTTGTTTTGTTTTCCTTCTGATTAAAATAATGTTCCTGTGGCAATAACATGATTCAGGCTAGTAGATAGGAAGTTGCTTCTTTCTCCACGTTTTCCTCTGTTCTACTTCTGTCTTTCTAATAAATGAATAGTAATTCAGCTTCATCTACCAAACATCAATAGAAATGCCATTTCAAAGAAACCTGAAACCTATGGTTGTCTTATGGGGATTCAGCCCAGCATTTAAAGGATTAGATGGTTGGACTTGATGATCTTAAGAGTCTTTTCCAACCTAAATGATTCTCATTCCTATAGCTATTTCTCCAAAGTACATTATCAACAAATATAACAAGTTATTTTTTTTTTTCTCTTTATTTTGCTGACCAATTTTGCTCAATCAAAAAACAATGTATTGATATGGTCAGAAGAGTTTCTACTGGAATAAACTCTTCCCTATTTATTTATTTTTTTTTTTAGAAAGTTACTGCTTATTTATATTTTAGCTTCCTTTGTAAAAATGTCAGTTATTCAGGAAGACTCGGTCAGTGGGGCTAACAGTAAATTAGATCTCAGTTCTGATAACAGTTCCATCAATTCCACTTGCATTTCATTGTGAGTATGATATATAGGCTTGATAGCAGGCATTTTTCCATCCCTTCAGCTGTCAAAATCAAGAACATAGGTTGTCTAACACCATGTTTCTGTAGTGGAGGAAGGAGAAAAACATAAAGAGTCTCGTTCTACCCTAAATATTGTCTCCTGAATTTTTGGAGTTTTATGCTCCAGTCTGTAAGACTCACTCTGTATTGTCTCATTTCTGCCATTTATCAGTTCCAGTCAGAACACATTTATAGTTTATAGTTTATAAACTATAAAAAGTTTAAAGTTTAGAACTGTTTAAAGTTTATAAACATTTATAGTTTATTGAATTTTCCAGAAGAAGGGAAGCTGGATCCTAGATGCCATGTTCATGATATATATGTGTAGTAAATAATTCACTGAATGTATCAGACTCTTTGCACAATCAGAGAAAGAAGGGGACTGTAAGAAAAGAAAATTAATATTATGTTCTACCAAAATAACTTATCTAGAAAGAAAGGAATAGAAACTGGGAATATTTAAGATAGCTCACAGTGTAGAAGCTGTAAAATTAGTGTCTTCTAATTAACAGCAGAATAAGTACAGAATACAATTTTAAATTATTTTTTAGTCATTAAGACAGGAGTTTTAACAAATATAGATGTGAAAATTTCGTCCTTTGCTTTCATATTATGTGGTTACATGAGACAAATTGCCTGTTGTCAAGAGAATTTCAGTGGCAGTCCCCTTGCCATTTTTGCATCAGAACCTTGACACAACTGGAATAAAGACTTCTTCTGATAGTAGGCTTGAGAAATATTTGAGGGGAAAAAGCAGCAAAGTCTGGGTTGCGTTGAACGGAGTTCCCTGCAAAAGTAGATTTGCTTTGTGAATACCAGTCTGCAGGAGGCAGGAATTCCCCTTCTTACCCCACAGTGATTGCATTCAGGGTGACTTTTGTTTTGTATAGCTCAGTTTGTCCTCAAGGCTGCAGCATTTGTGGTTGGCCTAACAAAGGCTGCTCTCTGGGAGAGAAGAGGAAGCACTCTAGAACATGAAGTGGGTCTCCAGAGGGTCTCTGCTCAGGCTGCTGAATAAAGTCTTTTTGCCATGAAGTTTCAAATTCCTCCTCAGTTAGAAAAGGGTATTTCAAGGTATAACCAACAGCATTTGGTCTAAACTTGTGTATTGACATTGAAAACATCTTCAGAAATAATATAATGATACTCCTTGGAACTACAAAAGGCTTGAATGTCTTCTGCAGATTCAGGATCTTTCAGTCCTTTTGAAGGGAAGAAAAGCAGCTAATTCTGAAATGATAGGTGACAAGTTTGTGTTAGCTATCTACTGACATTTTTGTGTTATACACACTTTTAGGACATGAGGCACAAAATTCCTTGGGGGTGAATTGCTCATAGTAACTTTCTTATTCTATTAATTGATATTTATGCAATTAGAATGAATACATTCTTGGGATAAAACCAGAAAATTATATTTGTAGCAGTAGTTTAGGAGATGTCTTTTTATGGTGATGGAAAAATGTATTGAGCCAAACAGTAGTCACATTGCTAGTGAAAATAAATGTTAAGTGAACCATGAACAGGTTTAATTACTTTCATCTGTTAGTTAGAGTAAATGAATTAATTTGATGCTCTTTTTCCTAGGGAACGTGTGCTCTAAACTATGTAACATTCACATCTGTATTTCACATTTATTTACACACAATGCGCTTTGTTAATTTCTGCAAATAAAAGTTAATGGTATTTCCCTTCACATCACATGGACACAAGACACTGATTTATTGAGCTGAACTTGATCTTGGGAATGTGCTTTGGGTTAAGCTAATTATGCTTTTTATCTATGAAAATTTTGTAAGTAATATCAGCCCTACAGTAAACTTGAGAGAAAGCAGACCTCTAGTAGGCATCTACTGAGGGGTTAATATGCTTTGTTCAGGTTCAATCTAATTGTCTTCTGTGTTCATGTTGCATTCAGAGAAGGGCTTAGTTTGGCAGGAGTCACGGTTTGACCAAAAGCACAGAGCTTTTGTGCCATTGTAGAGCAGTGCGCTCAGCCTCAGTGCTAAGAGGGTGGGCTCGATGAAGATGAGGAACACTGGGGAATCAAGACTTGGCTGCTACGTCTCCTACATTCACTGCTATAGCGTACGTCTATTCAGCTATTTTTCTGCATGCTTATTTTCTTACTTTACTAGTTCTGGCATTGTGTTCTGTTCTTACTGCCTTCAGGTTATTTTATGCTGTGACAGTGCATCTGTGGTGGGTTTTTGTTCTTTTTGGTTTTCTTTGCTATAAAATAAGCAGCTACTAAAAACGTGTTCATTATCACATTCATTATACAGTGGTTCATATGAACAGTTTCATAGTCATATACTTTCAGTACTCTGAAACTCTTAAGACATAAGTGTTTAGAATTCATGTTTATGCTTTATTTCAGATCTAATTAGTTTATATAGCAATATACATAACTACCCAGCATTCTTCTAAGATCTGTGAAGCATATTATACAAGTGTCTGCCATTTCCTGATATCACTATAAAATGCCTCAAGTAGGGAGCATTGTTTATTTTATGTGACTAGAACTACTGTGGTGATCATGATTCTTATTATTTATGATCATGATTCTTATTATTTAGACTGTTGTGTTTACTCAGCTTAAAATAAGCTAAAACTTAATCTGTGTGTAGGTTGCATCTAAATGGATGTGCACTGAGTTTGGGTATAGGGAAAATTATCTTTTTGTAGTTCCAGTATTCATAAGCCTTTAAATTTTTTTCTAAAAGTCATGACTCTGAAGTCTTGCATTATACACAAACTTCTCAATATAAAATATATATCTAAAATGGTGCTACTGTTTTATGAATACTACAGAGGCATAAAATTAATCTTAAAACTATTTGGCATTTGCTAAAAGCAGTCTTTTTGAAATATTTAACTTCTTAATATTTTCATGCTTAATTTGACTTTTAAATATTTTTGCATTTTGGCACGTGATACTTTTCAAGTATGTTTAAGGTTATCTCCTTCTGAATGACCAATTGAGAACTATAGTTATTAGTCAAATGACAATTTTACCACTGAGGGACAACTACAATTCTATTCCTTTCACTTTTAAAGGCACACACGTCATCTCAGTGCTGTGTCAGAGACAGGGGCATCACTAATTGTCTCTCGAGCTGCTGTTTAGCACACAGTGCCGGTGCATTAGTGCTTCCTGCCATCCTGAAAACATTGCAGGTGCTATTATGCCTCATAAAGCACAGCTGCACAGAATTACCATGTTAATTTGAAGTCATTTTGTGTATTTAGAGGAAAGCCTATTTAAAGACGTGCTTGGTTTTATTATGTAATTATGTTTGGCACACTCTGTGTCCTGAATTAACTATTGGTCTGTATATCTCATATTTCCCATGCCTTGAATGAACAAATTAGGCATCAAAAAAGGCATCAAAAATTTTGGAGAGAAAAATGTCTGAATAAGAAAGAGCTTTTATTTTTGCAAATTTGCAGTGAAATATAAAGAATAGAGTCCATCAAATACAGTAGCATGTATCTCTTGTCTTCCCCTACTTGAAAGAAACGTCAACAAAATGGAACAATACGAACAGAACCAACAGATGTCCTTTTGCAGAAAAGCATGAATAATTCAGTGGTGCAGTTTTGATTGTTATCCCTGTAGAGCTAGTGTCTAAATATCTCTTGCATATGTTTTATCAGCTCTGTTACAGGTCTTTCGATCTTCCAGTGT
The DNA here is from genome assembly GCA_011076525.1 of Nettapus auritus. Classification (NCBI taxonomy): domain Eukaryota; kingdom Metazoa; phylum Chordata; class Aves; order Anseriformes; family Anatidae; genus Nettapus; species Nettapus auritus. Next base: position 1,629,648 of record CM021776.1, on the reverse strand, counting down.
CTTTGATTAAAACAAAGTTTGCTAAAAGGTGTTGGGTAAATGTACATAAATATTAACTTTTATATGAAAATAAATAAATAAATAAATAAAACACTATTTTTTTTTCCAGTCACATATCCACTAAGCAAAAATATTTGTGAATAGCAAATAATGATACTCTGTGTTGGAAAGTTAGAGATAACAGAACTGAAGAGCTGTTTGTTCTGTAATAATCTGGTATTATTAATGCATTTTCTTAGAAATGTGATCCGTTTAACTGGTTTAACAACCTTGAACCAGGCAAGTTTCCAGACTGGTGAGCTGAGATGGATATTAGACATATATACGATGGCAAAACTGACCCCCTGCTTCTTGAAATAGTGTGATTAATATTTTGACCATCAAAAAATAGGAAATAAAATAATACTTATTCACGTTTATATTTATTTAGGGAAAAACTTTAAAGGTGTTTTTACTGATGAAATAGCATAAAATAATCTTGAACCTTCCTTTAAGGAAAGGCAGAAATTCTCTGGACAGGAGAAAATCTGCAGAAATCAAGAATCTGTCTTAAGAAATAGATATAAAGGATGTTATGATGCCTCAGAAATGTGGCTGGTCTTGATTCGTTATATGTAATAACAACAAAAGGTTTTATAAAGTTCTTAGGGAAGTAGTTGCCTGCTATGGACTTCAGCAGTTGTAGGAACAAAGAAACAAGCACACCTCCCTGAAAAATGCAGGTAAATCACTGCCAGTGGAGGACAGTGCATAGTCCCATTGTCCCTGTGGGGTTCTTGCTGTGGGTAGGCTAAACTGGCCAGTATTGTAGGGGAAAATGTGTATCAGAAGGACCTTTTTTTTCCCTTTCAACTAATGGAAAGATGTGGGGAGGGTTGGTTTGATTTTGTGTTGTTTTTTAATGTTGTTTTTTATTTAAGAGATCTTTGATTTGCTTCTAAAGTACCTGAAAGTGAAAGTCAAATATTTATCAGCCCATGCTTTATTTGTGATCTTCACAGGAGACCTGAAATGTGGTTCAGAGGAGGGATATTCCTACTGGCAGACAAGTACCAGTGCCTGCGTTTTTACATCAGCCCAACTTCAGTGAAGTTGACTGATGTAACGAGGGGTGGTCTTCTCACCAGCAGGAGCTCAGCATGGGCGTTTGTCTCACAGTGCAGAGCCCTCCTGCTGTAAAAATTGTTCTTAGATTGCTTAGAATACGTTTCGAGTACTCCATGTAAAATGGGGCAGTACCATGGGAGTAGTCACAGCAAGGTCATTCTGGGTGATTCTGTTGGAGCAAATAATCTGAGGGATATTTTAATTCTGCAAGCAGGTGTTGCTTCTAGAACCTATGGCTATGGTACTGGATGTCAGTAAAGAAAGCTGATTGTTTCACTTTAAAAGGTATACTCTTACTTACTGTGATTCAGGTTTTAATCTTCTGCTGGTGGCTGTCATTGCAAGGGGTCTGCCACAAGAAAATGAGTATTACTGAGGAGAGATGAGATGATAAAAGCTGCCTGCTCTTATTTATTCTTTTTAAGAGGGAGTAATTCACCAAGAAATATATCAGAAGGAAGTGGTAAATGTAATCATGTGATTATTGGATATGTTCCTGCCAAACATTTGCATTTTCTCAGTTTTCAGGTATATATTTATGGGACTTTGTCACAATTTGGCATACAGGAACATAAGCTAGTAGTTATTGCTAGAGCTAAAATGTATAATATTGCTGTCTGAGAGCATTGCATTCAGAGAAGGGCTTAGCTTGAAGGGAGTTGGGGTTTGACCAAAAGCACAGAGCTTTTGTGCCATTGTAGAGCAGTGCGCTCAGCCTCAGTGTTAGAGGGTGGGTCGATGAAGATGAGGAAAACTGGGGAATGGAGACTTGGCTGCTATGTCTCTTACGTTCACTGCTATAGTGTAGGTCAATTCAGCTATTTTTCTGCATGTTTATTTTCTTATTTTAGTAGTTCTGGCATTGTGTTCTGTTCTTACTACAGTTTATGTTATAGTGTCAGCGATTTGGAAATGTGATTATTCTCGCTAATGACCGAGTAACCAATATATAGTAGTAATCCTCTGCTAAATAAATACTAAAGCCTTTGGTCTGTTTTGAAATTTGTACCTGAGAGTGTTAATTCTACTTCCCTTGAGCACCTTACAGTGATGCCATTAGCAACCTGCTAAACTTGACTATGTAATTAGCACAAGAAGTGGGAAAAAGCACAACGTATTCATGAAAAATATATTGCATATTAACTCCCTAGTAAATGATTTTAGAGACCTGTTCTATTACAGCGTAACTCTCAAAGATCATCCCTGAGGAAGAAAATGTAATTGACAAGTTCACGTAGCTAATGTGATTATTCAAGCACCATTTTCATGAGGTGAAACACTAGTAGAGTGAAACCTGACCAAGAACCTGTGGTAAATCCGCACAGGCTGATACAAAGCTTTTTAGTTCATCCCTTTCCAGGTCCTGGTTGCCCACACTGCATAAATGCCATTTTGCACCCCAGCAAACTGGCTGTTCCCACTGGGGTCTGAAAGCTGGGTGCAGTGCTGCAGCAAGCGCCCAGGGACGTGTGTGATGGGCAGCAGGACTGGGACCCAGCCATGCCTGGTACCTGCCAAGACCATCCAGCTCCCTCTGTGCTCTGAAACATGCAAAATGCTGGTCAGCCCTCATGTCTGTATCAAAAATGCACAGAAAGATGATAAATCAAGCTTTTAGATCGTGATTGTGCCAAGTCCCATGCATGCTCTTTATATGTGTAAGCGTAGCATTAGTAAAGGGGTAGACAAATGCTTGATTTCTTCTGAACCTGAGAAGAAAAAAAAATAGTTGGGGGGGGAACAAGGTTGTGTGTTTTCTCTCTGTGTGTGTGTGTGTGTGTTTTCTTTACACAGTGGCAACCAGAGTTAAAATAGGAAAAATACCATTTTTTCAGAGTAGGTAAGGCATGCAAAAGCACGGAATTGTTGGGCACGAGGATGCTGTCTGTTTGCTTTGTGATGTGTAGGGGTCTCTTTGGCAGTTCCAGCACAGACCCTCTTGCTAAAAATTCCTTTTGATAGCAGGCTCGAGAAGGAATATGAACCAGTACATGCTGAGTCCCCTGCTGCTGTAGCTGGATGGCTTTCTGTCCTACACTGAAGCTTCACATCTGTACCTGCAGGCAGCACAGACGGGCTGGAATTATTTCACTGCTTTCTTTCCAGTCTGAGCTCTGCTAAAACTGCTATTGCTGGAGCAAAAATCCTCTTGTGTTTCCTGCATGGACACAGACTGCAAACACGTTTTTAACATTAAATATACATCTCCTTGAAATATGTTTTATTAAAGTACTTGTTGATTGCTTATAATTTCTTATAAGATGAATTTTATTTCTGTAGGGTTCCATAAACATCAGTGGTCCTTTAGTCGGGATCTACACAGTGGTAATAAGGACACTTCACTTCAATGGGACTGTGCTGGGCTACAAGCCTTTTATTAATGACAGGAAAGAGACCTAGTAGGATACATCATCTATGAATATCAGGATACAAAAACTTGTTAATTGTTTTTTCATAATTTTACACGTCTGTAACTATAGAAGAATTTGCATTCCTAATATGTTATGATATTGTCATTGATTTAGGCAGGACTAAGGACCCTTCATGATATCGGTCCTGAAATACGCCGAGCTATATCCTGTGACTTGCAAGATGATGAACCGGAGGAAAACAATCCAGAGGAGGAGGAGGATGTTTATAAAGTAATGTCAGAACACAGCTATGTGACTTTTTGTTGTTGTTGTTTTGTTATGTAATGTAAGGTTTAGGTTTATGTAAGGTTTTTTACTTTAATGTAAGGTTTTTTACTTTAATGTAAGGTTTAATGTAGGAATTAATTGGGAAAAAAGGTTGGTTTTCCTCTTTTATGCTTTAGCTATTCAGGCTAATGGTGAACACTTGAAGTTGGCATTGTAATCAGCAAACTGTTTTTCAGCTAGCAAGAAAACTTAATTCTTTGTAACGTTTCAGAAGTAGATGTAAAGGCATGTCCCTGCAGTAATTGTCAGAAGCTCATAGCTTGCTGCCCTCCTTTACAAAAAAAGAGGATGTGGTACAGGAGACAGTGGTGCAGTGACCATCAGTAGATGCATTTCTCTGCCAACCATCATTTCCTCCTGTCTTCTCTAGATTGAGCTTCAAGACAGACTGCTGTCATCCAAGACGCACCCCTGGCTAGACAGGGAGGCTACATAATCTGGGTTAGATGTAAAAGAGAGCTGCATGTCATGGTCATAATTTATCACTTCATTCTTCCTCATCATCCATTTCACTCTCAGGACTGATAAAGAGTTACTGCTCTTTCTTATACCTCTGCAAGAAGAAAGAATGGAACTGATGAAACTTAATGCTGTCTACTTGAGATATGCTTGCAAACTGTTGCATGGCACTCCATCCTGTCTGAGTGACACCTGTTGCAAACTGATGCTCTGAGAAAATAGGAGAGAATTCCACCAAAGTGTTCTCAGAAATTACACAGACCTGTCCCTTTCTGAGGAATTTTGGTGCTTGTATGGGAATCTAGGTTTCTCTTGTGTCACAAAACACAGAGTAAGCTGGATGTCACATTTAGTTGTATGGAAAAAGAATAATGTTCACTGATTTGACTCTGAAATACAAATAGTGTCATTATCACAATCACATCTCTATCACTTCAGCAGATCCCATCTGAAGCATCATAAATTAGAAAGAAAAATAAGTTTATTTGGAACTTTGTATGCATGTAGGAGAGAAGTAAGTCATTGCTGTCCAAAACGTGCTTTGCTAAGGTATCTGATGCTATTTTTTCTTTCTCTTCCCTTAAAACAGAGGAATGGTGCCCTCTTTGGCAACCACATAAACCATATTAGTAGTGACAGACGAGATTCATTTCAACAGATCAACACCACACACCGTCCCTTACATGTTCAACGGCCTTCAATTCCATCTGCAAGTGATACTGAGAAAAACCCATATCCTCAGACAGGAAATTCTGTATACCACAATCATCATAACCACAACTCAGTAGGGAAGCAAGTTCCAAACTCAACAAACGCCAATCTCAATAATGCCAACGTGTCCAAAGTTGTCCACAGAAAACACACAAATTTTGGAAATCATGAGCATAGATCTGAAAATGGTTACCATTCATACTCCAGAGCTGATCATGAGAAGCATAGAAGGCCAAGCAGTAGAAGGTAAACTTACAGAAATAATATTTGCTTTTAAATTAATGTATATGTTTTAAATTCACTATAAGAAAAATTGTGCTGCATTAAACTAATTTATATATTTAGCTTCATTTCAGTTCCCTATTTATGTACAAAACTTAAACTATAGCTTTGATATGTGGGAAAATGATATAACTTTAATAAGGTTTGAAAATAGTTATTTTCTTTGAAATGAAATTAATAGTTACAGTACAGACAATGTAATCACCAACAAATTTCTCAAAACTACCTGATTTTAAAGTATCTCTCTCCATTATTTCATGGCTTACCTGGATAGAACCCGCTACTACGAAACATACATTAGGTGAGTTTACTTTGTTCTGATGTAATTGAAAAGCACAAAGTAGGTTTTTTTTCCTTTGTTCATTTTAAGAAGCAGTATAGTTCTCCAGACTAACTGCATGACAATGCATATGCTGATAAATTAACGTGAAGAATGCTAAGTCAGATTTTCCACTGTTTATTCTAAAAGGGTAAACTTCTCTTATAGTTCAAAACTATTCAAACCTTCCTGAAGTCTGCACAGGTTTGTGCAGTTTTCAGCAAAAAAAAAAAAAAAAAAAAAAAAAAGATCACACCTGGTGGTAGTCCTTGTTTAAGACTGACTTGCATAAACTGGAAAAAATATGATGTTAGCTTTTGTAAATACTTCTATGCGCAATCCCATTTATAGGGGGCCCAAAATGTATCCTGGCCTCATATCTATTTTCTAAGACAAGATTTTAAAATTAGATGTAGTGTGTTATTTGAAGTGTATTGCTAAATGTACGTTCAGTGGTAGTTTTTACTGTCTAGATTTGGACATGCATTTTTCTCGGAAGACCTCAGTGAATGCTCCTTAATATTTTAGCTATGTGACAACCTTCTGAGATTTGAGAGAGGCTGTTTTTCTGCCAAGCACTCTGAATTTATATTTTGTAAAAATATCTTAAATGTATTCGACTTCACAGAACATCCCTGTGTTAATTCTTTTCATATTTGTACCATAAACAAATAAAGGGAGGTCATGAAAAAATAGGTAAACTGCTTCTATTCTGAACTGTATTTCTACAGAATTTACTATAAAGTCACATTCTGCCTGTGTTGTTAATTGTTTTTTATTGAATGCACCTTCAAAGAGCTATGTCTAAACTATAATCAGTCCCAAGTATTTGTTTGCTGCTTACAGGTCTGACTCTGGTGATGGACGTCGACCTACTATTTGCCGTGAAGAACATGAAGTTCGAGACTATTGCAATGATGATAATTATTTGGGAGAACAGGAATATTTTAGTGGAGAAGAATATTATGAGGAAGACAGCATGTTGTCAGGAAGCAGGTGAGGATATTTATTAAACAGAAAAGATTTCAGAAACATATGTATGTATCCATATATGCTCCACTAAGAGTACTTACAGTGAAAATTTTCTAATGAAGTTAATACTCCTTAACTGCTGGTAAGTCAAATGGTGAATAGAAATAATGTAGGTTCTGCAAACCTCTGTGTTTGGCATCAAGTGCTGGATTCAGCAAAAGTTCTGTACAAGATTCTGTACAAGGCAAAATTATGGAGAAGATGATTCCTGAGGCTACTGAAGTGCACCTGGGAGACAATGCAGTCATTGGTCCCAGCCAACATGGGTTCGTGAGGGGTAGGTCCTGCCTAACAAATTTGATTTCCTATTACGATCACCTATTTCCTATTAAGATCACCTGTCTAGTCAACCAAGGGAAACCAGCTGATGTGATCTTTTTGGACTTCAGCAAGGCTTTTGACACTGTTTCCCATAGGATCCTACTGGACAAAATGTCCAGCATACAGCTTAACAAAAACATCATACAATGGGTGAGCAATTGGCTGACAGGCAGGGCTCATAGGGTTGTGGTAAATGGGGCCACATCAGGCTGGCGGAAGGTCTCTAGTGGGGTCCCTCAAGGCTCTATCTTAGGGCCAGTGCTCCTCAATGTCTTTATAAATGATTTGGATGTAGGACTAGAAGGTGTTTTGAGCAAATTTTCCAACGACACCAAACTTGGAGGAGTTGTAGACTCTGCTGAGGGTGGAAAGGCCTTGCAGAGAGATCTGGACAGGTTGGAGAGCTGGGCGATCACCAACCGCATGAAGTTTAACAAAAGCAAGTGCCGGGTCCTGCACCTGGGACGAGGCAACTCTGGCCGTACATACAGACTGAGCGACGAGACGCTGGAGTGCAGCCCCGCAGAGAGGGATCTGGGGGTCGTGGTTGACAGCAAGTTGAATACGAGCCAGCAGTGTGCCCCGGCAGCCAGGAGGGCCAGCCGTATCCTGGGGTGCATCAAGCACGGCATTGCTAGTCGGGCGAGGGAAGTGATCGTCCCACTCTACTTTGCACTGGTGCGGCCTCACCTCGAGTACTGTGTGCAGTTCTGGGCACCACAGTACAAAAAGGACGTTAAACTGTTGGGGAGTGTCCAGAGGAGGGCGACGAAGATGGTGAAGGGCCTGGAGGGGATGACGTATGAGGAGCAGCTGAGGTCACTGGGCCTGTTCAGCCTGGAGAAGAGGAGGCTGAGGGGGGACCTCATCGTGGTCTACAACTTCCTCGCGAGGGGGAGTGGAGAGGCGGGTGACCTTTTCTCCATTAACACTAGTGAGTGGAGAGGCAGGTGACCTATTCTCCATAAACACCAGTGATAGGACCCGCGGGAACGGGGTGAAGCTGAGGCAGGGGAAGTTCAGACTAGATATCAGGAGATTTTTTCACTGAGAGGGTGGTCGCACACTGGAACAGGCTCCCCAGTGAAGTAGTCACTGCACCACGCCTGTATGAATTTAAGAAACGTTTGGACTGCGCACTTAGTCACATGGTCTAAACTTCTGGGTAGACCTGTGCGGTGCAAGGAGTTGGACTTGATGATCCTTATGGGTCCCTTCCAACTCAGAATATTCTATAATTCTATGATTCTATGATAAGATTTTAAGCAAAGCAGAAAGTTCATTTGAACGGAGTATAAACTAGTATAAAATAGTGCATAACCAAAGAAGCCTTTTGTTTATAAACAAAATTTCAGTTACAGTGGAATTAAGAGTTAAGGTCAGATAGAGAACTTCTAGAAATGGTTTTCGTCTTGTAGTATTAGCTTAACTGATGAATTGGATGTCTTCCTTTTGAAAATTTTCATTATTACCACTTTATTAATAATGTTCCTCTCAGCACCATTCTCTGTCTCCCTGATACAATCACTGTCACGTTTTCCTAGCCTTTAGGTGATCGGAATGGATAGTTTTTATGGTTTGTTCATATGTTTTATGGAAATGCCATAGATTGCATTTCAGTCAGCATATTGGCATTTGTTACACATTTGTATTACTGAAAAATGTTCCTAAGCTACTTTGGCTTGAGTATTACTGCTCTGACATGGCTTCAGCAATGCCGGGTCCTAACTTTTCATGTGGACTTAAAAGATCTTCAGTAGATTGTGGTGTTCTTCCTTACAATAGCTGTGCTTCCCTCTGATGAGTAAATTTAACAACTGCTCAAAAGTAGTAGAAGAATTTATTGCCTTTTATCTTAGAGCCGTAAATGAATACGCACAAGTGCCAGACATGCTTTATTCCCCTCCTCCTCTCCTATCTTTTTTGCCATCTGAGTTTTGACAAGATTGGCACACTCATGTGCATCTTGTTGGATTGCATAGAAGCTACGATTTGCATAAAAACTCAGTTATACAGAATTCTCAGGCCACTCATTTTTGATATGATAATTACAGCCAAATAATAACCTTACAGGATTTGATTTTTGACAAGTATACAAGTGTAAAAGGCTGAATTCCATTCTCGGGGTTTCTGTGTTCCATAGCTATACGGAACATAGGGTTCCATAGGGTTCACAAAAGAGAATGGCAGGAGCAGAATAGAATATTGGTTTTGCTTTTTAAGCAATGTACATTTTAGCTTGTAATGTTAAAAATAACTTCATTGAAAATATACTTTGATAAAAAATTAATCTGAGAATTTATTATGTAATTATACTGATAAAAAAGTTTACGCTCGCTATCTCAAAACCAATTTGCATGCAGAACATGAGTTTTAAAACTAGTCATGTAGTTATACTTGGTTTTGTTTTATCTTCTAGAAAACACCTAAATAGATCAACTTACAGAAACTCTGAAATAACATTTACTTTATTGTACTTTAACTTAGGCATATATATGATTACCACTGTAGACATCACTGCCATGACTCAGATTTTGAGAGACCAAAAGGTTACCATCACCCACATGGGTTTTTTGAGGAAGACGATTCACAGACCTGTTATGATACAAAAAGATCTCCTAGGAGACGGCTGCTACCTCCAACACCAACACGTAAGTACATTAAGAACAATTTGTTTGCAAATCCAGAATTATTTAAATTCATTAAGATGTTTTCCAGTTTCAAAATGCTTCTTTGTAACTTGGATTTCAAACAAGACATTTTTCAATTAATATTGCCAGCAGATTGCTGTGTACAGCAGAAGAACCTATCCATCCTGAGACATTGCTCAGCCTACAGATCCTAGCACACAAGTCAGCCTTTTTAATATTTCTTGCCTCACTCATCCAGTACTATGAAAATAATTGATTTAACTGCTAGTTTTAACTTGAATTGGTAAATGAAGAAAGAGCAAGGTAGAATGCAGCAGTAGCTTTCTCTGAAACTTTGATCAGAGGGATTCAGTCTGTGCCCCCTTTATCCAGACCCACATTTGTGCTGTGCTGCCATTATCCCTCTGGAACACCTCTGGACCTGCTGGCACGGCCCCGTCTCTTGGCAGACATGCTGCTTACTGGCACTGGGACTGCTTCCATTTGCATCTTTACCTCCTGCTGCTTTAGTAAACACTAGACTGAAATACAGCAGTTTTCAGGGAAAACAGAACCAAGAAAGAGCTTAATGGTGTGTGGTTGTGGGTTTTTTGATAGCTTTTGTTTTGTTTTTCCACCCAAAGAACTTTGGGATGCCTTTAGGTTTTTAATGTGTATCTCAAGTTCCTGTGAAAAATAACAGCATTATCCTGGACCAAGCATCTTATCTGAGATTTGCATTGGAAATTCACTCTGCCATCTGTAGAATGTACCTTAAAATTCTGTGCTGCTCCTGATTGGGAAAACCTTTCAGTCTATAGATTGAATTATTTTTGCCAACATTTGTTTTTTACTCATTTCTTTAGCTGTCTTTTCTTTTAGTTCTCAGATCCTTCACTTGGTTTCCCTTCCTCTCAAGCACAGTGTTTCTCTGTCTGCCTTACCAAGCCCTTTCAGGCTTCTCGTCCTCTAATTTTGTTTTTGTATGTTCCAGGCCATACTACGGAGGTTAGCAATGCTAATCCTCTGGTGAAATTAGGCGCAGATGCAAAGGTTTTGGAGTTTGGCTTTCTGACACTTCACAGGGAGGAAGCACTTTGTCTGGGTTGTGAATTGCAAACTAAACTCCCTTTGAGTGTTAAACTAACGAGGGTTGGTGTGGAGGGGTGGGTGCATGAGAAACAAAACTCAGCTCCATGCCACCCCTCAGTGTCCCTAAGGGTACTCAGGTCAGCACTGCCAGGTCTGTTACACACGTCCCTGAGTGCTCTGACCATATACACAGTGCCATCTGGACATGTAGGGCACACAGCTCCTGAGGATAAGCCTGCGACTTTCTGACCCTCAGTGGTGCAGACGGAAAAAAAGCACGAGGACTGAGTCTCATTCTACAAAGGGTAAATAGCTCAGCTCAGCTGAATGGCAGGGTACAGAAAGCTGCTGGCTTTCCTCCAGCAGCAGCAGGGAAAGATTTCAGACAAAGGGGAGGCTATGAAAGGAGATTTCAGTACATCTTTCTACAAGCTGCTCTGATAGCAGAGGAATTTTAAGCCAGAGAGATGGATGCTTCAGTTATTCGTTCCATAAACTGTACAGTAAGAGCCTTCTTGTAAAAATCCTCTGGGGTCTTCCTGTGGAAGTGTTGGAAGGGCTGAAGGCTTCCTGTGACTGCAGCCTTTGGGCTCCATTTAACTTTTCTGATGAAGTTCTGATGAGAGCCTACAACAGATGTCTTTAGAGGAAGTTCACCAATAGGGCAAACTAAGCAGGGTGCTCTTTCTTACATGCAAGCAGCTAGATAAATGTACTAGATAAGAGGGTATTTGATATCCTAGGATAAGAGGACCTACTTTTGGTCTAAGTTGCATAAGGGTGGCATAGGAAGAGCTTCAGAAAAGCCCTTTGACTTACACCAGAATAATGGCACAAGAGCACAGTAAGGCCTCCTGTCATAAGTGTTTTTTTAATGTTTGGAAGCACAGATGAGAAATGTTAAGGCTCAGTATCTCAGCAGGTTTTAGAATAAGTTCAAGGCTATTATTTGTAGTTAGTTTATGTGCTCTTTGACTGGGAGGAAGCCTTCACTTAAAGTGTTAAAAAAGTACTGGCAACATTGCACTGAAGTTTTTCTACTAGCATCTGAATTCAACCCAAGTTCATGTAACATCCATTATCTTGGCTAAATACTATAGTTAGTAAATTGAGCTCTGTCAGGCCTTCTACAGGTTTTTATAGCAAACTCATCACTGTATTATCTGAGAAACTTCCAGAAGTGCACTGAGAACTAATTCTCATGTTCTTTCCATCTGTTGTCTGGAGAGAAGCATCTGCAAAATGTCCTGTTTTGGACAAGGCAGCTTATTTTATTTTATTTTATTTTATTTTATTTTATTTTATTTTATTTTATTTT
>CM021776.1:1584560-1617668 GCA_011076525.1 Nettapus auritus | reverse complement strand
TTATTTTATTTTATTTTATTTTATTTTATTTTATTTTATTTTATTTTCAGAACTGGGACATTTAGCATTTCTTAGGATCAGGAGCTAAGGTTCCGGTTGGTGTTCCGGTATATATAATTTGCTATAGAGTTAATGAACAAAGATCTAGAGTTTGTATTAAAAGTAGACTGAATCGCCTTTTGGAGGAGCCTGGTTTCATCTCGTGGTTCTTTAGGGAAGCTCAGTCATTGCTATCCAGCATTAAGGGGCCGGTGATAACTATGATGAATCTAGAGTTTGTGGCAATTAACTCTTCAACTCTCTTCACAACATTCCTGGTGTTGGAAGAAAGATACAACCTTCCATTAGTTTCAAGAGGGCAAAATTTTCTATCATTCCTTTGTGCTGTCAGGCTTTTTCCAGTTTTCCAATGAGGACATAGCTGGATCCCAGCTGCTGCTCAGCATCCAGGTTTTCTTCACACTGAAACTAACACAGAGGAATGTCACCATGTGCTGCTACCCATCGTTCCACAGGCTTTCACCAAGACCAGATGAAACAATTCCACATGAGCTAAACATCTAGATCCAGTTTAGATTTCTACTTTTTTTTTTTTCTTTTTTTTTTTTTTCTTTCTTTCTGGCATTTACATGAGCAGTAAATGTTCTTCATAACAGCAGAGAGCATGGCTTATTGTTGTTTTAGGTAACACAACAAACAGGAATCGATAGTGTTTAGTTGACTTGGACTTACACGTGGCTTTTCATATTGCACACTTCTTCCAGGGAACTGGGGATTTGGTATTTTCTTGGGGAAATCCGGCTCATTAGAATGAAGAGTTTATGGGGAAGAAGGAATAAACTCTTTTTAACTATTCACAGGATTTTACAGCAAAACTCTGAATTGTCTGAATCAATTTGCTGCATTACACAATGCTTGCTTTGTCAACAGAGCTGCTTCAAATTGCATCACGTTAGGCTGCTCATGTTTCTGCCTAGGACCGTGTTTGCTCTTGTGCTGAATCTATCCTATATTTATTACCAGTTGCTTACTTCTGTTAGCAGACTTTATTTCTCACTGGAAGGATATCTTTTTATTTGCATGCTACTTGGCCCACACTGAAATTCTGTAAATAATAAACATGGAGGAAAAATAAAGAAAACCTAATGAATTATGGTTTCCCTGTAGCAAATAGACGATCTTCCTTTAACTTTGAATGCCTCCGCCGACAAAGTAGTCAAGACGACATACCACTCTCTCCAAATTTCCACCATCGCACTGCGTTACCACTTCACTTAATGCAGCAGCAGGTAAATCCAATTATTTTTTTTTAACTAATAATGAATTCCATCTTTTTAGCTTCCATATTGTACCTCTGACTGTCATTGTTGCTTGAAACAGTACTAGTGGATTTTGCATTTTGCCTGTGCACTACTTCCAGGCCATGTGTGTACCATGTTCTTTCTGGTAGTTGCTAGATGCAAGGCTTCTCTATCTGCCTTCTACAAAACATTGAAAGTGGTTAGTTTGCCCCGTGATTCTTAAGTGGAACAAGCATCTGACAAACCCTAGTTTTGACCACGGCTGAATAATGTGGCAACCATTGATTGATCTTTGCACATGGAGTTACTCAGCTGCAGTTGCAAGAGTTTGCAAGTACAGCCTATACATTTTCTGCAGCTCATTACCCAGCTCTCATGAGGCCCTGAGAAAATGGTAATTTGTACAGCCTAGAGATACCATCCGGGATCCTTGGAAAAAGCTCAGTAGCAGCAAGCTCCTATTACTGCAGTTCTTAAGAAGCCTGTATTTCCCTTTGTCACCTGGGTGAGTTCCTGAAGATCTTCCACCGATCGATCTACTGAGTCAGGGGAAACAGGAAAATCTGCGAGTCAGTACTTTGTGTGCAAACCTCAGTGACTGCAGTATTTTCTACCTGGATTTAGTAAAACAGAAGTTTATCTTAATGGTATACCTCTGAGTCAAAGTGCACTGTTTCATTTGGTGCTGCGTAAAAACTGGTGTTGTTTCAATGCAAATAGGACAATGAATTTGAATTTGTAAAGACAATCTTGCAGCTCCCAGTATGTCATGTAATAGAGATATATAGCACTAGGTGGTCATTACAATGCATGAGGATGTTGCTGTGAAATATAAAGGTGCTTTGGGATAATTAAAAGATGTTTTAACAAGCATAGGCAGTATATGGTGAATATAAATTAGTTCATGTTCTGTGTCTGGAGCTGATTCTGATTTGTGTGAATCAGATTATTGTTTCCTATTACATTGTATTTACATCTACTTACTTGATCTAAACTAGATCTTGTGGCATGTAGTCTTATTCATTTTTTTGATGTTTTCAATTACTTCATATGAAACCAAATGATTCCATTTAATTTGAACAAACAAAATGTTTCTGTGGCACAAGTCTCCTACCCCTGCTTCATCATCAGGCAGGGAGGACTTGTACCAGTAAGAAAAGTTTTTAAACAGTTCTAAATGATGCCAGGTGAATAGGTCACACTTCCTCAGAGGCTGAGGAAAGCAACGTGCTTAAACCACTTATAATAACAGAAAAAAAAATACAATTTTATCTTCTATCTAATAATTGCATTTCTGTTCCTCTTTTACGTGACTCTTAAACATCAGAAAATGCTAACTTTGCATAGCTGCTTCTGAACAGCTTGTTTGCTAAAATCAGAAATTGCTATGACTGAGCAGTTGAAATCTCTGTTTTAAAATTCTTCCCCACACCAGGTCATGGCTGTTGCAGGTCTGGATTCCAGTAAAGCTCATAAACACTCACCAAGTCGTTCAACGCGTTCCTGGGCAACCCCTCCTGCAACCCCTCCCAACAGGGACTGCACTCCGTATTACACACCTCTAATCCAAGTTGACAGGGCTGAATCTACAGAGCATATGAACGGCAGCCTGCCTTCCTTGCACAGGAGCTCCTGGTACACAGATGACCCAGATATTTCCTACCGAACATTTACACCAGCCAATTTAACTGTACCTAACAACTTTAGGCATAAACATAGTGACAAACAGAGGAGCGCAGACAGTTTGGTAGAAGCGGTAAGTATTGCAGAAACCTCTGAAGTAGTCAACTGTGTCTGCTCAGTTTTTATGTTAACTTTAACAAGCACATGGCTCAGTTCATATGATCTCCCTGAAAATGTGGTATTTTCACTTTCATATGAAACAGTTTTTAAGTAAAGATAGGGGAGCTTCTCAGTTGTCATGTTGTAAAGGATTTCAGGTAAATCCGAATCTTAACATCAGTGTCAGGGAGCTGGAAATCAAACTGCAAGAAATAAGTGGAAGGAAAATTGGAAACACTTCAAGAACAGGATTTAAAATTAAATTTAAGTTTATTAGACAATGAGGATTAGTTGTGAAGTATCCTTCTACAAGGTCTGATAGGGGAAGGATAACACATAGACCAGTTTTCTATGTAATTTTTTTTTTATATAAATAGATCACTATTTTTAAAGTAATCTAAATAAAAGAAGAACTCTATGAATCAATATACTAGGTGTGGAGAGGATGAATAAGGACCACAAAGTTTGAGTTGTAGTGTACTGAAGAATGCTAAGAATTCCTTTGTATTACCAAAAAAAAAAAAAAAAGGATTTGAAGATGAGTAAAATAATGTATTGCATTTCTGAATGTCATAGTTACTGTTATTGCTTCCATCTATCACTTGGATCATTGAATTGTGATTTAGCATGTAGTTTCTAGTATTTTCCACAAATGAAAAACATTTTTATGATCTGAATGTTCTTCCATAATTCCACTTTATATTTCATTCTCTCCTCTCCATCTGCCAGGTGCTTATATCTGAAGGCCTAGGAAGGTATGCAAAAGACCCTAAATTTGTTTCAGCTACAAAGCACGAGATTGCTGACGCGTGTGACATGACTATTGATGAGATGGAAAGCGCAGCAAGTAATCTTCTCAATGGAAATATTAGCAATGGGACCAATGGGGATATGTTTCCCATTTTAAGCAGACAAGATTATGAACTTCAAGACTTTGGTCCTGGCTACAGTGATGAAGAACCAGAACCAGGACGATATGAAGAAGACTTAGCTGATGAAATGATATGCATTACAAGCTTATAGTATTTAGCAAGGAAAATGATTTTAATAACAGAAAAAGTGCCTCATAGTTTAAAGATTCTAGGCACTAGTTGGAGTTAATAACCAATCAAGTTTTGTACAAGTGATGTCACACCTCAAGGAAGCCATAACTAATAAATAGATTATCTCCGGGTTGCTGAAACGTGATTGGAGTTGCGGTACGTCAAGCTCCTCCCACCGAATCTTCAGTTCCTCTGTAGGAATAAGGTTATTTTGAAACCAAGCAGGTTCTGACAATCAGTTTTTTGAGGGCTAGAGTGGGATAGAGGTGTAATATCTTGCCTGTCTTTCAACCTTGTGCTGCTGTCCTTCATAGTAGAGCAGGATTTTGTCAATTAAACGTCTGTGTAAGACCAGCACAAAATTGTGTGGGAAATGACGAGATGAGTGATGACAACCAATAATGTCATTACCTCAGTGCTCAATAGCATATCAGCTATTCATTGCATATCCATTCTAATATTGTTTTCAAACCTGCCTCCTGATTTCTTTTCTTAATGCTCTTCTAAAATACGGCTTGTCATGCTCTACCTGTTACAGATCATTGGAAAAAGAAGTTATATAAAGAATATTCTGTCATATGTAACATCAGTTTACATAGGAAAATATCATTCAGATAGTCTGTTTTATGACTATCACGTTAAGGGCAAAACATACTGGAATAATTGCATTCTTACTAATGCACTTGCAACCAGGTTAACGTAGAGTTAGATAAGATAGTTTGCTAAAAGTTATACAGTAGAAATTATTGTAAATGAATTGTAATATATACTGATTTGTATTTGTAAAGAGATGTTCTATATTTTGTAATTATTGTACCGTAATTGAACTGCAGCAATATTTATGGACCCTAATTATTGTAACTCTCCACAGAATTCTAGATATAAGTATTTTTACTTGGAATATATAGATCTATAGCATAAATATTTAAATAGAGCCACCTCTCATTGTAAATCTCTTTTTGGGATAAACTGTCAAGTTTGAACTTGGCAACACACAGATTTTTTTTTAATAGTTGAGTCAAATGAGTCTCTCTGTGTAGGGGATGCACAGTTGACTATTTGCAGTCTTATACTTGGAAAGGTAAAAGATTTGAAATTAACTTTTTGGATTGAAAACTAAGCTGTAATTTTATTTTTGTATGAATCCCAGGCTACAAAAATATTAAAATCATTAAAAAATTGACACGTTCATGCCAGGGTACTACTGCTCATGGGACAATTAATTTTGGCAAAGTATATTACCTACATAACCTACTTTGATAGGAAGTGTCTAGGGCAGAAACTGTTTTACAGGTAAATGAAAATGCTTTACTTTACAGTATTGCTTACTCTGCTCAGAAAAAAAAGGGACATGATGAAATAATTCTTCACAGAACCAAAAAAAAAAAAAACTTGGTTATATAAAAAATATATTACTTTATTGCCTCTACCTTTCTGTTGTTTTATGTGTAATGTTTCAAGAATTTATTTTTATGCAATCATAAGAGGGCTTAGATATTGTTCACAATGCAGTAAAACCCTGAAATGACTTTGAGGCTACTACAACCTTGGAGGAAAATCAAAAAAACACTGAAAGCTACTGTCTATTTTGTTAGCACTGGATAACAATGACTTGTTCTAACAAGTTATCTTATCAGGTTTTACCTGTAGTTCATATGCTAGATAGCAATCCAGTTCACATTTTTACAAATGTGATGTTTAAATCATGTCAATAAACATTTTGTACATAACGACAATTTCCTATGAATAGCTTACAGACTTCCTTTGGAATCATTCTTATTTCAAATGCCAGGATAAGAACTTAAAAGTTTGTAAATTATTTCTTGACCTACATCATTTTGTATTAAAACAAATGCGAAATGTTCAAAATAAAACTGTGTAATAATTTTATTATACTTGGGACTCCTTTTACTAACAGTTTTTCACCACAAAGCTCCGAAGGTTAAATTCTGATTGCACTGTTTGGAGAATGAGAGGGAATGCATGGAATTTAATAATCAATCTACTCTATCGTAGTGTGCAAGTCTTAGGAATGATTGCTGTTCACCAGAAAGGAGTAAAGTGATTAGAGTAACTCTATGAAAAAGGGTACTCTCACTCCCTACTGTCTAGGCGATTAATACTCCCTTAGATGCTGATCTGTGGAAACAGTCAGGAAAATCTGAGCAACAGCCCCTAAAATGTCAAAACCAAATCTACCGTGTTCATCTGCCAAAAAACATTGGGACAGGTAACGCAGTTGTAGTCACTTAGTTACACATCCCAGTTTACAGAAGCAAACTTCAGGATACCAAAATAGGCTTTCTAGATGGAATACCACTGTGAAGAAAGAGTGAGGGGTTTTCACAGTTCCACCTCCTGTGGTTTAAAAAAGGGGGGGGGGAGGGGGGAGGCCAAGCAGGGGGTGTCCCAACCCATGTTGCTTAAGAGCACAGAATTCTCATAGCACATCCGATTCAGCAGCTTGAGCTGAACAACAACTTTTTAATTAAGTATTTGTCCGAGGAGACAGAAAAGGATATGCTGATCTCACCGTGTTTTCTTGCTAGTATTGTTAGTCCTTAGCTTTGAACAGTCTGATGAGAAAGATACCCTTTAGCATAGATGTGCTATTTTATGAGCAAACGGTCCTTACAAAAATAAATAAAGGAAATTCAGCTACAAGCCATATTCTAGATAGTTAATGGTTTAAGGGAGAACATATATATATGGATACATAGAATACCTGTTCAATTTTATTACAGAAAAGTAAGGGAAAAAAAAGTAATCCATATATGCATAATTACATGGCAATTGGCAACCTTAAAATACTGCCAATCATAGTTATCACTCAATACAGAAAAACTACAAGTCAACTCAACCATTAAAGCACATTTCATGAGTCTCCAGATTTGTTTAGATATGGATATAATGACAGAAAACTGATTGTTAACATGACTGATCATAAGCTGATCATTAACACAGAGTTAAACACAGCTAAGAAAAGTATAGTCACTGAAAAAGTGTACATAAAAAATGTATTTGAACAGTGTCTTTTTTTTGGAGGTTAGTTGACAGGACAATATAGACTAAAAATTGGAACACTCTAATTAGATATGCTTGTGTTCTCTCTATACCTTTTTAACCATTACTTGTCTAAGACGCAGAAATGTTTTTGTATGATTCTTTTACAGAGAATGCATGGTACAAGCCCACTTTCCACTTTTCCAGTGTTTCTATAGCTGCCTTATTTGGTTGTAGACTAACTGAAATCTTGTACTTAAAAACTATGTTAAAGTATTTTAAGCTGTGGAAACATCAGAAGTTCTGATGGACAAAACCTCAAGTGGCCCAACTTAAACAAGATGCAGTTTTACAAATGCTGCTATTTTCTGCTGCTTTTAAAAGCACTTCTCGTACTAAAGCAACTTGAATTGAGTTACATGTACAAAAAGAAATGGTTTTGGTCACTTTTCTTTCTTAACCTGCTTGTCCCCAGACAGAGACCTCCAAGTGAGTCTGAAGCATCTGCAGCAAGCTATTAGCACGGAAATGCTGATGTTCTCACTGGTGGTACCACTGCTGTTCAAGTCATGCTGGCAGGTCTAGTAACTTCCAAATTCAAAAGTTTTTACAGTTAACTGTTTCTGAATACATAATACAGTACCAACTGCTTATTTATAGAAAAAAATAATATCCGTGTAGAACTGGAAATAATATTCAGTTATTCACTATATTATTTTGTTAAATAAGTAAAATTCTGGAATCATCAGTCTGTGCTCTGCATCATCCAATAAGGTGTAGAGATGGCTAATTTTTAGCTTGCAGGCTCCCAGTACTCTACAGAGCACAGAGAACTGAAAAAAAAAAATACTGATGATGGTTCAGATATGTCTGATTATCTGATTGCACAATGCAGCAACGTGTCCCCAGATATAAGAGAGACATGCCTTCTGCATGTACAGCTAACCTTGCTATGGTAGAGGATAGCCCTAGGTGTGCTCCCTAGTAAGTTATATAAGACCGTGGCTAGTTAATCCTCTGCAGTTTCATAGTGACAATTTCCATCTTGCATGCCTAGAGTGGAAAGCAATGTTGTAAATCTGCAAATGCAGGACCATCAATATCCTGGCTTTCCTGATAGCTGCCCCTTTCAACTGCACAGGACTGTGGTGTCTCCTCAGTATATATCATGCTGTGTATCCTAATACTTTATATTCCAAATGACACTAAGATCCAGTGAATAGCTTTAAATGAAAATCTCAAAAGCACAGGTGTTGAACAAAAGCCATTATTTGCCATAAAAATGGTACATCATACACAAGTCATGCTTTCCCCAAAGGCACAGTTGTGTCAGATGACTTGTCTTATTAACACAGCCAATCAGTCACCTTAAATATTGTGACTTAAAATATTCTTGTTCCCCTCATTCCACAAGAATGTATGATGTACATAGAAAGGGTTTACCTGTCTCCTTTGGGAGTGATGTCCATGGCTATCATCTTCTATCTTCAGTATTTTTGTTACACTAATCAATTAAGTCCTTTCCCTCAGCAGCAGGGCTTCCAACCACTGCCTTGCAGCAGCACCAGGTAGAAGAATCTGCCTTAAACATCTGCAGTTGTCCCTCTAGCCAACATCTGAGTCAGCAGTTTTGTGTTGTTTTTTTTTTTTTTTTTTTTTCACTGTGCTCAAATGGTGTAAAATTCCATTTTTCCTGGAAAAAAATTATTCTGTTCATCAGAATTCCTGAACAATCTCAAGCTACAAAAGCATTTTCTTTATAATTCAAGTAGCTGCTTAGTCACAAGATATTTTTGGAATACTTAACAAATCCACACAATTGAATGAATTAATTCATTCAATTAATTTGTTTATTTTATTATTATTATTATTATTATTTTTAAATCAATATCTGAAAGACTGATACAGGAAACAGCCATGAAAGATCATTTATTTGCTTGGCACATCTGAAAACAGTAAAAAGACTAAAGTTCTAATTAAAGCATTGGTTTACTTGGCTTCTAATTTAAAAAGATCTCTTCCTACATCATTGATATCTTATTTAATGCAGCTACTTTGAGTAAACTTCCATTTTAAAACTACCTTGGCTCCATTTTATTAATGAATTTTAGTGATAGATGACTCATGATTGAGTATTATTTGCTGAGAAATATCTTTTGCACACACTCACCTTTGAGCAAAGACCAGTAACTTGGACTCTTACTACGATACATGATGAAGCAGCACAACTAAATCAGCTAAAAATGTAAACTGAATTCTACTACAGTTCTTGCAATAAAAGCAAGGAAATCCAGTTTTTCAATATATTTTTATAAATAACTTTTGATCAGCATTTATTTAAAAAAACATTTTTTGATAAAGACAATGTATGTCTTCTTTCTGAATACTATATAGTTAAGAGTGCTAGGCATGATAAAGTCTTACTTTCAGTGAGGATTTGTAAACTGTGTGTTCCTCCCATAAAAAGCACACATCATGTAGGTGTCTCTCCTATCAATGCTGATACTACTTTGGCCTGTGAATAAGAAGTTAAATAAATGCTTACTTAACCATTCTTTTCAGCGTGTGGAGATTGCTGACTATTTGTTACCTGGGTAATGCTCTCAAAACAGTTAAAATTCTTCCTTTAAATAGCAAGGCATACCATAAAGGTTTCCAAAATAGCACGTTAATCTCTTCCTATTTAAAATGAAACTTGAGCCAACTGATTAAAAACTGATTAGATAATCATCTATAAGAGAATGGATCAAATTAATGGTTACTTTAATACAATGTCTTGTTTTGCATAGCTTTTATTTGGTTGGCACATCCAGTATGACATAGCAACATGCTGATGAAAGACTGAAAGACTAAGCGGCAAAAGTATGAAAGGATGACAATACTGTTTATCGTTGTGTTTCTAAGGTCTTGGGCTTATATACAGGAGCATTTTTCACCTGAAGTGACGGAAGCCCCTTAATTATGTCTGCAGCTTTCTCTGCTATCATAATAGTTGGGGCATTCAAATTGCCACTGACAATACTGGGCATTATTGAGGCATCTACTACTCTCAAATTTTCAACACCAATTACTTTTGTTTGAGGATCAACTACAGCAGTGCTATCTGAAAGCTGACCCATTTTACAGGTGCAGGAAGGATGATAAGCACTATCAGCCTTCTGTCTTATGAAAGCATCTATTTCTTTGTCAGACTGAACATGGTTTCCTGGTTGAATTTCGGGCCCACGAAATTTTTCAAAGGCTTTCTGAGCAAAGATCTCCCTGGTCAGCTTGACACACTGGCGGAATTCCCAAATATCTCTTTCTGTAAGGAAAGAAAATAAGGGGACTGTAAGTGCACTCTTACATAACAGAAAAAAATAGCATCAAAGAAGGAAGGCTGGAGGGGAAGTCTCCCACGTATTGCTGAAGGCCAAAATAAAGCAGAACAGTTTTTAAAGTCACAGATATTTACATTCACTGTGAGCAAGATTGCTACATATCTGGCACACTCTCAAAATGGAATAAGGAGAAGAAGCGCGCATAACCCAGGCAAATGTTAAGAACTCTGATGGCATCTGCAGCACAGAATTCTTTAGGTTTATACAGTGCTTTGCACAGAAGCCTCTGATATTAACTGACTTTAAAATTAAATAATGCACCAACTATCACTTCTGAACTGGTGTTGAGTAGATGTGAAATTCTGCTACTGAAATGGGCAGGAAGTGAGTGGTTAATCAGATGAAGGAGAGGCTGCTTTTACCTGTGGACATGTAGTTAGGCTCAATGATTGGATGGTCCTTTGGGTCTGTGCTTTTCAGCTTCAGCCAGCCCACACTTGTGCTCCTCATGGGTCCCACGTGGACCTGCAACAGCCACACTATGCTCACGACACAATCCCGCCAGACATATTTCCAAATTTAGTGTGATTTTTTTTCAAGATTTTACAAATTAAGCAAATGTAAATGTTAAAGGAAGATAATGAAAAAAGTCAAAGTATGAATATTTTTCCATTTTATATAACTTTACAGAATCGCAGAATCATCTGGTTTGAAAGAGACCTCCAAGATCACCAAGTCCAACCTCTGACCTAACACTGACAAATCCTCCACTAAACCATATCCCTAAGCTCTACATCTAAACGTCTTTTAAAGACCTCTAGGGATGGGGACTCAGCCACTTCCCTGGGCAGCCTATTCCAGTGACTAACAACCCTTTCAGTAATGAAGTTCTTCCTAATATCCAACTTAAATTGTAAGTAAGACATTCTATTAGGGGAAGAGAATATACCTGTCTTTACAATTCACAGCTTTCTTTTAATTTAAAGTACTACCGTTCCAATTTAGCAGTAGCACAGCATTCTAGTCCTATCAGCAATCAGACCAAACTGTTATCACTGAAGCGATCAGCAAGAAAAAATAAGTATATTCAGTGACAGTTCCCCAGCATTACAACAGACTCTTGGATCAAAATCATATTCTAAAATGGGGCTTGGATTTGTTCAATCAATAAATGAGTGGCCTCATATATTCTAGCTTAAACTTCTGCCTAAACTGCTGTGGAACAGGGAACACCTTGGGTTAGTTTTGTACAGCATCTACCACAATGGTATCCTAATGAACAGCACTATGGCACCTCCGTATTGCAAATACTTAAATACTTTCCCAGAGATAAAAAGCAACATAATTTTGGTAGCAATATCAAATAATAAGCCTGTATTTTTCCCCAGTGTAGGAGGCTAAGCCAGCTCTTTGTGTAATAATGAAAAAGGTATTTTCCTGTATATAGCCAAATTAGCAATGATTATACTAAAGGGTAAGCCTACTTGCTAATTGCTACAGAACATTACTGGAATATGTTCTTCAAAAACTCACCTGGTAAGCTTCCATTGTGGAAGCAACACGACCATGATCAATCACCTGAGAAGGAAGAAAGTGGAACTGAATGTCAGGGTGAGGAACGCCTGGCTCACTTCGAATAAACCCACCAGATTCTAAGTGGGCAGTGGCTCCATCACCTAGAGAGTGTAAATGAGAGAGAAAAAAACATGACAAGACCTCAGAACAGCAATTCATCCACTTCTTCTTAACCCTCATTTCACTACAGTTTATAATACGTATATACAGAGGAAACGGCAAGGAATGCAAATATTTATGAACAGCTTGCAGTTTAAGCAATATGCACCACTTTCACCTACTTCTGAATCACTAGGTAACTGTAACTACATCTCATTCTGGAAATTCCAGTTATTTGAGAGTGGGATGTTACAGTTGCCTCAGTGCTAACTGGCAGAAGCACTGCCAGAGGCAGATTTGTAATCAATATCCTGACAGGTGTGGAGGGAACCAGCTGCAGCATCCTGATACCATGGCACTGCATGCTCCATGACATGCAGCATAACTATCCCATCAGTCACACGTAAGAGGCAGAGCCATCCCCACTGCCTACCCTGAAGGGAAAAGATGAAGAGACTACGATGCCCCTCATATTATGTTATTTTCAGATCCATTTAATACCATGATTCAGCCCTCAATACATATTTACTTGCATGGAAAAATGCCACGTACACAGCATAAATCATCACTTTGGATCAACTGCTAACATAAGGATTAAGCAGGGGATTAAGACCTTGAGTTTGGCTAACCTATTTTGCTGATTTCAACGATGACTTTTACAGACTCTTTCTAAAATACAACTTAGAGCTGGATTATTATAAAATTACAGTGTCATTTTTAACAGAAGTCACTCTTATTTACCTGCAAGCCTAACGCGTTCTGGTCAGAACAACAAATACTTCTTTTGGGGTGAGATAATGAAAACAAATTCGCAGTACATTTTTATCTATACAACATCTATTTCTAAACAGATTTTTTTTTCTTCCTTTTTAATTTTTTAAAACAGCTTTCCTCAGTGGCACCAAGATTTAAAAGTAGATTATTTTCTTAAAATAAAGGAGATCTAAATGTGTTTAAAAAATGTTTAAAACCTCACTTGATACTTAAGCCATAACAGTTTAAAAAGATTCCTACCTGTAGGAAAAAGAAATCTTTCAGGCCCATTTGCAAGATTTAATTATTTAGTGGACATGAAAAACAATTTATATAAAGGCTCCCAGACTTTGAAATTCACAGACAAAAGGCAGTAATAATTGAGAAGTGATCAACAGAGGAACAATTGCATACTTTGTTTCATACCTGTGAACTTCCAAAGCCATTCTAGACCAATCTTTGCCATGCTAACCAGCTTTTGTGCACTATACAGCGTGATAGGTTTGGTGCACTTTTGCTGGACGTACACTTCTAAGTGATCTTGAAGATTCTGGCCTACTCCTGATTAAATGGTTAAAATGGGGCAGGAGGGAGAAGAAAAGAAAAAGTTATTTCACAGAGAACAATTATACATAACATTTGCTACCAGAAAACAGCATAAATTGGAACTAAACGAACCTCTTGATGACTAACACCAAGATCATGAGTCATATCAGCCTTTTGGTCATGTCAGAACAAGGTTTTACATAAACATACCATAACTAGAATGAAAATAGAAAGTTAAATGGCAGACATATCACTTGTTCTAAAATTGCCAGATATGACTTCTAAATACAGTGCTAGATTTTCTAGTTTAAAGGAAAAGTTCATGTTATTCCTTCCATCTTTTAAGATATATGATGATGGAAGCTTATGCAATCTGTTGTGGATCAAAACCACTCGTCCAAAACTCTAAATACGCTGCTTTAAAGCTATTCAGTGGCATTTTTGAGAAAGGCATTTTGCGCTATCAAATACAGTGAAGAAACCGTAGGAGGTTATTGCTCTGTTCTAAAATCAGTGCATTTCCACTGATTTGTAACACTATTAGTTTCTGTCCACACAAGTTGACATAAAGACAACCAAACGTCATGGATTCATTCAATGTAATGGTCTGAATTGCCTCCTTAGGAAGGTACAAGGTTGAAAGAAGTAACAAAATTACCAGGAAGGTGGCAAACAACAGGGATCCCCAGTTTTTTTAGATCATCTGCATTGCCAATCCCAGACAACATAAGCAGCTGTGGAGAATTTATGGCACCTCCACTTAAAATAACTTCTTTACTGGCAAAAGCCTAAAATGAAACAAGCACAAAAATCCTGACGTTATTAAGCTTGATCTGAATGTAAGTGGCACATCAAGAGCTTCTGTTCAGATACTACTATGAGCCAGATTAGACACCCTTCCCTCACATTTTTCCTATTCCAAATGTTTTCCTATCTTTCAGTAAAGAGAAATGCTCAAGCTTTCAGTCTGAGGGGACGAGCCATAACTTGATGTTGCACAAGAGTGGTGTGTAATGTTTCGAGCTGGAAGCTATGCTGTAATCGTACACTGTCTCTGTATATTGACTAGTGTGCTGAAATGCTGGGATTTCTGAAAAGCAATTCTTAAAATGCTGTAGAGGGAAATATAATGGAGATGTTAATCTCTAAATCAAGATAACTGAAATATCACTTGCTGTAAAGTAACTCCCAAGGAATCATACACAGGAAGAGAAAACAGTTTTGGAAAGCTTATATTTTGTATAGTGATACATCACTTGTAACATTTTCTTTCTTTCCTTCTTTGTTTCTTTCTTTCTTTCTTTCTTTCTTTCTTTCTTTCTTTCTTTCTTTCTTTTTCTTCCTTCTTCCTTCTTCCTTCCTTCCTTCCTTTTTGCTTCAAATAATGTATTTTATACTGGAAAATAAAAATCTCTTACCTTTTTCCTTTGACCATTTTGCAAATACTCAACACCAATGGATTTTGTTCCTTGAAACAAGATCTTTGTTACAAGTGTCTTCTCTGTGATTGACAAATTTGGGCGGGATATGGCTGGGTGAAGGTAAGCACTAGCTGCGCTCCATCTTTGACCTACAAATTATATTAACATAGAAAAAAATAGTCATGCTATGTATTCTTCAAGATTTTCACCATTACCAATCAGGATATTTATACAGGCTTTATACACACTTCTGCAGAGTTCAAAGCAAATGTGCTTTGATATAATAACTAAAGATTTTAATGTAACAAAGTTCTCAGTGACATTCTGCAAACCTACTCTCCCAGATTTAACTATGAATCAAGACCTGGATGCCAACCCAAATTTCAATGAAATACAGCCTAGACTGATAACAAGCTGCTGTGAAATTAATACATGCACATTTAGAGTGCAGTAGCTGTTCAGCAAACCAAAACACTGAAAGTGTACTTTATACGTCTGAATTCTAAAATGCTTTCAGAGGCACTTCTGGTGGGTCAGAAACACAAATTCCTTAAAGAATCCTTTATGGTTTACCTTTGTGTACAGTCATGTCCATCCAGCCAAACCCTTCTTGCTGATAGCCATTCATATCATCTGTGAAGGGATACCCAGCTTGCTGAGTTGCCTCCAGGAATGCATGATGAAGAGGATGGTTTGTTTTCCCTCTTGACACATGCAGAGGTCCTTTTCCACCTCTGTACTGATCTGGTCCCAGTTCATGTGTTTGTGCCTTCTTAAAATAGGGCAAGCAATGTTCATAGTCCCATCCTACAGCCCCTTCTCTGCTCCATCGATTATAATCTTCGGCATGCCCACGAATATACACCATTGCATTGAGAGAAGAGGAACCACCCCACACTCTTCCTCGGGGCCAGTACATAATCCGATTATCCATATGTTTCTGTGAAGTCGTGTGGTAATACCAGTTATATTTCTCATCACAGAGGTTGTAAGTTAATGCAGCAGGCATATGAATCTTCCACATCAGCCTCTTACTACCTAGAAGGGTATCTTTAGGGCCTGCTTCCAAAAGTAGTACAGTACTGAGAGGGTCTTCAGTCAACCTGTTGGCTAATACACACCCGGCTGATCCAGCTCCAACAATGACATAATTATAAGAGTTTGCCTTTTCAGAGCTAAGCTGAGACGATGCACGTGAGATTCTGAATGATACGTTGATGCCCAATGTGCTCCTTAACAGCTGTGCTTTAAACAGAGCTCCTGTTACTTTGTGCATCTGACTCACAGGGCTGTAACATTTAACTCCTTTGATTAAGTAGAACATCTTAAAGAACATCACTCCTACAGTAATTCCTCCAAAGTTGGGTGTTTTGTCCTAGAAAAACAAACAAACAAAAATCCTAATTAAAACATAAGCATTAATACAGTGTATGACCTCTAAAATGTCCATCATTTTCAGGTAAAAATGTCATACTTTTCCCATTCTCACTATCCTAAAGGTTAACGACAACGCCAAGAAAACAATAATTTACTTTGAAAGTTGCTGTCTTCATCTTTTGATGCATTATACACATCAGTTGAGTGGCACAGAATTTTGTATTACACGCAGCCTGATTTTGATTTGCTTCTGGTTCATGAGGTGAATACCTGCCGCACATTTTCAAGTATTTGCCAAGACCATACTGAATGGATACCTTTGTTTGCCTGAAAGTCTGTCTTCATCTGCCGCTAGTAGATGAGAATTTAAGAAAAACAACAATCTCATACACTGCTCTGTAAGCTTGTGAGTCAGTGATAGTGCACAGCCAATTCACAACCATGGACATGATTCAGCTGGGAACACAGTGGGATGAGCATTGCTGCTGTAGTTCTGCCAGATCAAAACTAGGATGGCTCTCTACAGAGCACATGTAACCGTGAAATTAATTTTCAGCAATCCCTACATTGAAAAGCTACTGTTTTTGAGGTAACATAGGTAAAACCCCAATTTGTACATCTGCGGCTTCTCCCTTATTACCCAGAATGGTTTAGGTTGGAAGGGACCTAAAAGATCATCTAATTCCAATCCCTCTGCCATGTTTAACGTGTTTTAGTTATTACTAAAACCAGATCCTGCAAGAGTGCTCTGAGTACAGCTACAATCCAGTAACACCCGATCCTTAGGCTCAGTTGGAATTGCAGTTTTTAACCTTCAGAAATGCCTGTGAGCTTTGCAAGCAGCACAGGCTGAGCTGTGTGTTCCACGGTTCAGGTGCAGGGAGGAAATCCAAGATTTTCACAGCCTATTTAAGTGCTAAAATACCAGTGCTGCTGGCCAGCTTGAAGTGTGTCTCTCTTGCTCTCCCTTTGAAACCATTACCCTTGGTACATTTAGTAAAAATGGATAGATACCCTTGGATTGTGAAAACTAATTTTTCCTGTCCCATGGCTGCTATCTAAGGGGTTCCTGTGGATTCTAGGGACAGCAACCTCTCCAGAGGCTGGTATGCTGTAACGTACTGCCCATCGGAAAAAGACAGGCAAGCTTGCTCCTGGCAATATATTCAGCACTACATTATGTTTGTGAAATCTGTTTTTTTCAGAAAGGAATTAGGTGGTTTATGTTGATTTTCTTACACTTCAGTTTCATAGTTATCCAATATTTTATAGTATAAGCCCCACATTGTTGTAAAATGTGTTTATTTTCACAAAAAAAGTGTCTTAATGAATCATGGAAATAGTCAGCTTTTTTTTTTCTTACTAAAAGGTGGGATAGAACTGTACTCATTCTCTCACGTGAAACTCTACAATTTTATGAGAGAAATCTCTACAGTTTGTGAGAGTACACACGAGCCCTGATGGCCCAACTCTGTAGCAGCATTATATGCAGTCCTTAATTAATGTTATGTCTTCCACATGGAACTGTATTTATTTACAATTTAATGTATGCTCTCAAATGCAAATGTAGTTTTCTCTCAGGGAACGTATGGGAAGAAGCATACTTGTTTTACTTTTCTCTAGGAAGGATAGTAATAAGTTGTACAAATCCTGAATTTTCTAGAATGTGAATGACCAACTATGGGGGAGAACAGTTGCCCTAGCCAAAGGAAAAAAAAACTGCAAGGTATAGGTCTAAGTCTTGAATTGACACACCTGATTCTCACTTGGCTAATTCAAAATGGATCCCAGCTGAAGCTGGGGGAGTTCTCTTTTACAGATGGAGAATATTAAAAAGGTTGTTTCAGCAGAAGAAGGCTTTGCAATTTCTGGTGATGCAGCAGAGGAGAACAGAAAGGTAGAGAGGTTTTACTTGTGTTGGTTTATTTGTGATGAGGATGGCTACAATTCTAAAGGACATGTGCTTAATCTAGATAAGTGGTCGGTCACGGCATTTCACAGGGACAGCAGATAGCTGATGGGGTTTGCTGGAGTATGGGCTTTGGCCCTGATAATGTGCAAAAGGTGCTTGGTCAGTGACGTAAGGAAGCCATACTGGCCTGTTTATTTTGGCATGGGATCTATAATACCAACAAATATGACTGTGCTTTCTGAACAGGCTGTTGGCTGCAAAGCCTATGACCTATGTAGGTGTTGGCTACAAGAGCCAGAGTAGACTGTGGAATCCCTGAAATCGCATCCAGTTGGAGCGAGTTACCCTGTGTCACAATCTAAGGGGCAGTGCTGGAGGCTGCAGTTCTACAGTTTGCTCCAGCATAAGCCACACCTGCTGAGCTCTGAAGGTGTTATCTCAAGCAACACTCAAAAGACAGCATTGATGCTATGGGACTAGGTGTTCATGTCCTGTCTCTTGCTAGGGTACTATTACTGAAGCCTAGATCTTTTTAAAAGCTTGTTTGTTAAGAGCCTACTGTGCATGCAGACTTTGAAACTCACAGAGCAATTCAAATGTATATTGAAGAGACTGGTATCATTAAGTCCTGGAACTAGAACATGATGATACTTTGCTCTCTGACAATGTATGCACCTCTATGAGCATACATGGGTTTATCAACACTGAAATTCTTTTATAGCTTTATGGAATTTTGCAGGGGTCTTTGAACAGGAGAACATCAGTCAAATTTAACCTAGTATGTCTTCTTTCTAAACTTAGTTTCATCCTGCCCTTTAGAGGAGAGAATTTATAGCCCACATCATGTTCCTAAGGACTGTATTTCACCAAAAGTGGGTTTTGGTTGGTTTTCTACCTACTCCTATTACTACAGAAATCAAATTGTTATCCCAATAGGTACATCTGAGGCTCAGATTTGCTGGTGATGCTTACTGAAGCTTACCCAGGAGGGAACTTTTAGTTTTATGGGCTGCCCTATTAAATATTGTGGTGGCTATGTCAAAGCAAAATATCTTGATTTAAGGAGATATAAACAGCCTGGTTTGTACTTACCAACAACAAAACATTGTATTTCAGCCTTACTGGGTTATTACTGAATGTCCTTATCTGAATCCTTGTGTATCATGACCCCTTTATGAACATACACATCATGAGATTCCTCAAGAATCAGCAAGCAGCCCTGCAGAAGTACATACAGCAACATAAAATATAGTTATTGTGTTCTGTGAGCTTCAAAATCTGGAGCTCACTTTAAAAATAGTATCTGCTTTCCAGGTAGATAAGTGGGCCTAGGGACAGCATTCTTCTAACAGTGAGGGGATCAAGAGCGTCTTAACAGGAAAACTATTGCTATGATGTAAGAATATCTGTAATCTTTAGCTAGGTAGCTAAAAGTGGGCAGTGGAATTCCGAAGTTAGCTGTTAGGGGTTCCTTGCATCCTTGTAATGTTTCTGAATGCAGTACTAAGTTTGCAGGAAAAACATTCATTTAACCTATTGGTACCTACCACTGCTACTCTATGGTGGCTGATTTGGGGTCATGTGTGAGAAGAGACTTTTCTGAAGTACAGCAAACATATGAAAGGTGAAAAATGACTTACTACTCTTCGTTCTTTTTGGAAAAGGGGTGGTGAGACAAAGAAAAAAGCTGCATAGGTCAGCTAAGGATTAAATCAGCTTGTCTCCCTGTAAGAAAGCTAAGCAGAAGTCTACGCAAGAAGTCAGCCCAGGGACCTTATTTCTAGACCTTTAGATTTAAAGGTCTGTCTGTCCAAGACAAAGAGGTTAGATGCCTTGCTTGCAAAAGTGGACATACTGAATAATGGACAGTAGCCAAGTGATTCTGTACGTGGATGAAGTGGCTAATCTAGAAAGGTTAGAGGGCATTGGGAATCATTACTGTTAACCAATCAGAGCTGTGCTGTTCTCTGATAAAGCTGGAAATAAAAATGTTCCAAGATATGTACCAAGACAGTTATGGTACCTGCTGTCTGGGCAGGAGCCAAATTACCAGCAAAAAAAAAGTCAGACTCTCTAATGTTCCTTTGTTACTGAAGCGGTATTTTGAATCTGCTCCATCACATAAATTCACCAGATTTATATTTAGATGTTATTGATATTATTTCATTTTTTGTTGTTTTTGTTTTACATCAATGAATGCATTAAAATGGAACAGGAGAGTGAAGGAGGAGAGTGAAGTCAGTCAACAGCGTCCACACCACGGTATTTGAGTGACTTTGTGAATCAGCATGTAGATGATCCACAAATTTGTGCTTTAAAGCTCTGAGGTGCAGAGGTTAAATATCAAGATGTTCTGCTTTAATTTAAATCCAACATATGTAGTAGAAAGCATACATAATATTAAAGCACAGTTCTTATCATATGATCCCCCTGTTCACCCACACGTGGGCCTCCTCCCTGCACACCGGCCTACCCTGGTTCCTCCAGACCGATACGGACACTACATGGAGATGGTTGCTGACTGGAATTGTACATCGTGCCGTGGCCAAGATGCTCCCATCCCCTGACAGATGCACAACGTGTCCCATGGAGGTGGATGGCTGGTGGCAGTGCCCATGGCTGGTGCAGGCCAGCCCTTGGTGTGGTGCTGGGGCAGCCTGCTCCTGCCAGGCCTGGTGGGGGGGGGGGGGTGCAGCCCTCAGGTAATGGCAGCTCCTGCTCTCTTTTGCTGCAGGCTGTGTACATAGTTTATCTGCTGTGGGGTTGTTTTGGAGTAACTCTCCGTTTAGTCTTGCTGGTAAACAAGAGTTCATCTACCCACAGAAATGGTGCGGGAAGTTTTCCTCTCCACAGCTGAAACTGTTCTCGCTTACCCCACCCACCCTGTTCCTAACCCACCTGCGGCACGCAGCTGCTGCTCCACGGGAGGGGCCGCGGCCTGGACGGGGCACCCCTGGGCCGTGACCCCCCTTTCCCTGCTGAGCCTCCCTCGGAGACGCTTGCTCCCCCTCAGCCCCCGCCAGCCCCACTCACTCACTCGCACGCCCGGGCGCGGTCCCTGCGAAGCGCCGGGGGAGGCCGGGTAGGGTACGGGGCGGGCCGGGCCGGGCTCTCCCGCAGCAAGGCGCCCTTTGCCCGTCGGGGGAAGGCGCTCGGCTGGCCCGGGGCGGTGTCGAAAACCCCCGGAGCGGCCGAGGGACGAAGTCCGCCTTTCCCCCGCTTGCAGGGCGGCAGGGCCCCAGGCTTCGCCCCTCGCAGCGGCCCCGGCGCTGAGGAGACCTCCTCGTCCCGCCCCGGGAGTGCTTGAGCTTGTTCCTCCCCGGCCCTGGGCGGGATAACAGGAGGTATTTCGCTGGAAATAAACGTGGCCGACAGCGCCGTGGGGTCGCCGAGAAACTTGGCCGGCGGGAGCTGAGAGGCTCCCCTCAGGGGGCTCGGCAGCTGCCGCCCCTACAGTGCAGGGCTGTGCCGCGACTGCCACGGGGCCTACCCCTCGTTTGGCTGCCTCCTCTACATCTCGCCATTCAGTGGAGGTTAAGCTGTATTAAAATGTATCTGGGGGACGCCATGAAATTCCGTGGAAAATGGCAAAAATGCCCACCTACATAGTCTGCCAGTCAGAGCTGCTAGGCTGGTGGGGATGAAACAAAGAGTATTGTGTTCCCATGCAGAACACTCATGGTAGAATAATGATAAAACAAAGACTAATCGAGAGAACTTACTTTCTTCAGAGATATTTTAAGGACATTTTCCTTTGCTACAGTATCTTCAATAAAGATTGGACTTGTTGCTTAGGGACATGGTTTAGTGGGAGACATTGAGAGTAGGGTGGATGGTTGGACCCGTTGATCTTGGAGGTCTTTTCCAAACCTTATGATTCAATGCCGCTTGTAGATTCTGGTTTCTTTCCCAAGTCCTTCCCCATGGCTCTGTTAGGAATGTGGTGGATGATGAATAAAACCAAGCCCTTGAATCCAAGCTGATGGATGTTTGCAGTATGATTGGTTACTCAAAGCTTTTACTTGGTAAGCAAATAAAGACTAGAAAATATGAATTCAACGTATATTAGATTATACAAAATATATACAAATGTATAAGTATATACATTTAAGAACTATGACTGAGCTTTTTATCCATGATTGCATAGCACCAGCTGCTGTGGGGACCCGGTCCCTTGCTAGAATTCTTAAGCACTCTGACAACACTAATAAGAATCAATAATTATTTTTGGTTTCCTACAGGGGAGAAAAAAAAATTGCTGATTAGTTGGGTCTGTCAATTTCAATAAAAGCTCTGCCCATAAATATCTGGCTAAAGCAAGATGTAAAACTGTAGGCTGAGTTATTTGTGAGTAATCCTGACCCTCATGTAGAACAGATTTTGGGGCACCAGGTTCTAGAGCTGGTGATTAGGATCTTGATGTTTCTCTATTGTTTTGGTTTTCTGTTGGAGGTGGAAGAACAGGATGGATTCCACTACTACAGCTGTGTTACTACAGCTGGTTCATGCTACATTAAAACTATTGGAAAGACAATATGCAAATACACGGATTAGAAGCACACTGGTTAGTGACATTTCACTAGCAATTCTGTTTGTGCCAGTATGTTTAAATTATGCTTTGGGGAAGCAAAGTGCTTAAGTTTGCATGGATGACCATTATTTATTCAGTACTGCTTGGGTAGATCACTTACAGATACATCTCAGGTGTACAGAAAATCAAAGGTACTAACTTGTATCTCTTATAATGTTATGTTCACATATAATTGAATTGTCAGCTCGAGATACCGCTTATGTAGTAGGTAGAATATTTATTTTCTGTGAAGTATTTCCTTCTTAATTCTTAAAATCTTAATTGAAGCTTGAAAGAATTGTGGTCAGGAGATATATTGAACAATGTTATCAAACTATGGAGTGTCTTCAGTGTGGTTTTATCTTCTGTTGTTTGGTTAGTGAATGGAGCATACTTTCCATTAACCTCTTTTTCTGAGGTTAGTGACGAAATATCCTGTGGTGAAATCTGAAATATTTTATTTGGGAAAAAAATACATCTTCGCTTGAGCTGATGATTCAAAGACAAAATAAAAATACATTTTTGTGTAAAGGCAAAACCCACATGTATTTTGCCATATAAATTAATATATTTTAAAAGACTCCTTAAATAGTTGCAACAAGAAAACATAAACTAATAAGTACGTGTTCCTCAGGAATAAAACAGTATATAAAAACAGAGACGACCAGAAGACTAGAGAGCAATGGATGAATTCCCATGCTAAAATTTTGTGGTTGTAATTCTTGAAAACAGATTAGCATAAATCAGTATTATCTTTAGTGTCAGAAACTTAAGCGAAAGCAAAACGCTGTCTTATAGTACAAACTTCAAAAACTCTGACTGAAGTAGGCAAGAGGAAAAAGGGAGTTTGCTGTACTAGCGGTTTGGATATGCCAGGCTTCAAGTGTATTCAGATTTAACCTGCTCCAGTTTTGCTACACTTCCTTTTGTTGCAACTGGTACTAATTTCTATTCTATCTTATACAGGAAACAATATTTGGCTATAAATAACTTGAGGACTATAAACTAAAAAAGAATTAGTTGGTTGATATTCTGTTTAGTAGAGCACCAAGCGTCACAAGCATCTGTTACTGTTTAAGTGGGCACAGCAGCTGCTATACATAAGTCATTTATTAATTAGTAGAATCCAGACTGATGCTTCTCACCTGCTGTGTTTTCAAGCTTAGGCACTGGAAGTTCAGGGCTTATTTAAATAAAATATTTTCTAGACATTTATTCAGAATCTATCACCTTAATCAGAAAAATAAGAATGGTGAACTACTTCTGAAGTCATGGTAATGGTAATCATTTTTATTCTTTCCATCTCAAATTAAGCAAATCATAATTAAAACTTCTGGCACTTTCTGGCCTGCTGTCTTGTTTAAACTTTTCTTATTGCGTGTAAGGGAGAACTTCAGACAGAAAAGCCAAGCTGTAATCCATAACGTTGTGCTTGTGTCTGGCTCTTCACGATGGAAGTTCTTCTGTTCACTCTTAGCAGAAACGATCTACGTGATGTCATACTGTTCCAAAGCTTCCCCTAATTTTTCTTGAACCCCATGTTTATATTTCACTTGAATCCCATGTTTCCTATACGAATGCTATAAAATCTGGAATATTCACTGTTTTCTTTCCAGTGAGAAGTGCAGTGCGTTCTCTTTGCGTGGCACTTTGCCAAGTTTTTTTTTAATCAATATTTATGTGAACTACCGAGATTTGCATGGTTATGAGCATTTTTGCAGCACCCTGGTAACTGCAAGATGGAGAAGGGAGAAAAAAACCCGTTGCGGCAAAGTTCTGTGTAGTGTAGTACAATAAGCATACTTCTGAGCATACTTAGATCTGAGGATCAGCCCTCATGTTCAAAACACTTTGAAAGTCAAAATCACATTATCTTCATTGTACAGACTCTCAACTGCATAATTAAAAGCATCCAGCAATTACAGTAAAGGCAGTTAGAAACAGTTACTAGATTCAGCAGCTCACACAGCCATTCTCTCAGGAAGGAATTTGTGTCTGCCTGGGACTCAAGGATTCCTTCCTGTCTCTCCTTTCTATTCTTGCTTCCTCATGCTCAGTAATTTATTTCCTTCTTTAAGATATCATTTTAAAAAGAGGTGGTGGTTTTTTGTTTCTGAGGCAAGCATTAATTTCAGCAGTTAGCGATGGACAGATCTGCAGCACCACGTTCTGTTTGTCTTGGTGTTTTGAAGATGAGAAAAATGGAGAAGTTTCCCACAGCTGGGAAGGGCTCCTCCTGCAGGTGTCCAGTATTTTATGGGTTTGTTGCTGATTCGTAGAAAATGGCAGTGCTCGGCTACTCAGAGCATCGCTGTTTCTGTCCTTGGCTCAGCAAACTAACCCACCATTTTCTTCTGTCACAGTCACATTGTTATCTGGATATTTTCAGTTCCCTTCTGTTGCGCTGACGTAGAGCCCCCTCCTATGCGCTGATCCTTCCCCAAGTGCCAGGGTTTCCCTTACTGCTTTCAGCTTCCATTTTCCATTGTTTCATTGGTACTTGGGCATTAAACGTTAATGAATGTGTTGCTTAAATGACTCTTAGTAAACTGTTCAAATACTGCTGTAGTG
The DNA here is from genome assembly GCA_011076525.1 of Nettapus auritus. Taxonomy (NCBI): domain Eukaryota; kingdom Metazoa; phylum Chordata; class Aves; order Anseriformes; family Anatidae; genus Nettapus; species Nettapus auritus. The sequence goes on along the minus strand of CM021776.1, from coordinate 1,592,395 downwards.
AACATGTAAAATTCAGAATAAATATCATCCTTTTATTTCTGCACCAATACTTTTTTTTCTCCATTGATCTCACCAAATGTATAACCATCTCTTTGACAAAGTATTGTGAATATTTTTTTGCCATGTATTAAAGCTTGGAAGTGGCCATACTATCTAAATATTTATTTAAAGCACTTTAAAATCCTTTATGATGAAAAATACATAAAAGCATAAAATAGAATAGTATTTTTACCTTAATTTTGTAATGTAATCTTTTTAAGAGACTCAAAATTTCATGGTAGTATGTTTCATTAAACGTGTTATGGCTAACTGCTGCTCTTAGGAGTATGTGTGCCTCCTTGAATCTCCATTTCAGTTGAGAGCAAGTTGATGTTTCACATTTCTGCTAAATTTGTGGGAATAATTGCATGTAAAATCAAGTGGCACCACCTGCCTAATACACAGACCTAATATTCTAACTTAAATAGCAAAGGAAATAAATGAACTGTTTGTGAAAGGAGGAGGAAAAATATACATAAAAAGAGCTTACTTTAAAGGAAGTAAGGCTGATTATCAACCCACTATTTTAATATAAAACGGAGATAGATTAACGCTGAAAAAAATGTTATGTTGAAAAGTGGGTACTTGTCATTGCTTGCTGTATTTCACATCTTTTTGTAATAGCAGTATTAACTTTCAGAGGAAGTGGCAGAAGGGTAGAAACTGTAAGTAATTCCATTTCATCATTCCAATCTCCTCTTTACTAAAGTTTCGAGTTATAGAGGTGTTAAGCATACAAAGGAGTAGACATGTGTTGTCTAATACCTGTTCTGTAAACATGTTTTGTGTTGTGCTGTCATCTGTACGTTTCTCTCCATATTGCAAGGTATGCCCTTTCGTATTTACTGACTTTCAGCCTAAGTGCATTAAGTTTTTCTTGTAGTACTTTGAAAAATTGCTGATGGGAGAGATGCTGTGGTGTGTGGGTGTGGGGAAGCACTGCAATACGAAGTGCTTGGGAGGAAGCACAAGGGAAATTAAAATTCTCAGCACACACCTTGGGCTGTGAATGATTTATAGCAAACTTGGTTTTCAGAGGAAAAGATAATTCTGCCCAGATCAAAGAGTTTGTATCATTTTTATCAGCGGAGATGAATCTGGCGGCCTGCGTCCTGCTGAACAGCTGTAGTGGTGGCGAAGAAGCTAAGCCGGTAAGGTATCAGTGGGAAAATAATGCACTTTCCTTTCTCCTGTCTATTCTGTGTCAAAAGCAGAATAACAGTTTCTCACACTGAATTGAAGACATGAAAGGAAGCTGATTCTTCATGCACTAGAAAGAAAATGGATGCTACTGAGGCTACAGACACTGGCTACAGTTGTGTTACTTCTAATCCTCTGTGTTAATGGCTTGAATCCATAGATGCTATGCCCAGCTTTGTTAATGAGGTTTCTTTCCCTTGAAATTCTTGTGTGGAGAAGAAAAGAATACCTTTAAAGAATACAGTTGTCCCAAAGGACTGGGAAGCAGGAAAATTACTGAGTTCAAAGTGTTTGTTATATCAAGGTAGCTTCCCATTCGCTGTTAGACTCAAAGACAAACAAGACTTAAATGTTGATAGCCATCAGTGTTTTTAACATGGTAATCCATCTTCTAAAACAAAGGGTGACAGCTCTCTTCTCAAGAACGAGATGGTAGTGTAGAGCCAAAGCATTGACTCCTGCCTGTTATTGCAGAAATTCTCTTAGGCCGTACATAAAATATTCCGAAGTTTTGATATAATCTTTGTCTTATGATTTGTCCTTATAGCCCAGATGCTTCTGATAAACATTACACAAATATAAATTAACCTGTTTCCCAAGATGTCTACATAATATGCAAATTCAAGGGTCTGAGTTTATCTGCCTCTATTCTTTCAACTTCTGTGCTGAAGCCTCTGAACACCATTATCCTAAACAAAACAACCAAGCCTACCAGTAGCTAGGTAATTGCCGAGTTGCGACTGCATCTTGGCACACTGCTTGTGGTCATCTTGTTGCTGCTTTGTATGCCCCTTGACCATTTGTTACCTGGGGACCCACTTGTACGCTTTGTGTATGGGCTCAGGATTTTACTGGAAGTTATTTTTGCAATTAACTAAATAATTATGATGCTTCTGAGAGAAACCTAAGTTATTGTGCCCTGACTTTAATAAAACAAACAAACAAAATCCCCTTCAAATGATACGGATTTTTTTTTCCTGTGTTTACGTGCATGTATGCTGCAAAAAGAAGCCAGGTGTATAAGAGTAAAGCTAGACACAAAAAAAATCCCGACAGATGTGCAAAATAAAAAGGTAATTTTTTTGCTATGTGTTTTTTAACAGCTCAAGGTGATACCTATAACTAGAGGAAAGTGGAAGTATGATTTCTGCCTTCAAATTGATGTTATTTCTTTAAATTTGTGGTTTTGCAAATAAAGGTCACAGAGAAATGTCTTTATGTAGACATGATTGCTTAATTTATGCATTTAAGAAAAATAACATCACATTTCTTTCTTAAGAAGAAACACACCCTTCTGTGTGGCTTAGAAGCAGGTATGTAGAAATAAAAAGGTTTAAAAATCTGATTTCCTGTCTGTGTTTACCACCGTCATTTAAAAGTGGCATCCTTTCTTTACACGTTTACCTATCTAGAACTTGTGTTGCTTATTATTATTATTACTTTTTTTTTTTTTTTACTTCCTCTCTGATGTAGTAGAATCTAGTTAAATTTGCTTTTCGCACCTTAATGCTCTCAGGCACTTGCCTTACTTCTGAGATTTCTAGTTGCTTCACTACTTATCCTGGGAGAAATACTGTGCTAAGGTCATTGCACAGTTCTGCGGGAGAGGAGGTTCATGTTTATTGCATAGCTGCTTGTCCACCCAACAGAATACTTTAGTTCTGATGGTTCATTTTGGCTCGTTGTGTTACCAGGGAGTCAAGATGAGTTCATGAGGTTCAGGGCTATCGCGTTTTGCAAAGCACTCCTTTTAAAAAGCATGGCTTAATTTCTTGTGCAAGAAACATTTTCACCTTACTTATAATAAGAGATAACTGATACAGAAAACATCCCCAAAATGCGTGATCTACAAACTTAAGCTAAGATTACTATCTGATTATATTTTACCTGATTTGATTTTTATCATTGACATCAAAGACTGCAGCTTAAGACAAGTAACTTTCATCTAGACAAATAAGAAGGGGGATAAAAATCAGACTCTTAATTTTGCCAGAATTTTTTTTACAGAAAGTTTTCTCTTTCTAAAAGAGAGAAGGTACATGGGAGGAGAAAGGCTTTAGTATTAATAAACTGATACTGAAATTCAAGACTCAAAGTGTATTTTGTTTCCTTCTTTGCACACCCAGCGTCAAGTAAAAATGCACTCCAGAGGCTGATGGACAGGGGAATCCATTGGCTATGATCTCTTTTAATTCCTGGTTCTCTTTCTTCAGAAGGTCCTGTTCCCGAGCTGAGGAAGCAGTACCATGTTGCACCAGCAGATCTTCATAATCTCAGTGCTGTATTGGTTGAAAAACAAGTTGAAACACATTTCCAGTCCTAATGAATATATGTTGGAGTCTCAGCACAGATGGTAGGGTTTTTTGTCCAACTGGCTGGTGGTGATCCTAAGGAGAGTGAGAAAATGAACTGCAGAGGGTAAAGTCAGACACATGCCATGAGCAAACAAAAGGTATCCTGCTGCCTTTCAGTTTAACCATAGAGGTTTAAGAATGAAAGGTAATTGTTCTGAAGAGATTGGTGTGTACAAACATACGTGCTTCCAGATCAATAGAGGCGTGTTGTCTCCTGGATTGATTGATGTGTTACCTGATTTTGTTACTCTGGGTGCATTGTTGCAGTGAATACTGCCACCCCCTCCAAGCAGCAAATACATGTTCAGTAAAGCAATGACTTGGTTGCAGTCATAAATACACAAGACGCTATGCCACTGGCAACCACAGGCAGGACAGGGCTTGTAGAGGAACATAATACATTGGAAAAAATAGCTAAGCTTTTGGGCATCAAACTTTTGTTCCTGTTAGAAACAAAAGCAATGGATGGCAAAGGTAAAAAAGAGCTGGGAAAAAATGACTGGAGTCTAAGGAGGAGAGCATCAACAAAATAGAAAAGGTAGTAGTTGTTTGTGGAGTGGAAGGGATATTAACATAATTTATATTGTATGGACAGGGTGAGAAATTAGAATATGCTATAAAATTTAAGAGTCCATTTTTCCCCAGCAGAATTATGAATTCTGGTTCCCAGATCTGAGACTTCCCTTGTTAGAATACAAAATATTTTATAACGGATTTTCTGCCACTGGTGGGATGTTTTTAAGTCTGCAATGGAAAGACTGAAAACCACTTTACCAGATCTCCTAGGACAGGCACAGGTACAAAATGAAGTTATTCCTGTGACTGAGCAGAGAGCTGAAATACAGAGACTATAACTTACATATTTTGTGCTTTAATAACTGACTTGTTTTTTGTTTTCATTAGATGAACATGGAATAAACTGGATAAAACTGAGAAAGGTATGACAGACCCTGGTGTTAGTTTTGTAAACAGGCCAAAAGATCAAGTACCATGGCAAATTTTACCATTGCAACATCTTATTCAGAGAACCTATTGTCACAGAAGCTTTCTCTGTTTAATGTTCTACGAGATTAAACCATTTTTATATGTTGTTGATCTTTTTTACCATGTCTGTTTTTCTTCAAGCCAGCGTCAAAGAACTGACAGCCACAAAGATCTGTGTGACTAGCAAAGGAATTATTGAACATTTTCAGTGTGTTCAATGCAATTATATGGAAAAGTTTCAAAGTCAAACTGCAGCTGGTAATCAAGGAGTAAGAAATTTTCAGGTAGTCTCCTTCATCTGCTTTACTTTGCGAAAAGGGAAGTGACATTTTAAAATATGCAGTAGAAATGTCCCTTCTGCTGAAGATAATAAAAAGGGACCTAGAAAAGGAAAAATTGAACCTTGACACTTAAGATATTTACTGAAGTAGGATTTTTAGCCATGTGTTTTGGAAGATGGAGAACAAAGCTATAGGAAAATCGGCCTGTCTCTTTTCCATGACTTACCTCTCCTTCTGTTCTCAAGTGAATGCTTAGAGCTAGGGTAACATAAGCCAGAAATACATGAGCTGTCGTTGGATGATCTAGGACAGAGGATGGTTTGATAGGGAGCAGCAGTCTTCCATTGTGGGCTGAAATAATTAAAATTATCCCACGTTGGCTGCAAGCTATGCTTGTGCATATGTGTAATTATTACAGATACTTTGTAACTTGTTGCAGTCTCTGAGTTTGGAATTCTCTTTTCCTAAAAAACTCTTTTTCTCTTCTTACATGCACCTATCTGTTAGCAGATACTTATTTATATAAATTCTCCATTCAACCTAGTCCCACTATAATAGTATACATATTTCTAAGTATGAAGTCCTCAAGGTGAACTTTTCTTCATTTTTATTTTAGTGGCAGTTCTATTACATTGGATTCCCTGTAGAACCTGAAACAAAATATTTAATCTAGGCTTACAATCTACCCCCAGCAAATATAAATGATGATTTCCCATCAAAATCCCTTTTGCTAACTACACCAGGTAATTTACCAAGAATTCTCTGGTAAAGATACTACTGTCTTTTTCCACCCATGATATTGCACAGTCTTCCTTAACAAGGTCAGAAATGGCTTCTGTTTTAAATGTGTTTTGAAATCTGTATGGCACCCTATAGACACACCAATTTCAAAGCTGTGTACTCAGATGCAGGCAGTTCCTTAGCACTGTTTCTTTTCACTTTGTTTTCCCCCAGGCTTGTTTTTTTCCTGTATTTCCTTACCACTTACCCTTTAGCAATGGATTAATATTAATTCTAAAGAAAAATATTTGTTCTGCTGTTAGTTTTAAAATAATTTGCACTTTTAACTGTATAGTTCTTCAATGTAGTTTTTTGTGAAACATTAATCAGGAATATTATTATTCCTCTAAAGTTGTAAGGCAGACTGTAGGTTCAGAGTTTGCTTTAAAGAACGTGTTGTTCTGGTCATTTTGGCCAATAACTGTTGAACTGTCTCCGCACACAAAGATGAGCTCAGTGCTTGCCCTCGACAGCTGTCTAGAACAGGTGGCATCCTCCTTAGAAGACTGCTGTATTCATTATGCCTCCCCTCAAGACTTCACGGATCAGGATCAAGGCACTGCTGCTGTATTCATAGCACTCTTCCAGCCAGAACATGTTCTCTTCCTAAAGAGGCTTATATTAGTTTCGTTTGAAATAGGTTGTATCTGTTTATAACAATTTTCTTCCTTGTTTTGAGTTGGATTGTTGGGAGATGGAGAGATAATAAGCAGAGCAGACTGATAGTAGGATGTTTTTCTTCTGGTTTCTTTTAATCTGCAGTAAGATAAGCGAATCATTTGTAAACAAGCTTTTGATGCCACAAGAAAGAGCACTGGGATTTCACTGGGATTTTTTTTTTTTTTTTAAACTTGAATGCCTAGTTATCACCATCACATTTTAGGCAGCTCTTTAGGAAGACAGGTAAGTGAAGTACGTTTTGTATGTGTTTGAGGTGATTATAAAAGTAGGGATGGTAATAGAAAATCAGACAAAAACCACTAAGCCGTTGTTCATGGAGCAGGAACTACATAGGCTAATACTTATTGCTAACTGTCTGTGTTGGGTCTGTTTGGGATGGAGTCACTTTTCCCTGCAGCAGCCCACACAGTGCTGCTGCACTCGTAGCTGGAACAGCACTGGTATCACTCCAGTGTTGTGTCTATTGCTGCATAGTGCTGGCACAGAATCAGGACTCTCTCCAAGCCCCAGGAGCCAGCAGGCTGGGGGTGGGCAATTGATGGGGAGGGGACATCACCAGGGAAGCTGACCTAAACCAACCAAAGGGATATTCCATAACACCTGATGTCACACTCAGCAATAAAGGGGGCTCTTGTGGGGGAGGGATCTCTCTCTCTCTCTCTCGCTCTCTCCTGAACAACCGGTACGCGTTTTGAGGCCCTGCTTCCCAGGACGTGGCCGAACATCGCTTGTTGATGGGAAGTAAGAGAATAATTTTTCCTTTCTCTCTGTGCTTCCGCGCGGCCTTGTTGTTTCTTTTGTTACTTTCTCTCCCCATTCCCTTTCCCTTTAATTAAATCATTCTCATCTCAAACCTCGAGCTCTTTGTGTTGACTTTTTCTCCCCCTCCTTTTTGAGGAGGCGGGGAGTGAGAGAGCGGTTGTCGTGGAGCTCGGCTGCCCATCCGAGTAAAACCACCACAGTCCTTTTTGGCGCCCAACATAGGGCAAAACAACATCGCTTATTGGCTCAGCTCTGGTCAGCAGTGGGGCCCTTACCAAACATGGGGCAGCTTCTAGATCCTTCTCACAGAAGCCACCCCTATGGCCCCCCTCCTACCAAAACCTTGCCACGTAAACCCACCAAAGGTGGCAGTGAACTTCCCACACAGGTTGCAGATTCACACCTTGGTGTCTCCTGCTAGCTGTCAGCAGGCAGTGGTGGAGCCACGAGCTGCTGCCTGCCGTGTGGCCTGCACACGCTCGTGCCACCAGAAGAGCATTCCGGGGGTGTCTGCCAGGGGAGCCCAAGCCCAGCTTCCACCTCCTTTCCTGCCTGGGTTTTTGCAGTGCTCTGCATAACCAGCACACCAAAACAACACATACAAGTTCTCCAAACAAGTTCTCCCCATGCAGCCACCCAGGTGGCACCGGCCCGGCCGTGCCCAGCACCCGGAACCGGGGGCTCTGTGACATCAGCATTGGTGCCGAGGGCTCCGAGGGCACCGCACCACCATCGGCTGCTGCGTTGGTCGGTC
>CM021776.1:1549080-1582256 GCA_011076525.1 Nettapus auritus | reverse complement strand
TTTTTTTTCCCTTTAGTTGAATTGTTAATTAATAATATTTCCTTAAGATATATATATATTTCCTTTAATTAAATTATCCTTATCTCAACCCGTGAGTTGTTCTTTCCTTTGCTTCTTCCCCTCCTCATCTGAGGAGGGGGAGTGAGAGAGCGGTTGTGGTGTTCAGCTGCCCAGCATGGTAAAACCACCAGAGTGGGTTATTTTTTTAAATTCAAATTATGGAGCTAATGATACAATGTATAGTCAGTGAGGTAAGGTGAAAATGACAGTCCTTTTTGTTATTTGAATAGACCTGTTGTAATAATCCACTTTCATGAGAACGTTTTAGATGTAATGCGAGGCACTTAGGAGACATACATTTCAAACATCTCTTCTTTCTTATCATCACTGGCATGACCTTTCATACTGTGTTCCTCTCAGCAGTCTCTTGGCTAAAATAAACATTTGCAGCTTGCACATCCCTCTTTGTTTCAGTCTGTAGTTAATGCATATGCATTCACTGATTTGGCAGGTGAAGATGCAGTTCATTTCATTATCTCAAGGATACTGACTCAGTTATTTACTAAATGTGCAGATTGTCTGTGGCATCATCTATTTAACTGTATCCTGGTGAATTCTGTACAACAGATTTACATTGCATTGGAGTTGACCATTGCATTGTTACATTGCAATGGAGTTGATTGACCATTACATTGGTCAACTCCAATTTACTGATCAATAATCTTGGCTTGTAGTAGGCAGCTCTATAAAAATACTATCTCGAAGCTTGGCACTAGTCAAAAAAGGAAGGAAAAAAAGGTTAGGAAAGTAATTAAAATTGTTACTGTTCCTCTGAATGCAAGTACTTAACATCTTGAACAGTGTGCAATTGAAGTTGTCCTATCTCCAAGATGATGTAGTGTAACTAGAAAAGATACAGAAGATGGTTTCAGCAATATGAAAGGTATGGAAATGGCTTTGTGTGAAGAGTAGTTATAGGACTCTTCAGCTTTGATAAGAGAATTGAAGAGAGTTATGAGTGTGTTCAGTCATGAGTAGTGTGGAGAAGGAACAAGACTGTTCATATCCCTGTAGTGCAAGAATAGGAAACATACAGTGAAGTCACAACTGGCAGGCTTACAAATAACTGTAGTTCTCACTATACAATTAGGCTGTGGAACCCTTCTGTTTTATTTAGGTTGTAGGTTTTGTGTGAATTCATAAATCAACTATGTCAATTCATGAAAGAAGAATTCTTGAAGGAAGAGGAAGCATAAAGATATCACCTCTGGGTTAAGATGTCTGAGCTGCAGACTGGTGAAGGTTAGGAGAGTATACTCTGGAATTTTCGGAATTATCATGACTTTGGCCTGGCAATACTTTAGGGATTTTTCACTAGAAAATTGCACTCACTCTTGGGTGCTTCAGCACTCAGCAGGCAGGTGAGGTTGGTGATAGCCTCTGAACAGAAGGTAAATATGTTTATATCTTCTTGAATCTAAGTACATTTGCTGTCTCCTTGGATGATGGACAAACTGAGGTTCTACCAGCAAGTTTAGGATAGCTGATTAGAAGTGATGTTCTCCCATTTTTAAGATGGGCAGTGGTATTTGAGTTGCTAACCTGGTGAGGAACGAGGAGCAATATGAATAATTCAGTTTATCATGTGGAAAAGCCAAATAACTGTAGCACAGATGAAATTCAACTTTACCATTCCTTCTCCTTTCCTATGGGTGCTTGGTCTTGTCTCAGCATATTGCCTGGTTTCATCAGTGTAACAAATCCAAAAAACTGTCAGGATTCCATTATCACCATCTCTTTGGAGAATGAGATATTTTTTCAGTGTGGCAGATGTCAAAGAAATATTGCTCACATATTTTAAGTGTTGCTTCCAACTGGGGCATTCTTGAAGTGTAAATATCCCGTAACAACAAGGAAAAAAATCCTTCTGTACTCATCAATAAATGCTTTGTATATAGCTTTCTGGAGCCAGGTTGAATTTTTGTAACGATGCTGACAGACATTTGTTGGATAAGGGACAGACCTAGAATAATAATACCAAACTCATCCTTGTGAATATGATTCTGAAACACATTGCTGTGCTTCTGTGCTACTTTGCAGCTTTTGTGTGAAGGTTATATCTTCTTCACTGCCTTTTGTCATTACTTAGCACTCTAAAAGCTTGCAAAAAAAATGTGTAAAATGTCCAAAGTTTTACAAGCACCTTGCAAATGACAGTTATTCAAGATACATAGGTGGAGATCCTATTGCTTCAGCCAAATTTCCTTGCAAATTTCCTTGTGTGTGAGTGGGACCAGCTTGGAAAAGTTAATAATATAGAGAAGTTGTCACAAATAACAAGTTGCAGTTAAACCTTCCAAAAAGTTGGTTCCTTATGTGCCTTGTGGACTAAAATATGGCCTAAAGTATAGTGGAGGTTCTAAAAACCCAACCAAACTAACAACAACAACAAAACAAGTGTTTTAGAAATTCCAGAGAACGTGAGGATAGTAAGAAGGAAGCCCTTCATATAGACAAGGGCAAAGGGATAAGCATGCCAAAACTAGCTTGAGACCCTTTTGCTCTAGTGGCTGCTCTGTAAGAACAATGAAAGGGGGAAGCTGAAGTGAATGAGTTTGGCCAGAAGGAGAAACTTATGAATGGCTGTGAGACCATTATGATCTGGCAAGGATGTTGCCAGGAAATCCAAAGGATACCTGAGGACAGTGGTAATAGAAGGGAAGCAGTTACCGAACCTCTGCCAGGACTTGGTGATTTTGTAGGTTACTCCATGAACTGAACCTTTTCCGTTTGTTTCTGTTGGAAGAAATTCTTGCAAGATAACAGATCTGAAATGTCTTTATACTTAACAATGTTTAGCAAGCATTATGTCTGTAAATGACACTGAAACGATGCTTTTTTGGTTTTCTGAGACCAATAAAATTGATTTTTCACTGAAAAATACTAAGCAAGTTTAGTGAAACAGAGTAGAATAGTGCATTTACAACCACAGTTATGCTGAAAAGCAAATATGAATAAAGATATGTGTTAAGGTAAAAAAAAAAAACATGGATGCAACGCTCTGCTTGGCGCTTTCAGCAGAATCATTTCTCTGAGCTGGAAGACTGGGGTCAAAGGGTTCTGTTGTATCGGCTGGAAGAAGAACACGACGATGGCTATAGAACAAACCAAGAGCATGGTGGAAAAAATTGTTGGAGATCACGTATGGAGACCGCATCAACTGGAACTGGTGGGGGAAGGGCTGGTTAGACTGGCTGGTGACGTCGGGTTCATGGATAACTTCCCTCTTGTCAACGGCACTGTGGGTGTTGATCCTGCTGGGTGCAGGTGCACTTCTGCTACCCCTGCTCTTTCGACTACTGCAACAGCTGCTTGAAAAGCTAGTCCTGCGAACGGTGAATATTAACCTGCTTCTCGATAACGGATGGTAGCGCCTACCACCAGAAGAAGAGAATGATTGCTTAAAGCTAAAGCTGTACTATGATAATCCGCTTTGTAACGGAAAAAGGGGGTACGACAAAAGTGGCATGATATATAGCATAGGGAGGGGGGAGTTGTGGGAGTAGAACTGGGAGGGATAGTGGTTGTAGCATAGGGTCACGGGGATACGGGGCAGTCGCGTGTACGGGTATAAGAAGCTATGCTACGCAACAATAAATTAGCACTAGAGCTGGACGCTATGTGTCCGTCTCTGGTGTCTCTGCTCAGGGAGCAGACGTCTAGACAGTCAATTGATGCTGCCTCTCCGGCCGGGGTGGCAAGGAGAGTGGCAACACTACAGCAGTACTTTTCCTCTAACCATTCATTGGTTACATCTGTTGAAGGCAGTGGCAAAGCTTTTAATCAAGCCTCATCCTTCTGGCTTTAACCAGACATACACTAAAACAAACAAACAAAACAGCAACAACAACAAACTTGTAGCAAATGCAAGAAATTCTCTGTAGCTGAGATCTACTAGATACTAGGTTACATATATCACTATGAAGGGTTTTGGTTGAAATGCAGACCTCTATGGCTATAGAAACAAAACACACTTCTTATTGTAGTTTAATTAGAGCAAAATAGTTTACTTTCCGGTCTTTGGCATGGAATATATGCTTGTGGCTACAACAGCAATAATTGTCTGCTTGTAATAAGCCAAACATACTTTAAAAAATTGAATATATTTTTGTATTTTTTTATAAGTAGGAATTAAGTTTTGTACGAATTCTGGTAAACGCTGTTTCAGATTCTTCTCATTTATATGAATAGTCCGAAATCCTGATCAAAATAAAGCTTAATGCTTTCAGATTTGATGAAATACTCAGTGGCAAGTGGACTGAGTAAAGGCATTTGTTTTTCAACATATGTTCCCTAACAGTTGTGAAATGTGTTCATCTGATTTGTGTCAATGTGGAGCAATGCTAGGGCCGTATGATAAAATGTGACCTTCTATTTTACACATCCTTGTATAACTGAGAGACTAACAAAGATGGTTAATGTATGTATATAGTTTTTGTGTTTGGTGGTTAATGTATTGTGTTCTGCAATGGACATCTGACAGGACTGGCCTCCACCAGTTTTGTTGCTGGCCCATTAGCACTTTTAAACATTCTGTTGGGGGAGCCTGTGTGGGGGCTGCGGCCGAGAAGACCAGTTTTGTTGCTGTGCAGTGTTAAGCAGAAGTCTGTGGGGGGAGCCTGCATGGGGGCTGGGGTCGAGAAGACTCAAGAAGAAGATGAAGAGGACCTGCTCGGAGGAGGACACACCCTCTATGAATATGCATTAGTAGAAGAGATATAAACCAGGGATGGGAACTGTAAGGTGTGCTTCTTGGTGGAGCAGACGCTCCCGGCGCACCCAGCGCTGTTTGCTTGCCTCTATTCAAATAAATTAACTTTAATTGGAATAATTCAATCGCTTATTTATCACAGTTATTTATCACACAGTCTTGCCTTAGGACTTGAAGTAATGTGTAAATGTGTTCTCAATAATATTCCAAGTATAATTTCTATATCATATTTTCTTCAGCAACAGACTATTTTATTTTTAATTCCATCTAAGATTATCTCATGCATCTCTGCACATAAATAAGACTAGTCTACTGGGTACAAATGTGCATTGGGATATCAGAAAGGTGTCCTTGTTGCCTAACCTTCCCAATTTGTTAACAAAATTATACAGGTTATAAAGAAATACATGCTCAGAAGTTAATCATATAAAACAAGTCAGAATGAGAATTATTTCTAAATAGAGAACTGACCCTTTATATAGCAGCCAGTGTTTTGTTTTATAAATGATAAATGAAACACTTAGACTGAGCTGTTTTTTAGCAAAATGGACAAATAAATGTGAGAGTACTGTGCCTGCGTTGGGTGTCCTGAGCATTGTCATCTACACCAGCTGATGTACCTTTTAGGAGGCTGAGTGAAGCTCAGGGGAGAGTTGCAATTGTGATTTTTTTTTTTTTTTTTTTTTTTTTTTTTTTTTTTTTTTTTTTCCTCTACCTTTTTCTTTGCAGTGAAATGAAATTTTATGGAGGTCAGTATCCTAAGTTATGGTACCATACACATTTTTATACCACACATATATTTGTATATACCATACTTATATATGTGTATCTGTTTGAAAGGCTTCATTCTTGTTTTGTGTCTGATTATGTAATGATGGAGTTAAGAATGTATTTCTGTGCTTTTATACTGTATAGGGCATGCTCCAAGTAATGGTCATAGAAATAATCTTTCCTCTTGGTTTCTGTCTGCAAGTTCAAATGAATTCCATGATGTGATACTGTCAGCTAGTTTTGCGCTTTCATGTATTTGCTCAAAAAGAAGCACACTTTTGATGTTGTTCTACTTATGTCTCATCAAATGTTTTGTGGCAGCTGCATTTCATATTTCTCTGCAAAACCACCTGGAAAACATCCGTCGTCTGAAAGTGATATTCTGAAGAGTGCCTTACAGACTCAGATTTGCAGGTTGCTGAATGCCGCTAAATTGAAAATGACCTTATTTGAAAGGAAATAGATGCTGTCAATCCTTTAAGAATATCAAAAGCTACAGTATAAACAGCTCATAAAATGTGATGGGTGTCTAGAGATCCAGCTGTAAAACTGCAGTGCTAGTGTAATCTGTTGAATTTTAGACATATAGAAAAAGATTTTGCACTTTTCTTTCAGGATAATTTTATGCTGAATGTCTATTTTAAAATTTTAGTGAATATATGATTGCCTCTGCTTACTAAAAGAGACAAGACCAACATTAAATGAAATTGTAGTTAAATACTCCTGTTATCCTTCTGTTTTCCCTATCAAGTTGTCAAAGAGAGAACCACATGCATTGATATTTCATCTACTTTTTCCAAAGATACATACATTTAAAAGATCACTGGAAAAGGATTGTTCGTATTGTTCAATGGTAGTTAGAAATCTATATATATATATTTAGAGAGAGATAAGAAATTATGAATGTTCATGGCGATGTTACTCATTAAATCCCACAGGGATTTGTCCATGGACCTATGCTGTTCTATGTAACTCTATATATTCACAGATTATTCATGGAAGGAGTAAATAATATGCATCATCAGCAAATTTTCAAACAGTAAAAACTTGACTGCAGACAGTTAGAGGCTCTTTTAGTACTGTGTGGTGCAGTTATATAATAACATTTTTCCAAAAAACGCCAAGTAATATGAAGAGGAAAACCAAATATACTGCACAGAGATCTCTAAATTGGCTGTGGTCATTCAGGGAAAAAAAAAAAAAAAAACAAACAAAAAAACCACCAACAAACATCTCTGACAGTTCTGGCAGGCCCTCCAAAAATGTCAGCTGAACGTTTACACTGGATTATTCCAAGTGGCTTTAGAAAAATACACATTTTGTTTAAATGTTTCCTCTTTTACCAAATCAAATTTTGGAAAAAAAACAAATCAATCTCCTTTCTTCCCCGATTTCTCCTCCCCCCCTCCCCCCCCTTTATTATAATTGTTCACATATCTAGCTTGTTAATCAGTCAAGGAAATTTAAGAGACAAAAATATCCAAAATTAATGGAAATTTTAAAGTAAAATGAGAAGTTCTGTTGTCTTCTTTTTCTTTTGTATGAATCTGCTACGTATTTCCATCAATCATTTCTAGTGGCACGTTGTGATTCATACTATTAATTTATTCCAGGAATTACACAAATAGCATGTAATAATTATCTGCTACAGCCTGTAGTATTGGTTTCACTAACTACTACGTGAAAGGATAGATATCTCTGCACTGATCTGACATCTTTTACTGTTCACGTGATGTAAAGGAGCCAGATGCTGCCTGTAATTAATCAGCAGAGAATTGTTCTGCTGATGGAAAGCTCTCAGCTGGAATAAAGCATGTGGGAGTGTGGCCATGGGGGTCGACAGGCCCCGTGGTTGGTGGTAACATCGGACTCTTAACGATGAGGCCATCAGGAATGTGAAGACTTTAGAGGGAACAAAGAATCACAGAATCACAGAATCATCTAGGTTGGAAGAGACCTCCAAGATCACCTAGTCCAACCTCTGACTAACAAGTCCTCCACCAAACCACATCCCTAAGCTCTACAAGGGTGATTCAGCAGAAGCCTTGCCGTCTCGGGTTGCTTGTTCTCCAGCTGCTAAGGCATGGAGGTTGCTGAGGGTTTGTGGTTGCCAGGCAAAGTTGTTGACCAATGAATTGTTAGTGGAAAAGTACTGCTGTGGGGTGAAGGGTATAAGATGGGAGCCTGTCCTCGATAAGGGAGATACATAATGAAGTTATGTCATCAATAAAATAGCAGCAGTTACTGATCCTAAAAGAGCCCTGGTGTCCGTGTGGTCGTTATGCCACAAAGCACACAGAGCTGGCTTCTGCTCCACACACTTCTGCTCCTCTGACATCAGAAGAGGGACAAAATTTTAATCTATGAATCCAACTGATGTGTAATGCCCTATGAAAAACATGCATGTGTTACTAGGTCACTAGGTTGGTGCTGGCTTGCTCACAGAATTATGCAGCTGTAATTGCTCCATCATTTTTCATCTGCTGCACTAGTCAGATGAAGAATGTAGTAGAGAATATAATGCAAGAAAAATTTGACTGCACCATTTTTGTGAGTAATGCTTGTCCATTAAAACAAACAAAACAAAACAAAACAAAACACCAAACAACACAGTATTATGGATATACAAAACTTTATCTTTTAAATATTTCTACCCCTACATCTATGAATATGTGTGATGATCTCATAGTGACAAGAAATACAGTAAAAAAGTAATTATTTTAAGAAAAATATTTATTTTAAAAAGGAAATTTATTGTTTCCAGTTGTGCACAGAAAAAGCAGCTAGTAGGCTGCCTTTCTCTCTAGGTCAGCCAAGTCAGTAGCATGCATATGTTTTCTCTTGAACTGTTTCCCTATTTCTGAATTGCAGTAGAAGTTAAAGAAAGCAAGATAAAATCAGATCAGAAAATAAAATAAAAAATTCAATCTTTATTCAAAATATAAAACTAAAACATTTTATGGAGGCTTTTATAACTTTAGAAGGAAAAAAGCATCAGGTTTTAATTCTTCTGTAGTTTTATATCACCTTCTGTTTCTTTTAAATCACAGAAAAAAAAAAATTCAAAGAAATTGCTCTTAAAAATGTTAAAATATATCTTTTATTTCAAGTATTGATTGTGAAGACGTTTAAATGAGAGATACTCTCACAATTTACTGCCAAGAGGCAACACTAAAATTTTGGGACATTGCACCATATGTAAGAAATCCTGGCAAATTTGCGTAGCAGCAGCTTGAGTCGTTTACCTAGTGTTACCTAGTGTCATTTGATTCCTGTGCTACCTTTGTTTTTCCACTGGGTGTCTCCACACTACATAGGAAGGACACGCAGTCCTTTTCAAAGGGATTATGTAAAAGCAGGGAGTGCGTGAATACTGAAAAGGATGTTTTGAAATACAACTCAACAGTAAATTGTTGAAAATGGGAATATCTAAACGAGCCCTATCTTTCAGGCCTGAAACCTTGAGTGGCACATGGCTTTTCTTTCATTCACCAAAAAGTGTGCTGATAGAGATATTCTTTCTATATTGATCTAACTTTGAAGAATTAATGTCCTAGTGTAGCATTGAAGTGGAAGTGGGTGTTCACAGAAAGAGAAATTACTATTGCTTTGGTTGCCTTCTTGCCACTTTTACCATGCAGACTAGCAGGCTGTTGTTTCCTTTTGCAGACTTTACCAATTAGTAGGAGAACATGAAGGAAAATATGCTTGTTTATATCAAAACATTTCTCCATGTGTTTCAGCAGTGTTCATATCAAAACAAATTTCTATGTGTTTCATGAATATTCCTGTAAGAAGAAGCAGTTTTCAAGTACCCACAGTTAATAATTTGTCCCAAGAGTGCGCAGAATACATTCATTAAAAATACATGGACAGATGCAACAGGTGCTACCATTGTGTACCCCTGGGAAACCTTTAATGGTTGGTTCCTGAAACAGTCTTTTCTCTACATGCTATGAATTGGTATGTGTGAGACGATTAGTTTCAGTACAATCTGTACCAGTGCCCTTTTTAATGGAAAGTTCAAGCTACAGTGTCAAGGTAGATAGATGGAATTACATTGAGTTGTGGTCTATGTGACGTATGGTGGATACACCATAGCTAATTCTACACAGCTGTGGAATCCCCAACTTGATTTTCTCAGATGATGGATGCTGTCATCTGAGATTTCTGAATGAATCAATGAGGATACAAACCTTTGCCATTAGTACCATCATTCAGTTATAGTTTCTGGTCCTTGTATTCAACTGTACAAGAATTAATTTGAGCATATGTTTTTGCAAATGCTTTTTGCCCGCATTCATTTGTGTATCCAATGAGATGTTCAGTGCAAACACTGTCAGTTGTATCCTACATTCTTATTTTAGTCATACCTAAGAGTTCTGTATTAAATATCAAGTCTGTCATTCATAATCTCACCACCAGTATACTATAGCATTTCATATGAAAAACACCTGAATATTTTTTTTCCCCCATTTTACAGATAGGGAAGTTGAAGCACAAAAATTGAAAGGTTCACCCAGAGTCTGCAAAAAGGCTGTGGTATAGCTAGAAATAACTGAAGTCTAGAATTAAACTCTTATGTGTATTCATAACTGATCCCTATAATCTCATATTTGAAATATAAGGAAATCGAGATTTTATTCTACCCTACATTTGTTCAAATAGAAAATGTTCCTGCTAACAGAGGACTCCTCGTTAAATATAAATGACTTTAAGTTACTGAATCCATAATGTGAAGATTAAGTGATCTCCTTGTTTGGAGTAAATTGTGGTACTGATTTTGCTTTTGACATCATGTCAAAAGTAATGCCTCATGTCTCAAATTCCCATTCCCTCTGAGAACACAGAAGACATATTATATAAATCTGAAACTTTTTGATTGGATAGTGATACATCATAGCAAGACCACATGTGTTTTCTTGCATTTTCTATATACCATTAACTAGTAAGTAAAAATGTTTGTCTTCTTTTAATTGCACGGAAGGTATTTTCCTGATAAACAATGCTGAACTATCAATGAAACTGCAATTCAGTTACAATAAACCTGGATTCAGACCAAAAAAAAAATACTCTTTTTTTTTTTTTTTTTTTTTCTTTATGGCCTTTAACTTTATTTTGATTGTTATGCAGAGTACTAGAAAGGATGAGTATTTATTTTTAGTCCATGTCTAAGTGGTAACTTTTGGAAGATGTTTATCAAAATGATCAAAAGAATGAAAGGAAAATGCAGTTCTAATATTTGCATCAGAAGGCAGCCACTCAGGAACTTCTGTCTTTTGCTTTTACTTCTGCTTTTACTTTTTAACTTTCTACTACAAAGCAGATTGTAAGGAATACACACTTCCTTACTTTAAAAGGAATCTTAGGTAATTAACATGTATTTCTATGACTACATCACGTCACTCATAAATCATTCTGCCAACATACCCCTTGCATGGATTATTAAGATTTGATACATTCATCCTGAGGAGTCCTCTTGCATAAAGAAATATTGTCCATTTCCATTCAAGAAAGAATGCTAACAAATGTGTATTTGGAAGCACACAGACCTATCTGCATTTCAGTGTTTGCTTTGTTCTCAAGGCAAATAGATGTTCTGGGTTTGAATTCCACCATCCCAATGCCATTAAGCTTTTCAATTTAGTCCACTTTTGGTATTATCTCTTTTTGACTTGGTCTCTTACGATGAGTACGTGATCAAACATGAATGTATATTATGCATATAAAAATGTCACCAACATATAGCTTTAAAGGAGTTTATAGTAATTTCAATGAATACAGAATATAGTGTTTAACTAAAGCCAGGTCATGATGTAGTGCAAAGATAGTGTTAAACCAGAATCAGTTATGAAATTTGTACAAAACCAGTAATATGTCTGGCAAAGTATAGATCTAGCATTTCAAAGGACTGATTGTCCACAGAAATGTGTTACTATTAAAATGCATACCACAACAGGAAACATGGCTGTGCAACGTGTTAAAAATATGCTTCAAATAAAATTTCTGCAGTTTGATTAATTACATTCATAAAGACATTCACACTACTTCCTGATGATAGTTGACTAGCTGACATGGAGCCCAAGAGCATTCTCACTAGGTCAAGGAGTGCTGTGCCATATATATACATATGCATATGAAATATGTAATACAACCATTTATAATAAATACAAATAGCTGCACTTTAGCTCAAATAATGACCTTACGAGAAAGTCTTTGCACTTAAGTATTTATGTATATATGCATGCATGCATACAAATATATAAATATATATATATTCATTAAAAGGAATTCTGTGTAAAATAATCCTTGATTGCATTTCACTATTAATCCATGTGAAATGCTTATATTATAATTTAAACAGGTGCTTCCCTCTTCCTATAACTTACAAACAGTTATAATGTTCTTATAATTGAATTACAGGTGACTATGTCCTTAGATTTCAAATCTTTGATTTCTGAAAGCACTGTGAAGTCAGCTGCCAGATTTTATTCATCGTTTCCATTTACTCTTTCTTTAATACTTCAGCTTTCTCAGCTTGTAGTTTAAACTTCTGAGAAAGGTTGGATTGCAACTCCAGCAAGTTCTTCAACAGCTGCTGCTGGTTAGTCAGCATTTTATAGATGATTGTCGTATGGTATGGCAGTAAAAATGCTGTAAAAATGCATACATATTTAATAAGTGTAGAACTTCTGCAGGCAGAGTAAACATTTTCTAAAATAAAGAACTCCCTAAATATCTTTTCATCTATTATACCTACAATAGGTATACATAATGTTTTCTGAGGCTTCTTTTAGAAATTTTCATAGTCAACAGCCGGAACCATAATGATTTCCAGTCCTGCTTTGCTGGATATAGGAGCTGTTCTGTGTTGAGGTAAGAATGCTTTCATTTGCTACTTTTATCATGGAGAGAGGTTTTATTTTATGAGAAGGTTTTGTGTGTGGTGTTTTTGCAAAGAGCTGTGAAAGTAACTAAAATTTCTTTAATAGAGCATTCCCTGACATTTGGATCAGAACTGGCAACACCCTGGCCCTAGTCCTCAGCTGCACTGCAGGCACTTCGCACCATGCCAACAGTGCAAGGTGACTCTGAAACTAGTTTAATTGGCCGTGGAGGGATATACTTAGCATAAGGATCCTCCCTGGAGGGTGTACAGTGTGTGGCTGGGCCTTACAGAACTGCCAAGCTGGCTAGTGCAAAGCGTTTGGGAACACAGACAGTATAAATCCGATTAGACTTTGGACAGTTATGATTTATGTGAAAAGGCTAGACCAATGAATGCATAGCCAGTCCACTCCACAGCCAGTGTTTGCAGAGAAATATTTACAGTGTAGTCATGTGGTAGACAGATTGGTTTGCATTCATGTTGTATATGCAATCTATTCAATGTTAAATGCATGATAGTTTCTGTTAAAATTCAAGAAAAAAATAATTTAAACAATGTATTTCTATTCTTTTGCTCTAGTATTCTCACTGTGACGGAAATGTCCCAGTCTGTAAATTTAACTTCAAAGCTGTTCATGCTTAGGGTTAAGTATAACCCAGTGTAGAGACCTCCTTGTTCCACTGGAAAGGGTTAAGAGGATATAAAGAACAAGGGATATGTGGTTAAGATATTTGCATGAAATTGTTAGGGGAGTTGTGGGAAGCATTTTAATTTTATAATCTTTCATAAATTATTCATTTTTAAAATCACAAATTTGAACACAGCTAAAAGGTACCAGGCTTAACAGCAAATCACAGCTTTTGCAATCACAATGGAAAGTGTGCCCTTTCAGATTCTTATGTTTTCTCCAGCCATTTTTTTCACTGAGAAAGAGAGTAAAGGAAAAAGGTATTCAAGATTTTTCCTTTTTGTTCTCCTCCTACCTAGAAAATTATGGCACTGAGTCAGGTGGGTATTTCAGAATAAAAAGAATATCTTTTGTTTACTTTCTTTTATCTAGTTTTCAGAGCTCTTTTTATATTTCAGAATTATTTTCTCTGATAGTTCTGAGTATATTTTACAGACTTCTCATGCTGCATTTATTGTTGATTCAAATCCATTTGCTCTTCTTTGAGAAGGTAGTAGGGTTTTTTTGTCTGTTTGTTTTTAAGACTCAGATCCTGGCCATATTTGACTCATTCCCTCACTACATTTTTGAAAGATATTCATTAACATGAGGGAACTATATTTTACAATCTGTTTGTGGTGTGTATATTAGAAGTGTATAGGAAAACAGTTCATATGGAAAAGCTTGTATGCATGGTTTGTGTGTACTTTTGAATAGATGGAGTATCAGAGCTGAACTGGTGTTACTTTCCCCACTAATGTGTCAAAACAGTGGCAATGTAATAGTTGGAGTGGTAATAGGATATAGAGCTTTCCATTAATTCAACTGCTTTTAGTTCGTCCTGAGTTGGGCACAGGTTCATTGGACTGTCACATAGCCGAGTTGGTGGTATTGATCCACATTGTGGCAAATATCAAACCCTTTGGTTTGCAAACCTTCTTCAGAATAGGCAAATTACGTGTTTGTTTAAGCAGAAAGACTAGGGAGTAATTAGGCACTGTGGTAGAGTTACCCTAGCATAGTTGCAGACAGACATTGAGGGAGGTGTGTTGGCAGGTACGCGTTAAGGCCACCGTGTCTATTTCCTTACGTTGGACCCATCCTCTCAAGCATAACTACTAGTTTCCACTGCCATCCATAAAGTTCTTCTAGTGGCATTTAAATTACATGTATCTTTTAAAAAACATGATTATTATTGAGAAAAGGAAAAACGTTATATATTATATTAACGTTATATATATTCATAAAAATAAAGCATCCACAATGTAACTGGAATTTTTGCTAATCATGAAGTTCGTAGCATTTTACTTTCCTTCTCAAATAAAGATGTGAAATATTCCTCCAAGAGATCCAAAGACCTAAGAGAAGGAGATGCAAGTCATGTTTAGACAAGCAAGTTCATAAAGAAGGGACAGAGAACAACCTGTTTTAGTTGCAAAACATGTTATCACACATTTCAGAGCAAAGTGATACAGGTCTTGGCTTTGTCATTTTTTATCAAAACCTTTGTTCTGGAACCCTGTGCTTCAGCAATGTGTGTGTGACTATATTTTGCAGTTTTACGATTTGAGTGACAGAACATCAAAGATTATTTCTGTAGTTGCATTCATGGCACTACATTCCTTTGGTATTTCTAGTTTTGCTTTTATTTCTTAATGCAGCCTTGTTCTGTATGTTTTGTTGTTTGTGTATGCAAACACAACATATTACTGGAAATTTTGGTAACGTTTGTCAAACCACCTATTTTGTTCATTTCTGCATACTGATTACATAGCATATTTCTGACTTCTGCCAAAAATAGTGATGTAGAGGTTTCTGTCATACATTTACCATGTGCCTTTTTTGATAGCCCAATTCAGAAAAAAAAAAAAAAACACACCCTTTATCTCCTAGACATAAAATAAATGATGGTAGCAATGGTGATTAGCATTATGAGGGAATAAAAAACAGTCTTCAGTTTAAGTGTACCATTCAAACAACTTGGCTAACACTTTTTCTCTACTCTTGAATGCTAATTGTGACTTTCAGTTGGAGCAAAGAGCCCTGCAAAACAGTGTAACATCACCTGAAAAATATACCCCTGCAACATTTCACAGTGGGGGATGCAGCTATGCATGGCATCTGAAATTAAAGATACGTCACATACTGGCACATCAGCTTTGTCATTTCACCCACGCTGTAGCATTGCAGACTTTAGGTGACATGCCACAGTTGAAAAGCCAGCATATGACAAGCTCTTCATTTAACTGAGTATGCCAGATGCTAGGAAATACTGCAGTCTCCACTCATGTTTTGTATAATCAGTTTCCAAGCCGTTGTGCTCTCTAAAATGCGGTGTTTTGAAACACCATTTAGGCAGAACAATGATTATCTATACACTAAGTTTGCATTAGTATCCATACACTAAGTTTGCATGGAATAAAAGAATATAAATACCCCACTTCCCAACTCTCTTGCCTCTGCATCTGTAAATCATTTAAATCTAACCATTTATTTCAGGATCCTACATTTGCCAAGGAATATCAGAAATCCACATGATGTCCCAAGTGCCAGATTTTGTATTTGGATCTCTGATTTAGATGAATAATGTGTAAAAGTTCATGAGGTGTGAAACTGAATATAGATAGCTCCTCACACTTTTATGCACGAGGACATTAAGGTTTCTTCCAAGGTCAGTTCAATTTATGCTCACCAAATACTATCAGAAATGTCAGTTGCCTTCAGAGATAGCAAATGACTAAGCATTTTTTTAATATTAATTTACTGCCCCACCATGCCCACTTTTGAACCCTCAATTAAAATACAAAGGCTGTGAAGACGAAGATGCCAAGATATATTGTTACTGTAATTAAAAAATAAGACTGCTAGCTACTGTGACAAACTTAATCTTTCACATGCTTAAGGGCTATGAACCAGAGGTAATATTATAAATATTATAATTTGGTTCTTAGGCTGGTTTAAAATATAGTCATAATTGCAGAAGACATACCTATACAGCTTGTTACAGTTGTTTCAAAGGTACTCATTCGTTCTTTAAATGGGCTCATCCAACCCATTATCATTACTCAAGTTTTTAACATAATGTACCCGTTTTTTTCCTGTCCAAAACAATTAGATGACAATATAAATAGGCAAGTAATTTTTTTCATTAAAAACTGTTTTGCAATTAATTGCATTGCTTTGTGAATAGTTGGTAACTGCAGGCTCTTGGAGATGCCACAACAAAGAATTCTTTAAACATGCAGCTGTACACTAAAGAACTGACTGAACAGATTTGATAAATTGGTTAAAAAAAAAAAAAAAAAAAAAAAAAAAAGGCTTTGTCTCAACAAAGTAAAAGCTGACCAAAGGATGCAAAGAAAAAAAAAAAAAAATGTTAAAGGAATCTATCAATTGGAAGAGTCCAAACAGAACTCATGTCCTTTATTTTGTTTTTGTTGATTTATTTATTACACTTTACTTTATAGTTCACTGGTTCAAGTCTATTCCAGAAGCAGAAGCTTACTGATGTTTGAAAAATTCTCAGTCTATTTTCATGTGCTATCCATGTCATAATAGCTTCCACATCTAAATTTCAGATCCTTTTTTGGTGACTCATTGCAAAAAGCGCAAGAGTTAGCTGGAATAATAAAGATTTATGTCTACTTTCAACCAGAAATGTTCTTTTGTGGAAAAGGATAAGACTTGTTTTGTCTTCCTTTCCAGCAAACCTGCATAGGGAAGCTTTTTCCTTGGTAACTGATCAAGTATGTGTGACACTGAATCTGAATACTACTAGGACTCTGAAACTATACTCTTTAGTCACCATTCTTCTTTGTGCCTGAAGGTAACTTGAGAAAGTAAATGGTGGTCTTTGCTGGTTTTTCATTTTTTTTTTTTTTTTTTTTTTTTTTTCTTCTCTGACAAGCTGTTGATGAGAAAAAATGCTTCTGAAATTGTGATTATAGATTTTTGGGACCATATCCTGTTTTGAAGAATACGACTTGAGGATTAAGCCAGTAGCTAGTATAATGAAAGAAATAGCCAAATGCGGCGTTCTTTGTGTCTTATTTGGTCTATCAAAGAATCATAGGACTTTTAAGGTCAGATGGGTCCTCTGGATGTCCACCCTCCCTGTTCAAGCAGGGACACCTAGAGCAGGTTGTCCAGGACCATATCTAGACAGCTTTCAAAGATCTCTAGGGATGGAGACTCCACAACCTCTTTGGGCAGCCTTTTCCAGTGCTCCATCACCTGCATGATAAAGAAGTATTTCTTGATGTTAGACAGAACTTCTTGTGTTCCAGTTTGTGCCCATTGCCTCTTGTCCTGGCACTGGACACCACTGAACAGAGCCTGGCCCTGTTGTCTTTGCGCCCTCCCTTTAGGCATTTTAACTCATTGATGGGGTACCCCTGGAGTCTCCTCTTCTCCAGGCATAACAGTCCTAGTGCTCTCAGCTTCTCCCCAGAGGAGGGTTTCTCCAGTCCCTTTATTGTATTGGTGGCCTCTACTTTGGACTTTTACCAGTATGCCCAGTACAAGAGTACTGAGGGTCTCTGAACTGGACACAATACTCTACGTATCTGAATAGACAGGAAGGATCACTTCTTTTGAACTCCTGCCAATATTTTGCCTAATGCAGCCAAGAATACCATTAGCTGCCTTAGCAGCAAGAGCTCTTTGCTGACTCACATTCAACTTGATGTCTACCAGGACCCCCAGGTCATTTTCTGCAGAGCTGCTTTAAAGCTGGGTGGCCTCAGCATGTATTGGTGCCTGGAGTTATTCCCCACCAGATGCAGGAGTCAGTCCTTGTTGAACTTTGATTCTTGTCTGCCCACCTCTCCAGCCTGTCAAGACAGCTCTGGACGGCTGTGTGGCCTTGTGGGGAGTCAGCCACTACCCCCAGTTTCATGTTGCCTGTGAATTTAATGAGGGTGCTCTCTACACCGTCATCCAGACCACTAATGAATATGTTAAACATCTTGTGTATTGAAGAAGACTGGACCCAGTGTTGACCCCTGGAGTACTCATAACTGGCCTTCAACTAAACATTGTACTACTGCCCACTACCCTCTGTGTCCAGACATTTTTAGATCCACTTCATCCTGCCCCTATTTCAACAGCTTCTCTGTGAAGATCTTACAGGGGATTGTGTCAAAGGTCTTTCTGAAGTCCATGAAGACAATATCCATTGCTTCTCCATGTGTGCTAACCATAGTGCATTTAAAGCTGTATCAGAGTTTTTGGAAAAAAAAAAAAAAAAAAAAAAAAAAAAAAGTAAATGATTCCTTCACTTGCTCTGGCCATTTGAATAGAATTTCAGTTACACACTTCCTGTTATATTTGTGTAAAACCTAAACTATTCCTGTTTTGCCTTTTTAACTCAGTCAAATTATACAAGAGTGAGCTTTGCATATCTAATGAAGAACAGCTCAAAGGATTAGGAACAAAGCATTTTTGTAGAACTAACATGCACTTCAGATATGTGGCTGCAGAAACTGTTGCTTAGCCACAAATGGTTTCTGTCAGATTCGGCTTTTATCTTGGATGTTCCTGAAGGAACCTGGATTAACATAATTAAAACGTTCATGAACCATCTCATTATAATTTTAGAAATTTCAGTGCTGAATAATACACTAGGCTTTATTATCAGGCTTTATGGATGAGCCTTTTTATTTAGTAAAATATATTTGTTTGCATTCACTTTCATGTATATATTTTTATTATTTTAGTCTAGAATTTGAAAAAAAAAAGAGACAAAATATCAGTAAATTTTTTAACATTATTTTATCATCTAAGACACCAGGCAACTATTTTTTTTACTGAATCTTCTTGTGCCCTCTTCACTACACAGATCTGAGATCAGATGTACATTATATGTACATTATATGTACATCTGCCGTGAGTTCCAATTAATTCCAAATTAGCCCAAACTTGAAAATCTATACAATCCATCTGGTTGTTGTAGTAGGGTGAGATACTGCATATCTTTTCTAAAAGCAAATTTGAAATTGAGAAGAAGTGAATCATAAAGGTGTAAGTATGTACAGTGTACTCTGTATGCTGCATTAGTCTTGGATGAAACTACCTGAATATATGTGTATATATATATATATATAAATATAAAATATCTGCAGCAATACCAAGGAATTTGTGATTTTTTTTTTTTTTTTTTTTAAATCGTGTTTTCTTCTTTCCAATATCATAGACATATTGAAAATGTGATGTAGTAAAGGAGCTGATAATGAAGGTGGTTTTTGGTTTTACACAACTTATTGACAGCTATTATTACAACTTATAACACAGTATGAGTTTGTAGCATTTTTTTCTTTCTTGCTCTTGTTCTGGCTTTTAAGGCATTTTCCTTTATGTACGGGATCATCCCAGTACTCTTCTGTGAAGGATGAGGAGTTCTTTACAAGGGAAGCAAGATTGCTATCAGAGATGATGCTGCAATTTCTTCTGCCCAATGTTTTCTTTACTTCTGCTCATAATATATACATATTATATATATTATGTTATATATTTGGTATAAAAGAGTCTCTTTTACAAAAGAGTTCTCACTTTGAAGTTCATCTGCTCTGCAGCACTTTTTTTTTTTTTTTTTTTTCTTATTTATGGGTGAAATGTAATCAGCCTTTCTCTAGACCTAACATCTGGTAGACAGAAGTAGCATTATTTTTTGTTGTTGATGGTGTAGACTAAAAATAAATATCTGTTTGAAGTCTTTAAGGAGAGTTTATAGAGCGCTGAGAATTTTTTCTCTTACCTTGTCTTGTGTATCTCAAACCCAGTAATATATTTCATAAAATAATTACACCTGCATTGCACAGGTGACTGTGGACTGAATAGAAATTTTTCCCATTATAAAATTGATAGCAGGTATGTCCTTCTCGTTGTCCCCTGCAGTTTACTGCTCATGTCTAAATCCTTGATTCAGCAAGTCCTCCCTGCTATGAATACATATCAGGTTGGTTACCTGGTATTTCAGTTTCATTACCTGATATTTTTTATTTACAAAAATGAATTAAAGCAAGCATGGAAGTCTGGGGGAAGTGTAGGGGAGTTCACCTGTTCCTGGAACAGACAAGAACCTCTGAGAAAGCAGAGTATGATGTAAACAAATTAATACACAAGCATATACTCCATCTTATACTCAGCTGTATGTGTTCATATTTGTGTACTTCTTGGAAACAGAACTGTTGGCTTTCTGTGCAACTTCATTTTTGGATTTATTTGGTTAATAGCATCTGCTGAGGAATAATTCACTGCTTTATTATTATTACTGTTATTGCACAAACAGTTAAAATATTAATAATAATTTTGGCTTTACATTTTAGTAACAGAACATTAAACATAATGCTGCACTTAATAGTGTAATAATATCTTTTCTAGATTTTTTTACCAAGATTTTGGAATAAAATAGAAGATGATATATAGCAAATCCTTTCTGAATTTTAAGTTAGCTGTTAGCTTAATGACTCCCGAAAGAAAGCTTTGAGAAGTTTGTGAATACTCACAGAACCTTCACTGAGTGATGGCTATTAAAAAGATGACAACTAATGCAGTAATTGTAATCTTTCTATGGAAGAGTTCTCTTTCCTTTTCCAAGCATTACGTAATTCACATTGAGTTTCTGAGCCAAAACTCAAGTTCTAGGGACTGAGAACCCATTGCTTAGGACCAGATTGTGAATTCCTTACTCCCGTTGTTGAATGTTTAGTTATTATCTTCAGTGTTTGCATTTTTCATATGAGTAACTGCACAGCAAGGGAAAATATATTGTTGTTTTAGTCTTTAGTAGCTGTTTCTTCAGCGTTATGTGCGAATTCGGAGGATACTAATTTGATCTATCTTTTGGGCATATGCAGGCAGTTCTTTGTAAGTTTGTAGGCTATGGAAATATACAAATAATAATAATAATAAAAGAGATTACAAGTACTGTGAGCAGAAGACATAGATATTTTCCCTATTTCTCTTGGAAAAAAAAAATCCTGAAAGTGTTTTAAAATATTTGAGTATGAATTTTGTTGATTGCCTCTTTGGTATTTGACTACTTGTAGTTGTGAAGCTGTGGCATAGGCTGCAGCCTTGTCAAATAGCATAGAGAAGTTGTAAGAAAATGGACATTCTTCATATAAGTAATATATGTGGATAAATATATAATTAACTTTAATTATATGAGAGGCAATTGCCTTTTGGTGGGTATTTCCTCTGTAAACCTACAATATTGTTTATTTACCTTTTCAGAAGTTATCCAATTATTGTAATTTTCACTTATATATTGCAGACCTTTTCTGATCAGAAATAATTGCTCTTAAAATAATGCACTGCCCTAATATATTCAGATCATTTAAGATAAATTCTTTTGTGGTGATGCAACCTGATATACCTTGGTGAAAAATTGTAGATGCAGCATTTTATACATTAGGGAAAAACAGGCTGACTGCATGAGAAAAGGAGTGGTGAGTCAGGAGAGGGAGATGAATGACCTTTTCCTTCTTTTTTTTTTTTTTTTTTTTTTTTTTTTGTTCTTTCTGTTCATCTCATATTTGTGAAACATTTCCAGAGGAGATAAAATCCTCAGCTAATTAATTCACTATGATGTATAAATGCTTTCTGAATTGAATAAATAGCATTAGGTTAGTTTTAAAAATGTTTTGGATGTAGGAACTCTAACAACAACTATTTGGACATTATTGACAAACAATATCCCTAAGTCACATAAATATTACCTTTAGGATCTGTAAATCAATTTTCCCAGAGCTTTCAGCCAAAAAGTTCTGTTTGATCTTCTTTGACAACAAAATCTAAGTGAATGCAATATGTGGTCTGCATTTTCTTCTTAAATTTATCTTTAATGGGATAACTTTTTGCCCTCAAGCGTGAATTGGAGTAATTATGATAACCCAGAATGGATTTAGATGTTTAAAAGCAAATCAAGCCAAACTAATTATAAGAAGAGACTGAAGACTGTGTATCACTTTCGCTTGTAATAATGGCTTCAGAAACCAGTATGTCTGAATCTGAAGCTAGTTTGAGAGGTCAACTATGTACTGTTCTCACCATCATTTGCAAACAGCTGGAGTGCCTGTGACAACAGAAATAGTTAACATTGAAAAATATTACAAAAAAATATATTGAACCAATCTTAGGTAAATGAAAATCTATCACATTTACAATTATCTCATATCCAACAAGTCACAGTTTCCCTGCAGAGGAAGAAGCATGACCACCCTGTGGTTTTCCTGTATCAAAGATGCCAACAACAAACTAACTGTCTGATTCTAAGGTTACTACATTCATCATGTTTGCTTATGCTCACTTTTATGTAAGCCACTTGTCCTTGGTCAAGTTTCTTCATGAAGATCAGCAGTAAATTCTGACTACAGTCCACATTGCATTATCTTGTTTTTGAGAATAGGACTGGACACTTCCCATGGTTGCCACGGTAATGCTATATAAAAGTGTAACTAATTAATGCAAATTGTGAAGATACCTCAATGAGCTGCACTTATATCAAAGAACAAATACCTCAAAGAAAATTGCAGAGTGACAAATTTTTTAAATTCCTCCCTGTGGTGACTAAAATGTTAGAACAATTTATTTAGTTTCAGAGATTGAGTTCCCTGCACTGGTCATTTCAGTAGTACTTTCCTTGGTAAATCTTGAATATTCAACATCAGGGAAATAGTAGAGAAGGTATTTGGCAGGAGCGAGTCAACATGTAAAAAAAGCAAGACATTTGAGCTATCAGAAAGCTCAAGGTAATTGCATAAAGCCTTCTCTGTAAACACCAGTGATAGGACCCGTGGGGACGGTGTTAAGCTGAAGCAGGGGAAGTTTAGGCTGGACATCAGGAAGAGGTTCTTCACCGAGAGGATGGTTGCACACTGGAACAGGCTCCCCAGTGAAGTAGTCACTGCACCAAGCCTGTCTGACTTTAAGAAGAGATTGGACTGTGCACTTAGTCCCATGATCTGAACTTTTGGGTAGACCTGTGCGGTGCCAGGTATTGGACTTGATGATCCTTATGGGTCCCTTCCAATTCAGGTTATTCTATGTTTCTATGATTCTATCATCTCACTATGTTTCAACAGGATTCCTGAGTAGTATATTTTCAGTTGCATGCATTAAATGATTTTTGCCTTAATTTAATTAAGGATAGATATTCAAATCATTGTCAGTAAGCCTCTGCTCCTGTGTAACTGTGAATATTTTGGCCATGTCATCCTTTGCAGTATCATCTGTTGCTTGCAATATCCCCTTGCTGTATTTTTTTATGATCATGATAGAACATTGATCTTAGATCTTAGTTCATGCTTTTTTTTTTTTTTTTTTTTTTTTGGCACTAGTTTGTAACCAAATCCTTTATTTAAAGACTTCTGCCTTGTGTTTCTCACAGAGTAATTAATCTGATTGAGGCCATGCAAGGTAGGTTACTTCTTCTGGACCTTTTGACTTGTTTTAAAAGTATGGGTACTTCCAATTTGGAATTTCTTCTCATTCAAACATTCTTCCAGCTAAGAGACAAAATAACAAACAGAAGATGGGAGAGGGCAAATGTAGATGCGGGGATTTGATGTACTCCATTCCTTGCTTGGGGACAAAAATTAAATATAAGTTTTAATTTATGATGTCTCAGGAAAAGGAAGCATTTCATATTCGCCCATTCACAGACCCATCTACAATAATATTTTTCAGTGTGTGAAATGTTCTTTGAGGCATATCCCTATGAAGTGCTGTTTTTACTGCATACAAGTGAAAAGGCATGTAATGAGAAGAAAGTTTGGAACAATTAAATGAACTGCAGCCCTTTTCTCCCTCATCCATTAAGGGAAGAGCATTGCAGTAAGCAACTATGGTGAATAATAACACTGGAAAACTAAAATGAGAGCTGACATTAGCGATAATGCACTTTCTGCCTCTTGAAGGTAATATGCCCACAAAACAAATAATTTGAAATACAGTCAAAAGCAGAGAATTTCACTGGAAGTGAAAATGTTGGATAGCAGACTGAAGCAAAATACAAATTTGAAATATAGTGATTGACAGTAGGGAAAGACACTGATATTTAAGTGCTAGTGGGATCAACATGCTAAAACATTAAAAATGTTGGGTAAAGCAAATCAGCTTAATTTATGTCAAAATCATTTGAAACAAATTACAAAAATAAATCCATATAGATGTTGATTTCCCAAAATGCCTCATAAAATTTTGAGAGTATTGGAAATTGAATCAGAACATATGATAACATGAGGGACTTTGTCTTACCTTCAGTTACTTGGGGTTTATGATCACTGCTAAGCTTACATATAGTTGAGGTTAAATCTTGTTACAGTTCTGAAATCTACTTGCGTAAATTTAGAGTTAGAAATGAAGGATGACTGAATGGCTGCAAGGAAAAGAATGTCACACTTCATGGTCTAAGGAAGGAATGCAAGTTCTGTTGAACATATTAATGTTCTGATAATGAAGATTGGATCATTTTCCCTTTATTTTTATTTATTTATTTATTTATTTACTTTTGAGGGATGTGTATTTCTGATTTAACAGTGATACAATACACCAGGAATACACAGACCCTAGCAAATAAAACTTGGAGAGATACTTCAAGTATTTTTTACTTAATAGTTGCATCCTCTAATTAGTTGTAAATCTAGCTTAAAAATAATTCACAGTGACACTCTCTGTTAGGCAATTTACTCAGATTGATTCCACTGTTTTTCAGAAGACTCCAAGTGGAGAAAGGAAATTGCTGTCACAATGTTGCCTATATTCTGTTAGTATTTTTTCTCAAGCTACCATAAGATAATATTGTTTAAAGAATTCCTGTGGGATTCCGAATTCCCGGAGAAGCCATTGATAAAATTAAGTATGTGTGTTTGTTTATGTAACCCTGTACACCTGCACACAATACATGCTAAGACATCCAACACATCTGAAATATATTTGAATAAGTTATTAGACCTTTCAAACAGTATAGCTATTCTAGTATGACTAGCCTGAATGTTTGATTTTGCAACAGCTGATGAATTTCTCATATTGACAAATGCATTTTCCTTTAAGTAGGTGTTTTGTATCCATAGGAAAATATATGAAGTTTCCAGGGTAACCATGAATGTTCCGGAAGTCCTGGGATGAGTAAATAGCTACAGTTTCATAAATATATGGCTCTGTATGGGGCCTATGGGGTAATTCTCTCTATGGCCATTCTGACAACATCCAGGATGGATGGCATCTAGCATCCCATGGAAGCCTATAACTAGATATATACCAACTAGCTCATAGAATCTCTTATCACACAGGTGGTGATGTGGCTGGGAAAGTACTTTAACAGCACTTTATCTTATAGAGTCTGCCTGGCTTTGCTTTCCCTGGACTAGGCTAACTCGACACTAATTCATTCTACTGCAGCCAGGAAAAATGTGGCCATCTTTCCAAGGTAGAACAGCACCCAGAACCACTATGATGGTTTGTGAGGGTGCAAGTTTGCTATGATGAGCAGCTTGTCATTTCTTTTGCAATCTTTTATTACACCCAGAGAAGCTACTTGCATGTATTGTACTTTTCTACCGCTTTTAGGCAAAGAGTAAAGACAACACTGCAGGTATCTAGTGGTGAAGACTTGAAGCCAGAAATTGTGAGCCTTAAACATGTTTTGTCACGGGAGTAAGTCAGTCTCACATCTCTGCTTAGCTGGGAGTGAACGGGAAAGCTGTTCCTGTTCAAGCGTGTTTGTGAATTCAGGGACTAGCTGCTACCAATACACGTGAGATCAGCTGCTGCTATAGATCTTACTAAGGTACTTAATTCCACAGGGATGATTAGACTTTTCAGTTTTCAAAATATTTAGTTTCCCAAGCTCATATAAAGATTGACCTTGCAACATTTACATTTGGACATATGAATCAAGACAGTGGACATGATTGCACTTACACTTTCAGTGTAAGAAGCATAGACTGAGCAATTTTAGTTAAATATTATGACATGTCACAAAAAGTGTTTCATAGTAGTAAAAAATGAGGTTATGGAGAGTCAAATCTAATGTATTATAAACATTTGCCTTAAATTTTTGTGGTCTTAACACAGAATATCAGTGCAGGGCCATTGCCTAAGTATATATCACAGTTTTATGCTAATGAGACTTCAGGTGAGTGACTCTGTTCTCATTACCTTTAGCTATCATGAAATAATATTACAAGTTGGAGCTATAGACCCAAACTGGCTTTTTAAATCATAATACCAGTTACTTAAAAAAAAGTGATTCAACTCAAGTAAGATGGGATTAGAACCTGTCATTCTCATATACGAGATCTAGGCAAAGTTAAGTATTTTAGTTTAGTGAAAAACTTAGAAGTTTCTGAGCTGAAGTGAATTCATCTGCTGAAGATGATAGAGACTTTTGCCTGATTCTCTTCAGACAGCTCAGTTCTGCACAGCTTAGAAACTCATTTACTGTTTTGTTTAAACCTAAAACTACAGAACTTTGTATGTACTTTGCCTTGATTTTGTTTTTCTTTCTTCCTTCATTTGAGGGATGAAATCTTTTTGATTGCTGATAAGCAATAAATACCTGATAAAATGTGGCTATTTTCAATGAAATAGAATGAGATCAATTTGAATAAGGAATATCTATCTTATGTTGGTCAAAATGCTCAGGGACAGAGAAGAAGGGGGAAATGGAAACACTGGAAGGACTTTGGGTACTTTGTTTTCAGGGGAAGTTCAATAGCTCTGCCAGTCTGAAATTAGAAATATGTGCTATATGGAGAAATTAGCAGTAAGGAAAATGGCAATCTTTCCGAGACATCCAAAAAAACTATAACACAATGATTTGCCAAAGTCAAATATTTCATTTTAATGCTACTTGAAATGTTTCTGAAATACTTGTAAGAAGCGTTGTGCAAGTCTGTAATCACTTCAATCCTATAGTAAAGGTTTTACAATGAAATAGAGGATGATAAATCAGTGGGAGAAAGCACATCACAAAGAAATATCTATAGGTCCTAGTAATGGCTTTTTAAAGCTGGAACATCTAGCAAGTGCTAGAAGGACTTGATAAAAAGGAAATTTGTCAATAAACGTTCACAGTTTCTAAGGTGGATTTGCATGATTAGCTCCAATGGTGATTACTTTCAAATGATTTCAGATGTTTTGGACTAAACCTGAAATAAACTGATACAGCACTTGAATTCTGTAGCAGGTGTTCATGAATTTAAATACAGACTTTTACTGAGGATTTTCAACCCGTAATCACTCCTGGGTCAGATATTCTCCTTTTCTCGTTCACCTTACAAAAAAGTTTAATGCAGTTTATTGCATAGGTGTTTTGCTGTGATATAAACATTCAATACTTAAGTATTTCACATTTTCATAGGATCTTGTATGCCTACACTGAGCAGTGGGGTATAGTGCAAGGAACCCCAAACATGCTAATAATTTTTTTTAAACCAGGAGAGGGTCATGGTTTAGCTTCCATTAATAAGCTAATTATTTGAACTCTTTTTCAAGACCAATGAACTTGCAAGATATGAGTCTTGAAAGGCTTGAGGTATGATCTTAGATGATATGTTTGGCTTTGAGTTGTTGTATAATATACTCCTACTTTATATTTACCAACTGCTACCTGTTCTGTGTCACTCATGCGGAGTACCTTTGACAAATCTCAGCTGCATTCTGGAGTTCATAGAAACTAGCTCAAAGCTAAAATTACTCTTAAATTCTGCTTGACTCCATTCCCATTTATGTTATCATTTATTCCTTGAGGAGTTACATTCTGGATCCAAATGCAAATACCTTTGCTGCTATGACTGGCCAGATGCAGAAGGCAAACCAGAATTAAAACTCATTAAAAAACAATGGAGGATTTCTAGAATCTTCCCAAAAAGGATCTTCTGGAAAGGAGGTAAAGAAGAAATTAGAGCCTTTTACTTGTTCATTAACTTCTGTATTTTCTATGACATTTCATAGGTGTAGGTTTCTAGCACTGCAGGCTGTTATCTCCTGGGGAGATAAACACTACCTAACATCATGTAAGAAGCTGTCAGTGACGTAGCACAGTGTTCACAGCCCTTTCATCTCACTAAGATCAATCCCTCACTCTCCTCAGAGTGTATATGTCTCTGCCACGAATGAACCTTTTATCAGTGTTTATATCAAAACTCTTGAACATCATCTTTTTAAAATACTTTCCAAGGATAGATTTAAATTACAGCCAGTGATATTATAGGTCTCTTGTGCTTTATGAAGTGGGTGAGAGTAACTGTGATTTCATCAGATTTTCCTTTCTTAACACATCAGTTTGCACAGACATTTTTCCCATCTGTGCATCTTTTCTTTTTGCCTTGAGGAACTTAGCAGGAAATCCAGTATACACTCAAACACTACTAGAACTGAATAGTTTAGTGATTTCTATTCCGGTCACATCATTAATAATCCTCTGAATGCTTGTTCTAATAGGTAGTAAAGGTGTTGGGGAACAACATATGTAATTGTGTTGTGTGGAGTTAATTTGGAATCACTGAAGTACTATTAAACCAGCACGTTTGTAGTTACTTCTTATTCTTAAAATTTTGCCATTAGCTATAACCATCTGGGAGAGGGAGATTTCTAAGTCTGACACGCAATAACAAACAGTAACATTGTCTTGCACTTGAAGAGCTATTTCCTTTTCTGGATCCCATAGATGTAAATTAATTTTGTCTCATACCTCTCTATGTTCCAAGCACATACAGAAATGATAAACTGAAACACCAAACCAGAATTAAATACTTGAACACATTTAGAGAACACAAACACCTTGTTCATAAAAAGAGCTGGAACCAAAGAGCAGAACAATGAAAATTTGAATACTTTTGAAAGGCAAGACTGTCAACAATAAATTTAATTTCTCTAGGCCTGGTAACTCATATGGAGCTGTATCTATTAATTTCAAATTTATTTTTTATAAATACAAATTAACCTTACAGGATGACTTGCAGGGATAAAATTTGCAGTAAATAACACTAGAAAGATACAAGCTTGTAAAGATCTTGCAAAACAGACAAACCAACCAACAGCAACAACAAGAAAAAACCTACAACTGTGGACATTATTAAGTTGAGAGCCTCATTATCTTCCCCAGTTGGGGACAATAAACTTACTAGAAACAGGTGTTCTACAAACAACTGTTCAGGTAGCAGGAGATGAAGTTTGTTGTAGAGGGAAAATGCAGTGGAAGAAAAAGTTGGAATGAAGAGACTAAGGCTGTATGAAATTTGTCTGGTTGAGTCTCCGTGCTATAAGAGGACTCACATGGGTGAGTACAGGTTCTTATTCTGTGATGTGTAGATGTATCATCTCTGACTTCCGGTCATTGCGCTTTCAGTGCAACTAAGTGCATCTAATGTTGTGTTTGTGAAGCTAAATATACTTAGCTTGTAGTTTTCTAGTAGCTGCTATAATATATGGGTATGTGGTTAGTAGTATGTCTAGTACTAGATGTGCTTGCTGAGATACTGCTTTTTATTTAAAAATAAGTTATATAAAGATGATGTAGAATCATCTGTATGTAAAGATGATATGACGTTTCATTACAAAACAATAGCATAAGTGACTGTGGATTTCATGCCTTGGAGAAGGAACAATATGTGATGATAATTGTGAGGGGGATTTTCTGAGCAAACTAAAAGTCTGCTCAGTAAGCTTCTTTCTGTTATTCTCACTCTGGATTATCCAACTTTTCTTATTCTATTACTAATATTTAAAAGACCTTCAAAGCTTCTGTCCTGGGCTGTTGCTTTTTTTTTTTTTTTTTTTTTTTTTTTTTTTTTTTTTTTCCCCACTTTCTTTTTTCCTCCCCTGCTTTATTAAAACGAAAAACCTCCACTTTCTTTGGGTTCATAACTTAAACTGAAAGTAGGTGACCCAGTAGTTGCTATTAAGAATGAATATAAAGAAAGCTGTTGCATCCTCTACTGTCTCTGGTGTTAAGAGGCAGGTTTTAGTACGTTACATCTCAGCCTTCAGTATCCTGGCAGTGGAGCAGTAGAGCTGGCTCCCTGTGTTTTTGTGTGTTGGTCATAGTTTTCAGTTCTTGGTAGTGAGTTATTAGCGTAACTCTTTAATATACTCTTCTGAAATAGTTATACATATATCACTTTTTCTTTTTTGTAGAGTAATTTTTGTTAGGGTTTATTTGCCTTTTAGGAGCTAAGTATGTTTTTCTCTCATGTGCCTTGATGTTTACTCTCTAACATTCTGGAACAGTATAGATGTATTCTGTAGCCACCAAAGTTGTACAGAAAATTGTGTTTTGTGCTTATGCCATTATTGTACATAGAAAATTCTGAGGTCCCTTTACATTGTAAAAAGTCTGCGTTATCATGCAGCCATCAGTAGTTTCTGCTCATAATGGTGCAAATGGCAGTATCACCTGCTGTTCATATTACTCTGAGTTTTAAGGGTCTGCTTAATGCTTCAGTAGTTAAGGCTTTGAGTACTAATGTTACTATACCTTAAGAATCATACTGTGAAAAGCAAATACGCTTTCTGTGGCTCTCCTTTATTTATTTATTTATTTTTTTTGGTGGGGGGTGGGGGTTGGGAATGTTCCTATATAGACAAAGTTCAATTTTGTAAACTAACAATGTTGTCAAAATAATAATAATAATAATAATAATAAAACTATCGGTAGAGGAAGGTTCTGGTATAGTTTGATGAAGTTAGAAGAGAGAGGTTGAAAATCTTTGTGTGTCCCTAATATTTCCTTTCTGGTGCAGCAATCTAAGTTGAGCAGGCTGGATGTTATTGTGTGCTGTAGGAAATCTCCAGTAATGCATCGTTGCCTTTTTAAGTGCTGCTTATAACAATAATGTTTTGCATTTATTCAGAACAGAAGACTAAAATTGGTGACTAGATCAGACATAAAAAAATATTCTGAGATGTCTAAGTACGTGGAAATGTAAGCTTGTCACTTTAGCTGCAAGTCAGATGTTACCCCAATAGCCAGCCCCATTTTCTGGTTTTGGCTGGACACTGTGTTCATCTCTTCCTGTGTTTGTCCTGCACAGCACTGTAATTTGAAAAACAGTTCTTCCAAACTCTCAGCCTTTAAGGTTAGGATCATGCTGCATGAGTGAAGTACATGCATGAGCACTGGAAGTCCCAGCCTGCCTTTATCCCCATCTTTATGGGGTGCCCTCTAGGCATATCAGTGCGAGCAAGTCTCAGCCAACCAGTTCTTGCTGTACCTCTTGGTCCTATGTTGAGAAATTGCTTGTGCTAGTATAAATGCTGTGTCTGTCTGGTTGGGCCATCTTGGGAGTTTTCTCATTGTACTCAGTACCTTAATCTTATTTAACTGTGGATATGCGCTTCACATCAGACTTTGTACAAGGAGCACAAAGGTTGATGACACAACCCTTTTCATTTTATTTATTTATTTATTTATTTATTTTAAATCTTCTAGTAACTGTGTTAGAGTTACCATCCATATGCCATGTCAGATGGTACTTCATGGAAAGGGGGCCCAATTGCTTATTTTCCCCTTGTACCTTATGTCCTAATTCACTAGAACTATGTGATATGCCAAACCAGTGGTATTGGCAGCCTATGGCTGCTTTTAATGGGCTATTGAAAAGTAGCTGAGGAGAAAGTAGCTGATGTCAGTAGGCTTGTATTTACCATATGGGGAGTCTAGTTAAAAACAGCTGAAAATTATGGATGTTGACAATACTGTACAGTTTCTTCAAAACTCCTCAAAAGCCCTCTGGCTTAGATCAGAATCCACTAGGGGCTGTCTTGTCCTTCCTCCTTTGCCTATAACTTTCCTGCTGAATCATGTTAGCTTTTATTCTCTGGCTTGTGCAGCCAATGCCCTTCTGGTCTCTCAAGTGACCTGTGAGTTCTTTTGTTTTGCAAGCAATGGCTTCCTTTCCAAAGTTTTCATATGGTAAATTTGTTCTGAAGGCCCAAGTCCCTATCCAGGTGGGTATTGTAGGTAGCTGTAATTATTTTTACACACTGGCATCTTGCTGTAATGCATAACTTGATTTAAGAACTGAAGCTAGAGTTCTGTTGCTTAAAGGAGTCTTTCTTTTGTGGATATGGAGATAAATTGTTTTTTCACTCATTTTTTAAAAATGTTTCTTGAGTTTTCAGTCTGTCACAGGCATATCTGAATTCCAAGTGTTAGACTTGAAATTAACATATACCTTTGAAATATTCTAAAACAAGTCATCCAATTGAGTATGAGCAGCAAGCTGCTTTCTCTTCTTCCCCCATTTCCTGTGCTAATTATGTCTCCTCCTAGAAAGATCTGTTCTCATTTGGTCCTACTGAAGTGGCAATTCAGCTTGGATTGCTGCATTATTGTTATATTCCGTTATTATCCTCTAACTACTTGTACTGCTGAATCATCCTGTCTCATCTACTATTGTCTTTGTGATCAGGTGCTCCAGTGACCTTGGCACCTACAGGAATTTTACATTGGGTTGCTGTGGGGAATACAAAGTTAAAGCTTTTTCAAAGCAAATTATAATTCACCTACTGAGCAATGCAGACCAGACAGAGAAAAGGATTTGAAACCTAAGAAGATGTAATAATACCTTGCTTATGCCTGGCATTTCACTTCAGTCCTTAGATAAATATGACTTACCTTTGGCATCCCATGCCCAGTTCTCTTGGGGACCAAATTACAATCTGCTTGCTGCAGACTCTGACTTTGTTAGATTGCTGCAGCTGACAGCTGCAGAACTCAGGACTGGCCATCAAGCCAATAGCAGTGAGTTTGCAAACATGCTTATGCTCTGTCTTAATCTGAAAATAACAATGATGGGCAGCTAATATATGTGGCACTGGTCATGGCTGAGTTTATCTGGTGTAATAAACGTGGATATACCTGTGCACGTGTGTGCTTTCTTCTGCTTAAAAAAAAAAAAAAAGACACCGTTTTTTGTCCTTTTTTTTTGTCCTTTTTTTTTTTCTTTTTTTTTTGTCCTTTTTTTTGTCCTTTTTTTTTGTCCTTTTTTTTTGTCCTTTTTTTTTGTCCTTTTTTTTTGTCCTTTTTTTTTGTCCTTTTTTTTTGTCCTTTTTTTTTGTCCTTTTTTTTT
>CM021776.1:1500569-1537936 GCA_011076525.1 Nettapus auritus | reverse complement strand
TTTCCTGCATCATCAAGCAGGGACCTGTCTCCATTCCTCCTCAACTCCTAGGTCCCCTCCCTCTGCCTGACAGGGCAGGGGGTCCACCCCCATTTGGGGGGTCTCACCCCAGTGCCTCTCCTTCAGGCCTTGCAGGGAGTTGCTCCACCAGTCCTGATGGCCCTCAATCTCTCCACCTCCTCCTTGAGCTCTGCCACGAGGCGGACCAGGTCATCCACCTGCTCGTACCTCACACACACAGTATCTCTGCATCCCTCAGATGGCAGCAACAGACTGACACTCTGTGCATCCAGAGACCTGAACTGCTGCATTTTTAAGTGGGCAGTCAGTCTGGGTGGTTACAGACTTTCTAGAGAGAGCTCTCTGCCTAGCGTAGACCATTGCAGCCTAGCTAGTGGTAGACAGCCTTTAGATGAGTTGTCCTTATGGGCAGGGGGGAACACTGTCCTCCCTGCTTGCCCTGCCTGTGTGCACATTTTCTGACGGTTATACGGTGTAAATCAGTACAGTTAAAATAAATTGGATTGTATTGGTGACCTTAAAGTTTGTATTTCAAAAGCCTGGAGATTCAACAACTTCAGTTTCCTGTTGAATGCTTACAGAAGCTGCATATCATGATGACCCCAAATAGGTGGCTCTTAATTCAGGTGACTTGTCAGCAGTACAGGCTGAGGAGTGCAGTTCAGCTTAATTCTCAGTCTGTTCTCCTGGATCCAAAAAAAGACATCAAGCCGCCATTTGGATAGAGAAATGGAGGCTCTCTCTGTTACACAGTTACTCACTAATAACTAGAAGCACGTGCAACTCCTGAGGTTTCTCAGGAGTGAAGGGCTGCAAGCTCTGCAGCCTCTGTGCTTTCATCTGCTCACTCCTGGCTTGCTCTTGACTGTTACTGGCTTGTTACTTGGCCAGTGTGTACTTGTTCTTGGCCTAATGGCTGCTGGTAGCTTCTTTGTTTCGGTAGGCTTCTTAAAATAAACAATTAATGTAGTTTGACCATATTTTCAAACAATTGAAAAGTAATGATTCTTTACATATCTTTATTCTTTGTAAGTGGAATGTTGACATATGCTTGGAAGTGAAGATTTAAGGTACATTAACAATACAGTCATTCACTAAATTTCTCCCAATACTGCAGGTTGTCAGTAATTACTGAATTTTTTAAGCTCCTGCTTTTTTTTTGGATGATTCCTGCCTCCTTTTTTTTTTTTTTTTTTTTTTTTTTTTTCTTGGTGTCTCTTCTGTTGTGTTGTTGAACAGTGACATATTTCCTGGCTTCTGAAATGAAACCATTTTTATTTTTTTTATTTTTTTTTATTTTTTTCCATATTTTCGTATTCACCTTCTTTTACACGGAAGTTTGAATTCCTTTTAGAGAAAAGAACATTTGTAACAGGCTTTAAACTTTGTAGTGCTTGTGAGGTAGTCATTAATGGAGCCTTTTTGATACACTTCTTTCCATGACAGCCTTAAGCTGGAGACACAAGTGGCTCTTCAGTTTATTTGAACTCTTGTCTTTAGGTTTTCATGTTTTTGATGAATGAATGCTGCTTTTGGAGTTTTTAAATATATGTTGAAACATTAAAACATATT
Organism: Nettapus auritus; assembly: GCA_011076525.1. NCBI lineage: Eukaryota > Metazoa > Chordata > Aves > Anseriformes > Anatidae > Nettapus > Nettapus auritus. The sequence goes on along the minus strand of CM021776.1, from coordinate 1,536,343 downwards.
AAAGGTCTCTTAAGTGGAAAGAGAGTGAAGCCCATAAATAAAGCACGTGAGAGATGCTTTTGGAGACATGTCACACCTGTTGTGGAATTTGCATTGTGAAATTTCAGAATGTCGGACTGTTTTTAGAAAGATACATCATTAGGAAAAAAATTACTTCAAAGAGTTCCTTGCCTGCTTCAGTTGGGAGTGAAAAAGTGACTAAATGCTTTGATCCTTCCAGGAAATCGAACAATATAAAAAGGGGGAAAAAAAAAAAAAAAAAGCTGTTTGTAGAGTAATGTTATGCTGCCTACAAGTACAGTGTAGATGCTTATTGGCTCCTGCAGACTAAATCATACATTTTTCAGTCACTGTGGGACTACCCATTTTTTTGTATCAACTTCTTAGTGATAAAATGTTAATAAATCTGTGATAACAAAAACAGTAAGTTAACTAGCCATGCTTACTAGGTGAGTGAGTTCAAATTCAGCATCACTTTTCAGAGAAAGGGTACTGTCAAACAGAAAATGCTTAATTCCAGTATAAATGTTTATCTAAATATGCTGTGAATTCTTATGCATCCCTCTTGAGTGCAAAGTTTGAACTTTATAGTGAATGTACACACACTCAGAAAGGATTAGACTCTAACATCTAATACTGGTGTTTTAGATCCTCTACTTGTCATTCATTATGTGCATAAAAACAGCTGAGGACATGGAAGAAGATAAGATGTAGGGACAACTCCGGGTAGAGAAGCCCATTTCTGATGCATGGCGCTAGGAGCCTGTAACGTCTGGGTGGGAAGAAGTCAGTAGTACAGAGAGCAGAAGTGCACAAGCTGTCCGGAGTGAAGAGCTGGCAGTGAGCAAGGAGACTGCATCCTTGCGTAGCTCTTGCTGTGTTCAAGGAAACAGGACCTGATACTGTCTCACTAAAGATGAAAAGGATTGCATCATGAAATGTTTGGCTCTGTCACCCATTTTGCTTAAGAACAGTTATCTCCAGGATCCTGTAGTTGCTGTCTGGCGATCTAGGAAGTTATTGCTGTTCCCTAGTGTTGTGACTGTGCTTTTCAAGCCAAGTTTTGCAGCTGACCTTTCAAATTTGAAGTGCTGTCTTCTGCAGCATATGATACTTCCTTTTCCAAGTAATACTAGAGCATTCAAGCTCTGCTTTTTCTATTTTGAGACATAATTTTTCTAAACTTTTAGTCCTCTGTAAAGAGGTGGGGATTGGAGAACAAAATAATAGCAAATGTTTTTAAAGATTCAAATAGTGATGTGAAATTATTTTTCAAGTTTTGTCAACTGTAGTTACGGTTGCTTTTTTTGTCATCGTTATTCTGAGCTTGTAATACATGTTATGTTGGCTGCATTACTTCTGTGCAGGTTGTTGTAATGGGAAAACAACTTATGTCTGTAATATGGATCTCACTGGACTTATTCCCTGTAGTGAAAATGCTGACCTGGATAGAAATGGTTATCTCTGACCAGGACAGTGGTTCCTCCTCTTTGCTACCTGTGTCTGGTAGTGGTCAGGCTAGCTCTTTAGGAAAACAGTAGGATAGAAGTAAGATAGTATTGTAGAAATAAATAGAATAACTTTCAGTTGTGGAGAACACCTCCTACCACACCATCATATATACTAAAAAGAATGAAAATTCTCTGGGGTTCAGTAGCCAAGTTCTGTTTTTTTTCCTTCTTGCCAAAAAAAAAAACTTTTTTTTTTTTTTTTTTTTTTTTTTGAAGTAATAGATCTTGTGAAAGATGCATTTATTGGATTAAGAACTCCTTTTAATAACACTCAATTTGTACTTGAAAACTGTTTTCATAATTGGTAAAGATTTCCCAAGAAAACTGGAATTCAAAATCAAGAACTAAGTCTTGAGCGCTTTCTCAGAGGTGGATCCTGTTAACATACAGATTTGACTCACTGTAAATGAAGCTACTATTTCTGTTATTACTTGCTCTTCAAACAGCTCATGCACTTACTCAAAAAAGTACTTGTGTAAAAGACAAGACTGAATAAATGTCTGTTTTTCTGGGCTATGTGGGTACAGGATGTGTAGGATGTGCAGACATGCTAGTGTTGGCTAGTACAGTTTTTGGTTAGTGCTATTCAGATACATTTTAAACATACATGGCATTAATGAAGGTGGTTTGTATTATTTTGGAGACAGATACTGGCTTTGCAGCCTGTTATTATTTTTTAGATAACACTTAAGATGAACCAAATAAGAATTATTACTCTGGGATGGAAATGCTGGCTGCTGTTTTTGAGTGGAACACAATTGTAGTCAATTCTCACTAAGTAAGGCATCTGAACTGCTAGATGCTTTTGAAAATCATAGCAGATGTCTATCTCTATTTATAGATGCTTGAACAACATCTCAGAATCTGGTCTAATTCTGAATTCTGGTCTGATTTTTTTTTTTTGGGGGGGGGGAGATTGGGGGTTTGAAAAAAAAAGTCCTGAATTGCCACTGCAGTTTTAATGGTAAATTAATGCAGGCAAATGGATGATCCGTTTTATTAACTTATTTTTGGTAAATGCTGGGAATGTTTTGCAATACTTGCAGGATGTTTTTAAGTAAAACAATGCAATATGACCAGAAACTTAATGTTCACAGAAACACTAACAAAGGTTCTTCTCCATAACATCGTTAGGATACAAATCCTCAGTAGCCCCTTCTTCTGACTTTTTTTTTTTTTTTTAAACCTTTAGGCATCACCATCAAAAGCTGTTGATCTGTTTGTATGTTACCTGTCTAAGGTATGTGTACTTTTGAGCGAGGCATAGATCTTTGCTTTGGTTGTGATGGGAAGCGGATACCTTAGAGCCTTGGACTATCTTCTTCCATTATCATCTGCTTCCTGAAGCCTTCTTTCTGTGAAGCTATTTGCATTTTCTTTTCTTCAAGAAAAAAGAACCAGAGAAATAGTTCTGAAGATACTTTATCTTTTTATTTTAAACACAGTTAAACCTAAGTTTTCTTAACTTGCTGGAAACTTCAGCCAGACCTCTTGATCCTCTTTGTCCAGTCCCAGAAAGAGCACAATCAAGAGGGCTTATTTGGTATGTCAGCTTTCTGCTTTTGGGTTTGAAAGTGTTGGAAAGGCAGTTCTGGAATGAGGACAGATATATCAAACATCCATGATGTAATCTAAACATTATGTAATGTGTGTTTAAAATTATTGCTGACCAAGTTCTATTGGCTAAACGCTTTTACTGAATTCTGTTCTCCTTTCTGCTATTGGTGTGTGTGTGTGTGTGTGTGTCTCAAAATGATTTCTGTACTTGAGCTTCCCGTAAATGGCATCAGTTGGATTAGGTGAGGAATAGGTTTCAGTCAGGTGTTTGTTTTCAGCTTCTGTTGTTCTGATGCTGGTTTGTTGCTCCGTTCTGTCCTTGCCCCCCTTGAGTATGCACAAAGAATGTTAAGGAATATCTAGGGCAAATGAATTTTGGCTGAGCTTGGGCATAAAGAAAGCCCAAGGCACAGCACAAATTTCACTTAGATGTTCCCTTACCCAGCTGGGTCAGGAGGGTACTTTGTTAAATCATACAACATTTTTCATCTTGCAAACTAGTCATAATTTGACTCATGGAGACTTTCAGTACTTAGAGGACTTATTTAAAAAAAAAAAAAAAAAAAAAAAAAAAGAAAAAGAAGATGTAGAATGACTTACACAGGTAGATAGGGTTAGGACAAGAAGAAACAATTTTAAACTAAAAAGAGAAATTTAGATTAGAGTTTAGGAGCAAATTATTTACTCAGAGGGTGATGAAACATTGGCATAGGCTGCCCAGAGAAGCTGCGGATGCCCCATCCCTGAAGGTCAAGGTCAGGTTGGATGAAGCCCTGGGCAAACTTGTCTGGTGGGAGGAGTCCCTGCCCATGGCAGGGGCTTGGAACAGTATGGTCTTTAAGATCCTTTCCAACCCAAGGCATTCTGTAACAAACTGTTTTCTAGGTGGGAAAACAGCTTAGAGTCATTTGGCAACAGATCATAGGCAAAAAACAAACAACAAAAAAAAATGTGCAGGATGGCAATGGTTGGGGAAAGTGTAGGGACTTCGGTGCCTGTGCATTCAGCAGAGGGTGCTGGAAGGACCTTGACTGTGAATGCTACAGGGATACTTACGTCTGGATTTGAAGGTGTTGCCTTGGCAAATAACCTTGTCTCTGCTTCTTTTGGTTTCAACTCCTTTTTAGGTTATGAAAAGTTCATGAGCAAAGTGGAAAATTTCTGGGCCTTGGCATGTGGTGACTCTGACCTTTATGCTGACATTGATTGATGATCTGGGTGTCACAGTCCAGAACTCCCTGCCAAGCGGTCTTGGCCATTGTTCCCCAAGGAAAGGGGGAGGTACAGGGGTGGGGTTGAAGTACCAAGCTTATGAAGCTGAGACAAAATCCCCCAAATCCTGCCCACTTCATTGCTGGGGAGTCTAAGCTTGGGCCCTCAAGGAGGCCAATAAGTAGGCTGCTTTTTTTTTTTTTTTTTTTTTTTTTTTTTTTTTTTTTTTTTTTTTTCTTCTCCCTTTCTTAGAGAATAACAAAATAATTGTTTATGTAGATAAATTAAACTTGGGCATCCTTTGGGGGATGCCTTTTAGGGAGTTGCTGTTAAGCATCTGTTGCCATCTTGACAGCCCTGTGTCATTCACTAGGTAAGTTGTTTAAATTCTGTCCCACCATTCAGACAATTTACTGTTATCTGGCCTGAATTTTTTTATTTTTATTTTTATTTATAGTAAAATAAGGGGTTTACCCAGGATGAACTAAATCCCACTGATCCGTTTTTCTTAGTAGTTATGAATGGGTGAGGGGCAACAGCGGCTTAACAGGAAAACAAAGTTCTGACAAAAATGAAGAAAGTCACTAAAATTACTACAGAAATAGTACAAATTAGCCAAGCATGAAGGTTTTAGAGGGTGCTAAAGGCCTACTTTGCAAGGTGAATTAATACAAAATATTTTCATCTCAATTCTTGCAGCAGCAGGCATCCAGAGTAATTGTGCATGGCTTTACTTTGTGTAGTTTATGAGAGTGGAAAGGACTCTGACTTGTCTCTCAGACTGTACTTAAAACTTGCAGTGTTGGAATGTACCTTTGTAAGTACCACGTGCCACCTTAATGAAAGGTTTATTCCTAAATGAACCTGGTGGACTGCAGGAAAAAACAAAACAAAAACAAACAAAACAAAACATTTTTCTTGGATGGATTTGCATGTTTTGAAGAAGAATTATCATATACTTCAAAAATAAAATTGTTCTTAATTACAATTATGTTCATGGTAGCAGGAAAGAAGCAGTATATCATGATGAGGGAGGTGTGTATGCTGTTTCTTTTCACACCTATTTTTTAATAACTTAATTCTTTATCTGCTAGATTTTTTTTTTTTTCTTTTGCCTGCAGAGTTTTCAACAGAGTTTTCTGGGGTATTACAGAACAGAGGTCTCCGTCTTTTACTTTTCAGCCCTCAATTAGCATGGTGAGGGGAAAATAGAAATTGTGAAGTAATCTATGAAGTGACCAAGTGAGAATTCTGTATAAATAAGCCTGTTTTAAGGCTTATTCTAAGTAAAATAAGATTGTGTAGCAAGTTCATTACACACTGTGTGGAAAGCAGGTTACCAGAGTGTTCTTGAAGACGATGCAGTGTGCTGCCAGTCATGTGGCAGCGGTGCTGTGCATCGGCAGCACTTGGACATTTTTCCCTGGAACAGATTTTAGGCTCGTGGACTGAAATTCTGTGAAGTCCAAGTGTAAATGAAATGTTGTATTTAGAGATGAAAGCTTTAACTGGATATTTAGTGTAAATGATGGTGTCATTCATTGCTAACTGTATGTTTATATGTTTTTTTTGGACGCAGACTATAGGACTAGAACAACTTCTTGCCTAAATCAAAACAACCAGACTTACTTTGTGGATCCTGTGAGGTGTGTGGACAAACCACAGCTTCTTCACGTACAAATGCGTGGAAGATCTTGATCTGAATGGATTCTTCCTGTTATAGGACTCTGAGCTTGTTCAGCTGCTGATGGAAATACCGAATACTCCTAGGTCCAGTCTAGGACTGTAGTTGACAAGGCTATGTCACCAGATGTTTATATGTACATAAAAGCTTTTATCTCATCAGACGCTTGGTCTTGCTAGTCATGAATCAGAATGGTCACAAAGCATTAATTTTCTTTGTGTCTTGAGTCTTTTACGCTCAAAAGAATTAGAAATGCATCACAGGTGATGTGAGAGAAGAATAAGTTGTCTTTAGGCAAGTCCAGGGTGGTTGTACTAATAAAATCTTAGTAACCACTACAGAAAAGTGAAGTGTTGAGGCACAAAGTGAAAGCTGAAAAGGATCTTAACTTTGTATTTAGTGGTTTTTTTTTTTTTTTTTTTTTTTTTTTTTTTGTTTTGTTTGTTTGTTTGTTTGTTTTTCACTTGGATCGGCATCTTTTAATGCCAAATTTTTCCAGAAGTAAAAACCTTTCCAGTTGGTAGTTTCAAAGCCTGAAGGTTTTAACTAGTACTTCTACTGATACTGGGAATTGCTGCTCAAGCAATAACACGGTCAGTTACCGTAACTATCTCTGTATCGATTTGGTACTGTTACTTGTAGTATCCTAGTTCACATACTTAACATTTACCTGGTATATTATTTTGTGGGTTTTGTATATTATCATCTTAAAATAAGGGGACTCAGCTGGCAGTAGAAAATTCACAGTATCTTCTCATTGTAATAAGTAATCAGCTTGTCTCAATCCAAAGGTTTACTAGCCTGTTCCTTAGAGACTGACAGGTTTGATTCACATCCTGCAGGAATGCAACTATTACTAGTATCACTGTTAGCCACTTCACAATTTAATTAACACAAAATTGCCAAGCTTTTAAAGTAGCCTAAGGCTTCTGCTAGGACAAAACATGTTAAATATGCTCTGCTAATGCCACCTGCTGATGCTGAGAGTACATATCTGCCTGCAGTTTCCTTTCATGTGAAGTTGTTATACACAATGCTGTATCTGTTCAATGAGTAACTTTTCACATACTCTGTCCTAGTGCTATTTTAGTTTCATAGTAATGAATTAGTTCCAGTTCTTATTCCAGCTTGCAGTAATTTAGTTTTAGCTATAGTACGTTTCCTAAGGTATATTTCCTAAAGTATAATTCTTGCTATAAAAAGGCACAAAAAAGCATAGTCCTTGTTCTCACTGTGTTCTGTCTCCATCTCAATTCATGGTTAAACAGCAGACTTATGAATTTTATAACACTGTAAGGAGTTGTTATATCTTATTTCCTCTCAAAAAAACCTCTAAGCATGAGAATTTGTATGAAGATATTGGACTTGTATGTGACACTGCAGTAGACCGCTTGATTTTGGTGTCCCAGCATTTTGCTTTCTCTCTGTAGCAGAGAACTTGTGTACAAATCATTCCTCATGATCAGGATCACAAGGGCAATATAGAATTGTATTTCTTTGCATTTTTTTTTTTTTTTTTAATGGTAGTAATCTTAAATCTAGCTATTGGCAGCTGGCATGCACGCCAATAGCACTGTAAGGCACACTACAGTTGCACTTCTGTTTCCATTTTTCATGTAGTTTGCAATGGATTCCTTTTTTAAAATCTTATATTTGAACTTCTCTGCTTGCACAGTTTAGTGTGATGTAAACAACCAAAACAGTCAAGTCCTAGAATGAACCTGTGTAAACCTGTACATAGAGTAGTTGACTAGATCTGAATGAGACTGAAATTTAGGGGAAGACTTTGAAAAGTTTTAAGTTATTGCAAGTCTACATTTAACGTTAGGCTGTTAAAAAGGCACACCCTTTTTTGGGGGAAAATGATACACTAAAATACGGCAAGCATGAGCCTAAGCTACTGAAAGAGACCTCATTTTACTTAAGAAGGAAGTTAAGAACAGGAAGTAGTGAAAGTTAGAGCAAAGTAGCTTTTTTGCCTGTTTCCTATAAAAATATATATATTTTTTAATTTTATTTTATTTTTTTTCTTTTTAAACCATAAATTTTGGAAGCAGTGGTGTAGCAAGGTCTAGAAGTTACTCCATGCAAATGTGTATTGGATCTTGTACTGTGGGACTATTTTTCTTGGTGTTTAATCTGTTCTCTGCATGGTTGGATACTGGATATTCCTGTGTTTTATGGACCATTTCCTAGGAGAAAGGCTGTGGAAAGCACGTAATCTAATGGCAAGTCTAAGCAAATATTACAACTCATTTGTAAAGGCACAAATAGACGTATAAAGTGGAGGTAGCTGCTAATGAAAGCTTTCTGTGATTTCCATGTACCATTACCTTATCAGCATACTTGCTCTTCTTCCTTCCATTCCTGGAGACCAAGACGTGATTACTGTACAGTATCATGAAGCTCAAGGACCTGGTCATCCAGGGGGATGTTCATGACAGCATGTTCCAGTAAATCTGTGGAGTTGTGGACCATACCATCTAATCTGCATTTGAAAGAAATTCTTACTTCTTGCTCATTGAAGATTTAAAGTCTGAAAACCAGGCCATTTTATTTATTTATTTATTTATTTATTTATTAGTTTGAGATAAAGCACTCCAGGCTACGTGTCCTTACAGTGGTATATTATATATTTATACATCTGTGATATTCAGCAGCAGTCCTTCCCTGGAAGGGGATTGTTAGCCTCGATAATATGCAGAGCAGTGGAATAAGACTGAAGTTTTATGCTAGCCAAAGCTGTATGTACTAATGATGAGTACACGGGGAACCTTTGCTTCATTGTAAATGGATGCTATCAGGCACTTTTTTTTCCCCATTGATTAGTAGAGTGATAAGGACAGTGAAATCAGAAATGAAAAGGAAGTGAAACCTCTTCCTCTATCTTCTTTAATAGGGAACATTATGAGTAGTGTCCAATATACTTTCTGCTGCATCCTGTGCATGTCTCACTTTCTGAGTATGCATCCATATACAAAATAAGTGAGAAATGCCCGTCCCTGTGAAGTGAGGAATTGGGTAGCATTTTGTATCCATTCTACAGAGCTCTAGATGATGGGAAAGAGCTGTCTGCTAGGCTTCTATTAACACCAGTAACTTACTCATACAGTAACATCTCCGCATGCTTGGCAGAATGGCCCCCTAAAGGCATAAGGATTCTCACATCTGCTTGCCACCTCTGTGGCTAAGGATTTAATAGCTGAAACAAGATCTGCTTCTGGGGCTTAGTATTTAATTTCTATTTAAGACAAAGCTTTTCATTAATTGTTCTGAAATGTGTACTTTGGTCCTTTCAGAACCTTTCTCTTCAGCCCATCTGATTCAACAGCTGTTGTCAAAGTGCTTCAGAAGCTTTATATTCACAGATCTTATTCAAATCCATTTCATTTTCAGTGTTTTTATTTCTAGTTGTGTCCCAAAGTAAACAAGCCTTCCTCTACTCATAAAGGAAAAACTGGTCTGTCTTCCCCTTGTGGATGTTGGGGCAGTTATCTTTTACCTGCCATTACTGTGCTTCATTCTTGTGTGGCAGTGCATTTTGTTTTATTGCCTTTGTGCCACATTCCCAGAAATAACAAAATTCTGTTCTAGTAGAATAAAACTTTCACTTTTTTTTTCATTTTTATTCAATGTGAAATGCTTTTAGTAATTGAGAGTTATGTTTGGACTCTGAGTTTTTGCATGCTGTCTCACAAATACACATTTTGTGGTTTAAAATACAAAAGGAATCGAGGCCTCTGACTGGCACAGTACCAATCCCTCTGTCAAATGCAAAAGTCTCAATGGTTTTCTGTGGTGGTCTTACAGAGGAAGATGAGTCTATTTAACAGGGATGTTGAACTTGCTTTATAGTGCTTGCTCTCTGAACATGAAAAACAATTTTGCCACATAAAGAAAATAAGAGCTAGACCTTTATTCCTTGTTCCTTGTTGATTTAAAATCATAGTGGTGTTTTTTTTTTTTGTTTTTTTTTTTTTTTTTTTTTTTTGTTTGTTTGTTTGTTTGGTTTTTTTTGAATTGGGGTTGTTAAATGATAAGTGAACTTTTACTTGGGCAGACAATTGCTTATGAATAAGTTTTATTTTAAAATAATCTCAATTCCTAGAATCCTAAGAGAGGAGTGTCTGGGAAGGAAAAAAAAAAAAAGGATAATTTGATTTCCTTAAAGTATTCTGAAGCTGTTTCTGTTGTCTGCAGATCAGGAATTTGAGAAAGTGATTCTTCTGTGTTTTAATTTTATGAGGCCATAAGCAAAAAATAAGAGCAGCTTGTGTTTACCTATTTCCAACTGTGTCTCTCTCCTCTGCTTGACCACCTCTTTGCTGTCTAAATGACTGTTGCTGGTCAATACTTACAGAATGCAAAAACTTATTGAGAAGATAAAATGTATCACTAAATTTAGGACTCCTGGGAGGAAAGAAATATATCACTAATTTGAAAGTCATGCATTGTAGGTCAGGAGAATATGGGCTCTATGGTACAGTAAACTGAAATTCCAGTTAATGTCAGTGGATGTTCTGAAGCTGACTGAATTGATTAATTTAAAATATATTGAAAATTTCAAAATGGGGAAGCTGAAGGTCCAGGACTGTGAAGGAAAGATGAGTACAGTGTACATGAAAATGGAGTTTCTGCCCTTGCTAATAAGAGGGAATGTAAGAAAGCCTGAAGCTGGGGAAAGGGCCTGCTCAAGCTGCCATGCCTCAAGGAGAACCAGCCTGCTGGCTGCTCTATGCTGTGGTGAGGCAAGGCAGACAAAAGACAACTGTAAAGGGAGGGGTGGTTGCTGCAGCAGTATTTTTGTTGGAGTTTTGCTTTGGGGTAATACATGTATGTATACAACTAATAGCATGTGTGTGAGTCGAGACCTCCACAGCTACAGTCTGCTTTGCTTTGGCCTGGAACATGAGCTTGCCTTCTGAGCATGCCTCTCCTGCCCAGCTGAATAGCTCACTGAGTAGAATCTCCTCGGTACTGTGAGATGCTGTGACAGCAGTTACACAGTGTTGCTGCAGGGACTGTGAGGAGAAAAACTCACTGGCAAACTGAGAGATGGTACTTGTGTAGAGGCTTCCTGCACCCACACAGGTGCAGTGTGAAGATTATGCCATCTTAAGTCACAGAAGAAAATTGGTGCTAAATGATGGATTTTATCACTGAGGAGTAGAATTAAGAAATGTTACAAAAGTTCAAAACCTATGCTCTAAATATAGGCCTTGCTTTTCAGTCTACTGGTGGCTTCACCTCCCCCTATGTCTGTCATATATTTTAGTTGTATCCAAACATGCAAGTGCAGTCTCAGTCCAACAAGTAACCAAAGGGGTTTCATGCTAGTCTCCCTATGTGTGTTTTTAAGAGAAGGAGAGAGACTCAATGAGGGGTTACAGAGGAACCTGTGTCTGATCTTCACGCACTCTTTAATGAATGATATTTGAATTCTGAATCCCCTTTTAGGAGCCCAAGGTAAAGATGTGCATATCTAACGCAGACAATGCTCAGATGTGTATGATACATAAGAAAACTTCTAATCCAGAATTAAAGGTTCACCTTGCTGGCAGACTTTGCATGTAATTTGAATATTGTGTGTATGCTAACAAAATGCCTAACTTTACTTAGCCTGTGAACTTTTAAAATGATTAAGACTTCTTCCACTGCCAAGTTTTCATTGAATTTTAAAATACATAGTTAGGTCTGTGGTGTCAGCAAATAAAGAATTTCTCTGAGCAGGGTTCAGAATCAGGGCTTGAGGACCTGAATTAGTGGATCACCACTCCAGCTGTCATGGTGGTACTTTTTATATAGCATTGTACCTATATTAGCTAGCAGCCAAGGGTTTCTCCAGTGGAGACATATTTACAGTGCGTGCATAATCTTCAGAGTCAATGACTGTTTTCACAGCCTTTCTAATAGAATAGCTTTCCCTGCCCACAACAAACAACTTGCAAGCTCACTGCATATCGCCTCCTAACCTCTTGCTGAGCCTTGGCAGTCTAGCACAATGGCAGAGTCTGCAGCTGTTTTATTTAATGACCTGGAAATGGCATTATATGGGTGCAGACTAAGTGTTAACCCGTGATTGATGTGTTATTTCACTAGGTAACTTACTATGTGCGTGTATTAGTGCAGAACAGATTTGCTTCACTGCACACAATAGATTCATTCTTCACTAGATAAATATAATGTGAGTAATTGCAGTTCATTATGTAAATACCTCCATATGAGACTTTTATGGAGTAGTAATGGATTTTGCAGAATATTTTATCCTACAAAGGGTATGATTCCATTGTTTTTAAAGCAACGTTACAGTGTTCATCAGGAGGAGGGCTTCCAAGCTTGCAACTTAAAACACTTGGTGTGACTTAATTTGAACTGGGGAGAATAGTTCTGACTGTTCAAACATCTCACCACCTGCTATTTGGGGGGTGGCACAGGGAAAGGGAGGAGGACAGTACTTTTATCATAAGCTTCCCAATTTTGCCAGAAGTGCAGAGGTTCAGTAGAAAACAAACAAACAAAAAAAAACAACAAACAAACAAAAAACCCCCACAAACTTAGGCACCAAAAGGAGATGATGCTTTTAAATTTTGGAAATGCTGATTTGTCAGTGATGATGTGTAGGAAGACAAAACAAAGGTCTGCTTGGTGTGATTAAAGACTATTTTTTGTTTTTCTCAAGCATGTAGAAACAAAGTGAGCAAGAGCGGAATTAAAAGAAAAACATTGCTGTAAACAAAGGGAAAGCGAAAGGACTGTTAAGAATGTGATGAAGAAAGAGGAGAAGTTAAGGTTCTAAAGGCACAGCAGCTTGTGGCAGTACCAGAAAATATCTACAATGTAAGAAGTTTCTTCCTAAATCCTAAAGTTTGAAGGGTTTTCTTCAATTATTTCACTTCCTGTCTCTGCGTGTTAGTACCAGTACAGAGATAATATATTTTGTTGTAACAACAGAAGTGTGTTCTGTTTTGAAAAATGAGTGGTGTTTTGTTGGTGAAGGATCATTGAGAATGAAATATTTGAAACAAAAAAGAATAGTCCTGTTGGCATAGGATTTTAAAACAAAACAAACAAAAAACTGTCTCAGAGTATGCTTTTAACTCCTATCTACTCATACTTAACTGCAGATTTGTAAGTAAATTTGTAAGTAAATTTGCTTGCTGGTATGGGAGAAAAAAAAACACACCAGTGAAAACCCAAACAGCTGAATAAAGAAAACAAACAAAACCACACATGCACAAAACACCAGCCCTCACCTGGCTGCAATTCCATCTCAGATTGCAGTGTTTCCATAAAACTTTTATTCCTTTCATAATGTAGTAGCATGCCCCTTGATTCTTGGCACTAAAAACTAGATGTGTGAAAATTTACTTTGGCATTACTGTTGGATTCCACTATTTTTCAGATAGGATATTGTTCTTGCTCCTTATGCTGTCTGGAAACACCAAGATGCACGCAGAATGCTACAGTTGATCAGCTCTGTGAAAGGAGAGGTCACACACATTTGCAGAGATGGATCTTTCTGTTGTGTACTGGAGAAATCCAGCAAACACTATCGTGTATTTGGAGAACCCTAACAGGCTTCCCTCTACTAGTGTCTCTAGAATATTGGCATATAGAGAACAGAAGCCTTTCTGTTTTGCTATAGCTAAGTTCCTTGCCTATTGAACAAAAAATCCATAATGAGAAAAATAGTTTAAACTGAGTTAGAAAAAACAGCTCAAGTCTATAATTGAAAAAAAGGAAAAGCCAAATAACACAGCTGCTTTATGTAATGGCTAGCCTGTCTTCAAACAACTCGGCTGTGAAATGATGCAAGCCTTGAGATTATTACTTGTCCCTATTGGCAATTTGTATTCTTGAAGAGTGTGTGTGTGTGCACTACTGTATTTCAGTCTCAGTGGGGGTGGCAGGATGCTGGGTGGTGCTTGTACCAGTTGTGGTAAATAAGGTCAGTTAGGACACTTTTTTTTTTTTCTAGATAAATCCCTCGTTGCTTCATCTACAGTTTTCAAAAATGTAAAACTCTGGTTCTCTTGGTAATTCAGCGAAGGCTAAATGCCCAGGAAGATGACATATGTTGTCTTCAGCTACTGCAGTTCCCTGGTCTTACACTTTTCTTGAAGCTGTAGCTGCTGCTCTAAGAAATGTTGCTTGAAGTGTCTGCTGTTGTGGAGTGTCTGCTTTTCTCTGACAACAGAGTAATGTTAGCAGATGTTCCCTGGGATAGTATGAAAGAGATGTTCAGCTTTGTTAAAGGGTTGTCTTGACTGTATGCATCAGTAGATTAAAGGCTGGACGTGTGCTGATTATACCTGGAATAACCTCCAGCATTGTCTCAGGAAATAGGTAGTAGCCTTTTTTTTTTTTTTGCCTAGATTCGGAGATCTTGTCTCTTCAGAACTCTGCAGCTTCTCAGCAGTGTTGGCTGCTTTTCTTTGCCTGTGGTTGATTAGCTTACTTAACCAACAGAGGTGAGAGTAGATCCACTAGCTTTGTGACAAGTGTAATACCATAGGTTTTCTAGTTGTGCCTTTATTGATGTGAATAGCTTGGCCTAAAGGATTCAGGAAAAGTATTTATTTGCAACTTTATCCCTCCCCAGTCTCCTTCAATCTCAGTTGTATGTGTGTGCATGTGTACGGTTGCCTCTTTTTTTCTTAAAACTTTGATTTGCTCACTTAGCAGAGTAAGGGCGAGGAGAGCTAGTAATGCCAGCCATTACCTGCTGTCATGTCAGGGGAGCACAGTTCGAATGGGGGAAGCTGTCTTAAGAGTCCCTTCATCAGGACTGATTTGTTTAGTGCCATTTTCTCACTTGTAGGCAATGAATTTCCAACCTTGTGCCATGGTGCAGCATCCTGATGAAATGTATTGGCAAGAATTGTGATTTTTTAATATTCAAGTATTATACAGATGGCATGGAATACGGATGTCTGTGCTCTTTAATCTCCTCCTAGATTTCTTTTTCTGAACCTAGGAAGCAGTAAGTCAAATCACTACAGTGATTACAAAAGTAGCTATTACATAAAAGCATTGAAGTATGTGTATCGGTTAACATATTATATGAAAATACGTAGGTGTAGTGTCTCAGAAGTGCAGCTGTGTTCTATTATCAGAGTACTACCACAAAGCTGTTAACAAACAAGAACTCCTATTGAAGTCTTGCAGTGATAATTATTCTTTTCCTCTAAAAATAAACTGACTTCATATCTTAAATAGCTTGAAAGAAAGTAGGGAGTTGTAAAAAGTAGGGAGCTGCTTGGGAGGAGAATTTTAAACAGTAAGTAGATGACACCTTGGATGGAGGTTCCCTGGTGAGAAATAAAACCAAAGCAAATTAGCAATGCACTGTGCAATGGTCAGTGGTCTCAATCAGTAGCAGATGATAAGAGCTTCTGAGCTGGCGGCTTTGGCACTTGATTACTAGGCAAGAACCACATATGCATAGTGCATCTGATAGGGATGGGTCTGCATGAATTTCTGACACCCCCTGTTCTGGAGGCTGGGTAGCTGCTGTAGGTTGGATTTGTGGTAATGACAGAAGTGACCAGAGGCTGTGATTTCAGTGCTTTCTGTTCTCCAGCAGTAACACTGGGCAGCTCTCTGTATAAGTTGAAAGGTAATGTAGGATGACATGGCCTTTGCTACATCTATAGAGAAGGCTGCGAGTATTGAATCTAGGCATGAAAGAAGCCAGAAAACTGTTCAGGGAATTTTAGATGCTTTTGTGAGGAAAAGGGGAATACCATTCTGTTACTTGGCAATAGAGAAAACTGAGAACTCAAAATAGAGACTCACAGCAGTGGGTTTGTAGAGGAATAAAATGATGGTGGTAAGGAGGGGGGAATAAACATATTGAAGGAAAAAATAAGGAGTCTTCCTTCTCAGGGGTCAAATTGTGTACCAGACTGCATAATGTTCAGGAGGAGCTCTTTGAGCTTTACCTCTTAAGCTTTCCCATGAAACGCTGACAAGCTGTCCCTTCACTTTCTTCTAGCAGCCTTCAGATCTCATTCCAAAAATACAGTTTTGGAGAGAGTTAAGCCCATCCTCCATGCATATGGGGAGGGTTATTTCTAGTGATGTCTGGGAGGTGGAAGGCCTGGTAACTGCACTTTTTTTATGCCTTTTTTTTTTTTTTTTTTTTTTTTTTTTTTTGGTGAAGTCCTTGATAAATGGCATACATTACTGATTAACAAAATATCACCTTAACTAAAGGGTGGTGTTGCTGGTCTTCTGTAGTTCATTATAAAGCACAACCACTTTGATCAAATGTATCAAATCCTTCATATTTATTTTAGTCTCCAAGTTTATAACAAATTGAAGATTAAGTATAAGTGTTTCCTTGACGAGGGTGGGGAAAAAGCAACCCAGAGCACTGAGGTGGGCTATTGCTTGTAATGTTTAGAAAAGTTTGGCTCAATACTTTGTTTCTTGTATATCTGCTATTGCCTTCCTAGTATTGGCTGCTTTTGAGTAGAATCATAGTGTAAAATGGCAGTTGTTCCTTGTGCAGTCGTAGGAAGGATGGCTATGTTATGGCCTGAAGTTTTTAGTTTTGTTGTTTAAAATAGAGAGATTACAAAGTAATGAATGTGGCCTGAGTGTCTTTCTGGCAGTTTTAGTGACATGGTGTATTAATGGCCTGTGAAATAGAAATGCATGCTCTGGAAAATGTTTTTCCTTATTAGTATATTTATGGCCATTAGTTTTGCTTTTACTTTACATCTTTTAAACATACACTTGTTTTAATTCATTTTTAAACTAACCTACTACGTTTAGCAAACGAAGCCTGAACATCCCAGGGTATGTGGTGTCAAGCTAGATTATTAACAGAAGTAGAACAGGAGCACTAGACACAAGTCAATTTGAAACCCCAATGTAAGAAACAATCCTGTAGGTTTTTATGTGATAGGGTGGTGTTCTTTGTGGTGCCAGAGGCATTCATTATGCTCAGCTCCAGCATTTCCACTGATTCTGGGTATTGGAGGAGTATGATCCTAATACAAGATCTGTTTCATCAGCTTATAGAGAGGAAGGTTTCAACTAATGCTTGCTAGAACAAGCAGCTTGTGTTGGTGGGGAAAGAAAAAACCATCCTAAACTTGGTTCTTACCCAAAGTAACAGTAACCACTGAAGAAGGGAAGCTTGATTCACATAAAACAGTAAGTCTTAAATAGGCTTTACCAGGTTGTTGTTGTGACCTTAGTACAACTAATGAATTACCTAACCTCTCTTATTCAAGGTTAGATAAATTAATTTTAAACTTCAAATAGTTAAATATATTTACCATTTCCCAATATTATTTTAGTCTAATTGGAAATTCTTTGCCTTTTGATAATCTTTGGTGGTCTTACTCCATGACTGTGATCAGGTATTTAAGACAGTCCTATATCCTTGCTCTTCAGGATTTTTTGTATGTTGATGGATTTCTTTTTCTTTTTTGTAACAAGCCCATGGAATTAATTATCATATGCTAGCTTTTACATGCATGCTATTTCCAATAGTATTTTAAGAGAAGTTTGATTTTCAGGATCAATGTTTGTGATAAATAAACAAGACTCACCAGAATGACAGAGCAGAAATATATCACAAGTTCAGCTAGAATTACACAAAACTCATTTGCATTAACAGCACACAACTGGCATTGTGCTGACTAAACCGCCAGTTCCTTGATCTGATATTCAAGACTTCAGAAAAGTTGTATTTCCACCTCAAAATTAAGGATTGTGATGCAGGAATTAACCAGTGACAGAATTAGAGGCCTCTGAAGTGCCTAATGGCTCCATGTAATTACTTGACATAGCGCTGTCTTGTGGATCAAAAACCATGCTGCTTTCAACTTCATAGTAAAGGCAGTATTTTGAAAATGTTACTCTAAAGTTTGCAGGTTGCATTCATTTGTATGGTTGGAAACTTAACTTCCCTGAAGACATAACAGGTCAACAGATGAGACTTCAACAATCAATGCAAAAGAAGCTCTCCCTGAGAGTCTGCTCAGTACTACTTCCTTTTGGTTCTGGGCAGGTTTCTAACTAGTCGTCTCCTCACTTAAATACATCATTTTTGGCATCCAGTGTCTGTGTCCCTACTACTGCAAAGATCTCAAGTAAGAGCAGTGCTTTTCCTTACCTTCTGAAGTCTGGGTTTTGGGTTTAAAGTCAATCCTGGGGACTCTTGTCAGAGGAATTTCCAAGGTTTAGATGAACTTTGACAAATCATTGTAGATCTGACTAGGGGCTTCATTCTAGTGTATATACAGTAGGAATTAGCACTCAAATATTTTGTGGCCTTTAGACTTCATTTTTATTGGCTGAGGAAAAAATGCTTTTGTTTGTTTCCATAGTGTTCTCTCCATTATGTTAGAGCCCTCAATTATAGTTTCTCATTTTTAGGTCCTGTCTTCAGTCTTGAAGTATTTTGAATGTATTGAAAGCATTAACGTTTACAACCTAGCACTAGCCTTGGGAGTAAAAAGGTAATTTATTTGCTTAGTGAGGAGTTCACTTCCTAGCTTGACACTCAAAAGAAACCAAATGTACACTTTCTCTTAATAGCAGAAATTTCAAAATAAAACAAAGCATATGTAAAATGGCATGAACAGAATAGAGCTACAGTGGACTGCTGAAATTGGATTTGGTTAGCTATAAAAATCATTAGATTAAAGTACTCTAGCTTAGCATGCAGTGTGAGCTCTCATAGGCTGGGATGTGATAATGCTTTGCTCTTTTACATTTTAACTCCTTGTGGAGATGCTGAAGCCAGCTGAACATAGGCTTTGTAGTAGCTAAATTAACCATGACTTCCCTGAGGGTTTATGGCAAACTGTGAAGTTTATTTGGTGTCGAAGTGTGCCGAAGATAACATGGCAGTAGCCTAAAATGCTACTTATCAACTGTATGTATTAGGATTTTTCAAGTCTGCATTTATTCTCATGTAACAGATTGTATCTGTAAACATAGGTTGCATATATAATTAATATTCTTGTGAACTGAAATATTGGACCTAAACAGTATATGCAAACCAGATGATGACACAACAAACTTGCTTACAAAATACTGATGTGGCTTAGAAATTTTGTAGCATATTTATTTTTCACAAGTTGATAGCTCATGTGCATTATGTGAAATTGTGATAATTTAATCCAGTGAGTAATGTTACTTGACCTCAATCTTTGTCGTAAGTGGCTTGGAAATGGTATCGGAAAGCCTCCTTATTGAGTAATGAAACACTTAGATTTATACACATGGGACCTTCATAAAATTCAAAGAATACGTGTACATATGTTAAGTCTCTACAGAATAGGTCTAATGCAGCCTCCTACTCTCTGATGTACAGCCTGCTTGAAACAAGGAAACCCGTGTTCTCACTGCATGCAAACACTATTTGATAAATCCTTCTACCATTGGGTTGTTTCTAAATAAATCCTGAGCATTCAGATTTTGCCTTTTATCTGACAATCTCAAAGTGCTTTGTGAAGTTGAAATGTCATTTTTTATCCCTCTACCTCTGTTTGCATTTTCCATGTGTCTATATAAAACATACTTAAAAATAAGGGAAAAGTGGCATGCAGGTTAAAGGCTGGAATTTTTTTCAGTATAGGACATATAGCTCCCTCATATAATTAACTTAATTTTTCATTTCCTCCTTTTTTTTCCCCTTGTACTTCCCACTTCTTCTGTTCAAAGGGTCATCATTTCGGAAAAATGTTTCAGCAAAGATGTATGTGTGTGGGGGGGATATCATCGTCTCTTAGTCCAAACAAACAAACAAAAAAAAAGCACCATGGGGAACACAGTTGAAGATTTAAAGCTTTGTGCTTAGAACCACTGAGTAATACAGTACAAAGCAATTAATAACACCACAATGTGCAGTGTAGCTAAGACTTATCTGTTTTTGCAGTATCTGAATTTTCTGATGTGGAATATAGCTAAACTGACATATTCCCTCCGCTCCACCTTTATTAATAAACTTTTTGTGGAAGTCACTTGCATCTTCAGCAGGGCTTTTAGCACTTTAGCCTTCTGCATTTATTTTTCTATTTAAACTAAACGATTATAGATAAGAAGTATCAGAAAAAAATACAATAAACATTTGTGTTAATTATATCATTTCCTCCTACTCTTCTCCCATGCACCATATGTTCTCCCCTCTCAAGTCTCTCCATTGTTTTTTTTTTTTTTGTTAGGACTTGATACATGTCTAATCAAAGACCACCAAAGTACACCGGTGTGAATATGACCCTATTCATGCACCCTTCTATCAGTTTAAATATATCTGTAGGTAGACAGAAGAAAACAATGGGAATTGTCAGATGAAGTTACTGTGTCTATCTGCTGGACTTTCCCTTCATCTGTTTCCTGCCTCAGCCTTTGTGTTAAATCTTATGTTACCCTTTGGACTTGACCTGTCTTCCCCCCCCTTTTTTTTCAGTCCCTTGGTTGTTTTTCTGAATGTGGCTCGCTGCAAAAGCTCTGGAGATTCATCAGCTTTCTGACCATGCCTGTGACTTTCTATTGCAACATTTAGTTGTTAATTCATGTGTCTGAATTTTTCTGCTTTCATAGAGGAAGTGGATTCTTTCATTTTCTGAGATAATAAAATGTGACATTATACTTGATCATCAGACAGAGCAGGCAATTAGATGAGATGTTTTGTATTTTAAAAACAGGGGCTGGGGGAGGGTCTAAGTTAGTACACTTGTACGAGGGGCTCTGCTTCTGAGGCCACTGCCATGTAAATAACTTTCCTGCACTTAGTGCTGAGATGCCATTACAGTTTTAGGAGCATCACTTCTCTGATTGGTTATCTATATGCATGTTTTTCTAGTGGGACCAGCATTTAACAGCTGAATCTGGAAGAATCTTGATCTGTAAAAGGGTAAGTGCATGATAGAAATGCTACATTACTTCCAAAATTTAACTTAATTATTTTGCTTCTCTGAAACTTATTATTATTTTTTTTTTTTCTAACTTCGTTCCACAACATCTCAAGGCTGTGCATTAATAATGATGCACACTACTATCTCCCCATTATAAAGGATTCAAACCTTTTGGCTAAACTTAACGCTTTACTATTTATTGTCCTTGGTCTTCATGCAAGCCCGCTTTAGGAAAAGTTTCTGCATCAACCTCATGAGGACAATGTGGTGGTGGTGGAAACCGTAACGTTGTTTTTGGACCTGGTGTCTTGCCTGCAGTGATCTGCGTTCCAGGCATAGCCAGTGGTAGTTGGGCCAGGATGTGATGCCAGCCCTCTTCTCTTGTGATGGGAAACTTGCCACTTTTAAACCACTGCTACAGCACAGTCAGTGAGTGGAAAGCCCTATTGAAAAGAACCAAATAACTGCATGAACCTATCAGTGTGTGTTAATGCAGAGAGCACGCTACAGTATAAGGCATGCAGATGTCTGTTAATGCCAAAGGTGAGGTGGTTGCTGGTCTTGTGCTGGAAGTATCAGTCTTTTTTTTTTTTTTTTTTTTCCCCTGAGACTAATGATAGTAGAAATAAGATTTTTACACTAAGTGAATGTAACTGACCAGTTACATATGAAAAAGGTATAAAATGCGAATCTGGTATGATAGTGAGTGTCTAATAAATAGTCAAGGTTGGACAAGTGACTGTCATCTTTTCATAGTAATTAGTGGTGGTTTTAATGTATGTTAAATTTCTTGGGCTATTGAACACAGAAACCTTGTATGTGCCTCCAGAAAGTTTCCAGGGCTTCTGATAATTCCTTGAAGAATGAAGCTAGCTGTTACTTGTCGTAAGTGAACTGTGTTGACTTAATTGAGACAGGTGAAGATCTGCGTTAATGTAAAAATGAAGCTTGAGTCCTACAAGTTAGTATTATAATTCTCTATCCTGATGTGGTTTTGAAATTAAAAAAAAAAAAAAGCTTAAAAAAAAAAAAGCACAATTAGCGAGGCAGTCCACCTCAGTTCCTATTTCCTTCCAAGTTCTGAAAGTAGTAGTGTTTATGCAATACGTTCAAAGGAGCATGTAATTCATTATATATGGTTAGTCAGCCATGTGCATTTTCACATTTCTGCCTGTAGGTAGGCTGAACACCTGGTGACATGGCAGCATATTTAAAACACTGTTTAGAAAATCCATAGTAACAGCATGGTTTTGAGCAGTTAAATAATACACAAAACAGCACCAGCATCCCTTCTCACAAATTCCTTCATTGCCTTCAAATGAAGGTGGTGGTATGGGCAGGAATATATACTGGCTATCCCTGAGCGATGGCTGGTGTGTGATGAGAGCTGCGGTGCATTATGCCACTCTTGTTCTATATAGTTTACCTAAGCCGGTCTTCCTGACTTTAAACTTCCAGCTATATTTGAGGAAGCAGAAAGCTTTCATCAGCCAGGTGTTAATTGGAGATTTTTAGTATCTTAAAACAAACTGGTGCTCTCAGAAATGGTAATGGGAGGGGAAAGGGGGGAACAGGAAAAAACAAACAAACAAACAAACAAAAAAACACGACTGCATATCTAGCTTCAAAACAGCAACTGTTAAACAAGAACAGTACACAAGGGCAGGGTGCATGTTCTGGGGGGTTTTAATTCCAGCCCGAGAGGGAAGAAACAAGCCCCCCAGAGCGGCCGCGGAGCTGCACCGTGTGATGCAAGGATGACTCAGCCCGGGCTCAGCTCATCCCCAGGTCTTGCCACGCTTATTTCCATTAAAGTTCAACCGCTATTTTTAAGTCTGTGCCTTTGGTGGAGAAGGTGAGAAGGGAGCACAGGGCGAGAAACAAAAGCAAAAGGAGGGAGGGAGGGAAAGCTCCCAGTCGCACCAACAACCCAAATACCTGGACCAGTCCCTCCGGCTCCCCACGCTGCCCTCGCTGTGGCGGAGCTCGGAAGCCGCTCTTGTCTCCGGCAAGGGGATCCGGCGAGCGCAGATCGCTCCCCGTTCCTAGGCTCCCGCCGCTTAGCCCGCACCGATTAACTTCTGCTGCATTTCTTTCTTTTCCTTCGCCGAGCTGCGGATGGCCCCCAGCCCTGGGCGAGCGGGGAGGGAGCTGGGGCCGAGCTCCGGGACGCGGGGGCCGGGCTCGGCGGGGCCGCTTCGGGCTCCGCAGCCCCCCCCCCCGGCGATGTGCAGCGCTCCGTCCCGGAGGGGCCGGCTCCCGGCAGCATCCTCGGTCCGCTGCCGCCGTGCGGAGGCACCCTCCCGCCGGGGCGGCTCCTCCCGTGCCTGCCTCTGCCTCGGCGCCATCCCGTTAAAAGGCTGCTGCTCCCGCACCGCCGGCCCAATGCCTGCGCTCGCTCCGGCCGGGCTGGAGGCTGCGGGCTGCCGGCGAGGGAGAGGAGACCTCTAGGCAGCCTGCCCTGCCGCCGAGCGAGCGGGACCCGCGAGAAGACAGCCGTCCCCCGCTGGAATCGAGAGGCTGCTCGCTTGCTGCTGAGGGCACTTTTGAGCAGTAGCAGGTCGCTGAAGTAACTCCGGCACGCTGCTGACTGCGGAGTTGTAAAGAACTACGTGCAAGTGGCTGCAGCAGTGCTGGAGAACGCTTTGCTGTTACCAGGGACACAATAGTTTTCAAGTCATTAGAGCTTCGCTTCTGGTCCTCTCCTTCCATTATACAGAGAGGATCATTGGGAGGGATGAGGACAGAGCTGTGATTTCTTCCAGTGGCGCTCTGGTGGAGGGGGGCAAGGGTGGGGGAAGAGGCTTTAGAAACAAAACCCCACAGCTGCTACGTTCAGATTCACTTGAATTTCCCCACATTTTTTCAGGCGTAGGGAGACACAATGCTAGAGAACTT
The DNA here is from genome assembly GCA_011076525.1 of Nettapus auritus. NCBI lineage: Eukaryota > Metazoa > Chordata > Aves > Anseriformes > Anatidae > Nettapus > Nettapus auritus. Next base: position 1,512,599 of record CM021776.1, on the reverse strand, counting down.
GAATCTTCCTCGGGCTTTTTGGGGTCTTTTCTTTATCTTCTGGACTGCTTTTAACACAGCCTTAGTGGATGTGGTTGGATCGGAGCAGCAGATCCCCTTGTCTGTGTAAGTCTTTTCATGCTATTTCTCTCAGGACCGTGGTCAAGAATGAGAACTTGCCTGCTCAAGTTCTGATTTTATTTTTATTTTTTTATTGCAGGTATTTGACTGTTCAAGGCACCTTTGCTCCTCTGTCAGCTGTTTCTGAAATCATAGTCTTTAACACGCGTGGCCGTACTTAAATTTTGTTCTAGTGCATGTGTTAGTGGAATACATGGCTGTGGAGGCTTACCTTAAAGGCTTCTATTTAGCGTAGTTGGTATTATCTTAACTCATGCGAGAAGTTATCATTCGGAACTGTTCTGCTGTTCTACCTGCACCTCTTTTTTTCTGTGGGCATAGATTATATTGTGCAAAAGCATGTCTCTGTACAAGCTGATTGTTTAATTTTTAAAAGTGCAGGTTAGGTGGTTCCGTATTGCAGGCCTTACCTTGGCAAAGCGTCTGCCGTGTTCATGTACTTGAACAGCTCTGCTATCTTTTGCTGTGCCTAGGTTCCTTTGAGCTCTTTAATGCAAAATTGTTTGAATCCTTATGAGTGCAGCTGAAGCTGCTACAGTCTGTGTTGCTTGCTATGACATGTGTATTACATTTCTTCCTGTCTCGTTTTTTTTCCCCCCTCACAGTGTAAAGCTCTGGGCCTCAGCATTTGGTGGGGAGATCAAATCTATTGCAGCCAAGTACTCAGGTTCCCAGCTCCTGCAGAAGGTAAGGATCTCTTTGATTGTAATAAGGAAGGATTTTAAGGAGAAAATGGAGGCAGATTTATTTTTATGTTTATTTTTATTTTGTTTTTCATAGGAAAGCAGAGCAGTGCATCCTTTGGTCCAAGATCTATTTTTGTATTGGATGCTAGTCCCTGATGACTCTTTGCATTGCACTGCACTATCTGGAGGCTCCTTGATTATACTGAGTTGTTTTTTTGAGGGGTGATTTCTTTTTGTTATTATTAGAAAGTAAACTCCAATGTTTATTTGTTGAAGTCAAGGTTGAAGCCTAGATTGCGGGTATTTCATCTAGTTGCTGCATTGTGATGATGGTGTTTTTGTGTACAAACAGCTGCTCCTTATGAAAACTGGTAACTTCACTCAAGGAGCAGAATTAGGGCATATTTTATTATTTTCACCCTGTGCTGTATTTGCAGTTGACTGTATCAGGAAAAGAAGGCTGCACTGTTGTTTGTCATCTCTGCAGTTTTTACAATCCCATTATTCCACAATCATCTCAACCCAGTGCTGGGATGTATTACATCATTACGGATAAAAGGAATGAATGTGGTTATCTCCTTGCTCAGCTGCACAGCTGGGTAATAAGCTAGTGAAGTATTGCAAAAACTTGAGAAATTGGTATAAGTCTGTATGATTGGGGCAGGGGGTAATGAGAAAGGGGATTTGAATATGAGGTAGATATTGGACTAGACACAGTCCTCAATTTAAATATGCAACCTATACTGAAGTTCTGTGTTGTAGGCAGTTTATTTTTATAGTAGGTGCTGGAAAAGGCATCATGAAAGACTAAAATATATTAAAAACTTTAAGACTGTGATTTTGCAGTGTTTAATATGTGATATGGAAATGGAAAAACACTGAGACAATCTGACTACAGACCACTCATGCAACCCATATGTTAAATTTCTGCTGCTTTTAGATGTGATTTTGAGTTCTGAGTAACACATTAAATTATCCGTTTGTGAAGGAACTAGTTTCAGCTTGTAGCACTGATTTTTGAAAGGCTTTTGTATATTTGTGAACTTATGTAATGGACAGTACATGTAACAATTCAAATAAAATACTTATGCTCTCTATGTAAAATGAAGCACTTAATACTTAGACATGTGAGTTCTGTAGTCATATCTATCTTTTCAGTGTTGTATATCCAGGACTGCAAAACCTGAACTTCACGAAGCTGGAATACACAGCTGTTAAGAAAAGATATGTTTGAGGTCTTTGAATACATTTCAAAGCCATTAAATGGCTTGTAAACACAAGTATATTTGGCCAACTTTTATTTTAATCTGAAAGTCCAGAGACTCAGTATTTATTATGCTTTTAGTTCACATCCTTTGTGTACTCTCATATCATCACATTTTTGTGTGAACTCGACATTCATAAGGCAGATGGACCTTTCCATTTCAATTAGTATCTAATCAAGTGCTATTAAAAGGCTTTGATTTTTTTATTGGGCCCTAACAAACAGGTACATTTATTTAACTTCGTAACTGCTCTGTGTGCAGCCATTTTTGCACTAAAATGGCTTAAAAAAATTTATCTATCATAAAAATACGTAATATGCTGTGTTTGGCAATGTTGCTAAAATCCCCAAAGATTCAGTAAGGTCCTTCATTATTCTCCTCTTCCTCATAGTAGATATGTTATATATAGGAAGACAGCTGTACCTTTCCCTCTGTAGTAGGAAGATTTCTTCCTATTGGTTGTTATAATTGTAGGTAATTGGAAGCTATTCATTTTACCTTTTTCATTAGCGTCTTTTCTACCTCACTAACAAATCTGTGCTCCTATTTTTGAAGGTGGATAGTGTATGCTCATTCCAAGCTATTTTGCTTTCAATTCTTGCTTTTGATATGGCATCCCATTGTAGAATGAAATGGGTAAGACAAAATGCAGATTTGACAGGTATTTAGAGCCTATTTGTTCCATTATCATATCCTCTATTTTTTTCTTCCCTTCTGGTTACAGTAGTTTGAGGAAACCTCTGGTGCTTTTCATTCTTATTTAAAATTCTGCATGTCTCTGTCCTTTTAAGCTTGCTATTTCTTCCTGTTGGTCATGGCAAATGAGCCTGGATGACAGATGACTTTGGCATGTATCTTCTTGTATTGTTGTTAAGCATATTTCTGTTGTAAGCTTGTATGAATAAAACCATAGTGAACTTCAAGTTTTACAAGTATTTTCAGCGTGAGAAGTCAGCAGCAGAAGTTATCATAACAGTTAATTGAAGCGATTACACAGTAGTGCCTTAAATCCAAGTGTGGTGTTTTTTTATTTTTTTTATTATTATTATTTTTTTCCTCCCCCTTACTAGTCAGGCACCAAGAATCCATTTGGTATGTACTGTGAGCTCGGTGATTAGAGTCAATGTCTTTTTAAAGTCAGGATTCCACTTCTAGAAGCAGTGCGACTTCTAATGTTTCTGGATGAATTCCCTTTCTGATTATGAATTAAGCATTGTTAATAAATGAAGTTATTAAACATGTTTATGATTATGTATCTGGGCATTATATATTTCTCAATTACCAACTGCTTTGTAGTGCCATTTAGTTTAAAGGTTTACTAAATGAAAAATTAATGTACAGGTTACTTGATTCATTCTGTTAACATATATAAGGATCGCTACTTTCAAAGGAATGTGTTTGAAATCTGGGCATTGCTAACACACTCTACTACTGAAAGGCTTTACATAATAAAATTTATTTTACCCATCTTGAAACTTCATTAAACAAATTAAGTTAGGTGAGATACTCAAACAGAACTCTGCCAGGTTGTAGCTGTGAATATTGATATAGTTATTGCAATTCCTATATGTTGCTGTGCTGTGAATATCAAATGAGTAACCAGAAATGCTGTCCTCTTGCATTTTGAAAAGATATATAAGGATATTTTAATCACAATTCATTTTTTTTTTTTTTAAGGTAGCACTGTTTATCTTAACAGAATGTTTTATCATTTTATCACATTATAATGATATCAAGTGTGTTGTTACACCTTCTAACAGTATATGGGGTATATGACTTTTCCTAGAATTAGCTTTAGGTGAAATATAGATGCTGTAAATAATTCAGAAAATGATAGCTCAGTAAATGACTTCAGAAGTGAAGATGAGATTAAAGGCAATTAGCACTTCAAAATGTTGCATTTTAATGCTCTGTTACTTATTTCCAAAGAGAAGGGAGGCCATTCAGTGTTCAAAATACCAAACAGAAGAAAATAGGACAATATTATTCCTTAGCTATCTGATTTATGGAGGTTTTACAGTTGTCATGTAGATTTGGCATTATGCAAGAAACTGCTTGGTGCTGTAGAGACATGCATGCTCTTCACCTAGCTAGCAAATACTTCTGGGGCCTAGGAATTGATTCCAATTTTAATTGTCTCTTAGGTTACAGTACAGTATAACAAAACCTTTTTTTTTCCTTATGCTTTGAAGAGACATCTGCCTTATTTAAATCTTGACACATCCTTAAACTTTTTATTTTTATTTTTATTTATTTTTATTTTTTTTTATAAACACCGATTATGTTTAGTTTGAATGTTAGTATAGCCTGCTGGCAAAGCCAGGGTTTTTAAGTATAGGATAAAAAGCAAGGCTTAGGTGTCAGGAATGTATTTGCTTTCCTGCTACAATTAGAATTTTGGGGGAGTAGATCTGGGGAATGCTATTGTTCATGTTAATGTTCATGATAATGAACATTATGTTAATGTGCTTTGAGTTCTATGCTGTTGCAAAATAATAGTAATAAAATGCAAGTAGAAAGTGCAAGTAATTTGCCTTCGGTTAATGTTAAAAAAAAAAAGTGCAGTAAGGCTTTTCTAATATCAGTGAGGTCTAAGTATGTGATTATGCAGCGTGTTTTATGCTTTCTCAAATTTATATGGGGCAAAAAAAAAATTTCATACTCTGAGCCCTGAATTCTTGATTTGGTCTTGAACAGTCGATCTTATTACTAACGTAGGAACAGTTTTTAACTGAAAACAAACTTGTATTTGTTGGTTTGGCCAATAAGGTTTTGAGTTGAAAGCCATCTTTCTTAAAGTTGTTGTAGATTTTTATTACGTAAGTTGCTTAACTGAGTTTTCAGTGTTATGTAATTTCAAGCAGTCTAAGGTCTGCATGTGCCCACTCATCAAAACAAAATCTGTGTTGCACTGGTTCTCAAATCCAGTGTATTTCTACAAGCAAATCTTTAGATCAGTATAGCATGCCTATTTTAAAGGCTCAGAACTGCATTTTGTCTTACCAGCTAGTGCTGTATCTTGTTTCTTACAACTCTGGAAATGTCAGTACAAAATTAATATAATGGTGACTTAGAGCAGTTAGTATTCAGCTGGTGTATCTGATTCATGCAGTACATCTATCTTTAGTTTTAAAATGTATAATAGTGACTTAAATTCTTAAAGAAGTTTAGTCCCATCATCTTGACATTAATTGCTTTTATTTTATTCAGCCTTATGTTGGTTCTGGTCTCTTTAGGCTTTTTTTTTTTTTTTTTTTTTTTTTTTCCTCTTTGCTCAAGACACTGCAACTACTGCTGCCTTCTTTGAAGAAGAGTCAGCAGGACTGAGCTATGCACTTTAAACTGTAGACATGGATTGCCTTTTTGGATGTCAATTTAAACGTTTGCCAGCTGAGCTATTAAATTTAATCCTACAAAAATGATGTTGTTTTTCCTATAAAAAAAAAAAAAAAATTACCAGAAAAGCCCCTGTACACATGATTATGATTTAAACAAACCAAAGCAAACAAAAAACAGGCAGGTAAATCATATTAACTTTACTAAAACTTGAAGTTAATTCATTTATAATTCTGAACTCCTGAATTTTGGGTCATGTAAAATATCTCCCCTCACTGAATTGAAATCAATCACTGAATGATGAAAAAAATATGTGAATTTAAAACATTTTAATTCTGATGATTAATGCAAATGATTTTTTGCAACTTGGAGGACTTGAACCCCTGTCCCCTTCATTTCTTCCAGACTATGTAAATCACAAAACTATTCTCCATGCTAAACCAGTTTCTGAGTCCTTGTGTACTTTGCTGTGTATTTAATGTTGTTATGTGAAGACATAAAGGTAGATTCTTTTGTATGAATATCTTATTTTCTTTTTTTTTTCTGAAAGTAAAAAGTGTACTTTGGGGAAAACTTGGTACGTCTAATACCAATGTTCAGTTAGCATATTGATCTGTAGAAGAAAATATCATAGTGCTATGTAACTTTCTTTTCTTTGTAAGTCATTTTTTTTCTACTTTCTTGTGATGAAGTCTTGCCTTCTCTGAAGGCATTGGAGAATTTTCTTTGCCTTCGGGTTCAACTGCATCTTGAATGATCTCTACTCTCTTGTTTGAACGTTTTGGCAGGAGTAATAATTTCTTGGTGCTTGTAATGTTTTAAAAATGTAGTCTAAATCAGCCTGAATATCAACCATCATGTTTTATATTTTTTCTTAACTATAAGGAAAGTACTATTTTAAACCACAGTGAATTCATTCTCTTCTGCTATCAGTAATTTGTGTTTTGTAGTATTTTCTGTCTTTCTGGGTTTTGCAAGCACAGCATGATCCTCTTAGTGATATTATTAAAAGTAAATATGTTCTGTTGGTGAAGTCTAACAGATACAGGAGATGGCTTCTGTAAGTTTGTATGCATTGCACTTCCAATAACATGAAAATCGAGTGGACAATCCAACTGGAAAGTATTAGATCTTGAAAGGGAACGAATGCTAGTTCCCTTACCTAATGCATTTATGGTTGTTTGTTTTTACGTCCTGTATTGGTAAATGCTTACATTTCAAGGTTAAAAGAGCCAGTCTCCATGCAGATTATCTTGGCAATGAAGGTATAAAACCATGAGTAGGTGCTGCATTGTAATGGTGATTCACTTTTAAAGCAACTGCTAATCAATACTCTACACTTTCAGATGTCATTACTGTTCTGTAGGGTACAATTTTTGTTGCTGGTAATAAATGGTTACCAATATATAATTTGTGTTATACAATGTGTAAGACTATTTTGTTAAGGTTGTTATAGATGCTTCATGGAAAGGTCTGTATGAAATACTCCAATTTAATATACCATTCTCATGAAGTTCCTACCTTGCTTTTTCTATGTATGTTTTTGCAAAATTGTGGCCCTTCCTGTGAGCCAGTTACCATCTTCCCAAAGCTTAAGTAATTCCTTTGCGAATGACAAACTCATTACAATATTTGTAGCTGAAGAAAGTCTGTGTGGTAAAGTTTTTTTAATTAATATTTCAAGATAATTTGGGAAGGATCTTGGATACCTTTCTAGAAGTGCTGAATTCCAGGGACAGGTGTTTTCTGAAAATATTCTGCCCTCAGATCTATTGGGACTTTACAAATAGTTGATAACCAGCACATTGGTTTGGAGGATATTATAAGGTGCAAGGAGAATGGGATTATTCAAGAGAGACAAAGGCTTGTCCACACAGGACTGTATAGATTTTACAACCAGTATATTAAATTTAAGCTGGGAATAAATTGTAGACGGTAGAATCCAGAGCACAGGAATTAAGCTGTCATAAATACCTCTTACATGAAAGTCGGCTTCATGCACTCCTTAGCTGGATCTTAGCAGTACCTATAGAATCTCAGATTGCTTTAACAAGCTAGACTTGAATTTACCATGGACAGCAGTTGAGTTTAAAACAAAAATTACTTGTCTAACTAGGGAAAGGTAAAATGAGGCTATTTCAGCAGTGGTACTCTTGAGTATGAAGGGAGAAAGATTTGAATTTATAGTGAAGTGTTGGGTGCATATCTGTGTGTGTAAAACAAATCTTGGACAAGCCTACAGGTGGGATGTGTGTATGTTTTAAATGTATCTTCAGAATAGGACTGCCTGAGCAGCACACAGTGCCATATTTTTATAAAGGAGATGGCCTCTGGGAGGTGAAGAAGTTTTGCATATATCAGTTTGCAGTGCAGGAGACACTTAAAAAGGTAACTGTCACTATTACCCTTCAAACTAGATTGAGCTCTTAGAGTACCTAAGAAAAGGTTGTAGAAGATATATGAACAAACTGTTCTCAATTCCATTTAAAAAAAAAAGGGAAAAACAAACAAACAAAAAACATGGTATGGTGACCTTACCTGGTTCATAAATTGAGGATATAAAATGAGAATATGTGTATATAATTCCTTCAATGTATTGGGGCTTAACATGTGCAGACTTGATTGCTTGTTTCTTTAGGTTCTTGCTTGTATATGTGACAGTAGTTTCTTCATCAAAGCTTTGTTCTTGGCATATAGAAAAGGGTGGAAGTGACTTTTGGGCTTCTAATAGCCTCATAAAATATTTTCCTTTGGAGTAATCAAAAGATGGAGTTGATGGTCTTCCCTGTGCAGGTGGCAGATTATGTGAACATTCTAGAATTTGCAAGTTGAGAAGATCGCTGCTTGATGTTCTTCTGAATACCTTGGTACTGAATTTACCTCTGGCCAAATCAAAACCAAACCAAACGTGGCTCTCATCTCCCCCCTTTCTACTGCTGTCTAACTCTCTTCCATTGTGGAACTCTGTTTTTCTGGCATTGTGTAATAATTGTTTTGGAAGAACATTTTAGGTTATTTAACTCAAGTTTCTGCTCAAAGTAAGGTCAATCCAAACTTCAGAGCACGTTTTTGGGGGTCTTTGAGTCTGTCCAGTCTTCAGAACCTTCAAAGACAAATGCCACAATCTCTTATTCCACAGCTTGACTATTCTCAGGATGAAAAACTATTTGCTGCCTCTCTCCTCCTATAGTACATCCCCATAAACAGCATTGGTTATTCTTGTCTCTAACCCCCTTGTAGGTACTAGAAGGCTGTTTATAGGTCCTCTCCCCAACAGTTCCCTGCTACCTTCAAGTGCTCTCGTAAAGCGGTGTGCACAATCTTGATGAGTCTTCTCCATCTTTAATGATAAAGATCATTAATAAACACATTAAAATGAAGAGTTCCCAATAACTCCCCTGGGGAGCTCTGCTTGCAAATAGCCTCCAGGGTTGCAGTGAATAACCACTACCTTTTGAGCCTGAATGACTGTTTTTTCACCCATCTGGCAGTCCTCTCAAACAGACCATATTTGTCCTAATTTAGATACTGAGATACTGTGGGAGATATCAGAAGCCTTTCTGAAATAAGGTAAATGCCACCCACAGCTCTCCACTCATTCACAAATGTAGTTCTTTTATTGCAGAAGGCAGTCAGGTTGTTGTTGATTTTTGTATCCTTAAACACTAATAGAAATAGAAAAGCAGCTCTAAGACACTTTATATTAAGACACACTTTTCACAAAAGCAGTTGCCCATGATCAGGGCTCAATAAATACCATTTGAAGTGTACTTGTACTTTTACAGCTTTTACTTTTGATTTTTCAGTCTGGAAGACCTATATGCTTTACATTATCCATGGTATGTTATTATTGCCTCCCTTATTGTGAAATACTGATAAAAATGCAAGGGCTAATAAAAATCACAGGAAATGCTGTGGACCTTAGTTGAAAGATTTTCAACCACAGTAAACAGATGGATAACTTAGTAAGAGATTGATGTTTCCATAAAAGTTGTTTGGATGTTTGAGCCATTGTCTATGTTTGTTTGGAAATGAGTTTCATTTGGAAAAAATCAAGAAAGCAATAATTCTATTTGTTTTCATTCTTTAGTACAGGCCATATGCAGTATTTACCTTTCAGTTACTTTTAAGAAGCTTTTTTAAAAATGAGACAATTCCAAATAAATACTCCTCATATAAAAATATATAGTGCCACCATTCTTTTTTCTGTTGGGTCTATGCATGTTTCATCAGCTCAAGGCTTTGTCTCTTAAATTGCATCTCTCCACGTGGTAGAAAATAAGTGTTAGTCTGAAGCTGATTTCTTTGGTAGTCTTATAAGCAAGCAGCATTTTCACAGACCTATGAGCTTGGCATGAAAGCTTACTGTGTATGCCAGTGGACTGCCTGTGGACTTAACCACTTCCAAGTCTCTGAGTATGACCTAAGGAATTATTGATTGTATTAGTTAGGATTTTGATTTTGATTCTCTCTCACTTTATATATATATATATATATATATATATATATATATATATATAAAATATGATTTGTTTCTCCTAAAGCTCTGTTATGTGCCAGTCATATAATCTTTCAGTTGCTTCATCAGGCCTCTTCTTTTCTGTCTCATTCTTTTAAAATACTTGCATTAACATTACAGGGTTTAATCTGTTTAATGTTCAGGTAGACTTTCCTCCACAGACACTCCTCTTTTCACAAAACGGCTGTGTAACTGTTCTCATAATTATGAGATCTCGAGAGTAATCTCCACTAAGCTGATTGCATGCAATTGAAAAACTTTTTATATTTTTAATTTGTTATTGTAGCACAGGCACTTCCCTTCTAATCTAGGGCTAAACCAAACTCTTTATCTTCTAGCTGTCTTACTGTAGATATTTTTCTTTTACTGTATTTATCAACCACAGTACCTTAAATGAACTTAGTGTTGTGAAGAAATCACTTGTCAGCTGGTAGAAGGTTTTATGCCTCATCTGTTTTCACTTTAGATTATTCTGCTGTAACTGACAAGGAGCTTCTTCAAGTTTTTATATACAAACAAGGATTTGACTTTTTTGTTTAAAAAGCAGGCATTGATCTATATAGTAATACTATTTCTAGCCTGCTAAATAAAAGGCACTGTGAAAATGCTATTTGGAAGGCATTATGAAAAAATTGGTCAGAGCTACAGCATCTAGTTTTCCTATTGTTCTTCTAGGTTGTATCTGAACGTTTGGCTATTCAATATACTCCCAAGAGTTTGTCAAGCTATCTAAGTCACTAATTTTCAAGACACAAGAAAAGGGTCTTTGTACTATGGGTATTAAAGCTTGATGTGTTGGGAACACATAACTGGTCACAAAACTAGATAATTATCTTCCAAAGTGACCAAGATTCAAAAATGAAAAGCAGGAATATTCAAACTTCAGCTTTACCTTGAAGCTAAATGACTATCATTTTATGACAGCTGTGCCAAATCTATGACTGCTGAGCTGTTTGTACATGATACTATCATACCAGATTAATAGAAATCTTCCCTGATAATGAAAACTGTAGGAGGCTAAGAGTAAAGCTTTATGTTATGACTTGCGGCCATTGACTATCTGCATCCAACAGATTTATTGCCCCCTATGCACATTGTGCCTTTTACAATATCTTCAGCAGTTTCTTCATTGAAGTACAAAAAGAGATTATAGATGGCACTGTACAAAAACTCTGAGTACTTGCTTCATGTTACAGACGTCCCTCTATCATTACAAACTGCAGCACAATTTCACAGTAAAAGTAAAGATGAAATCTGACAACCCTTTGGAACTTACTATGGAAAACAAAAAGAGGAAAAAAAAAAAAAAAGGGGATTTCTGTTGGCCACCTCTGTTTTAAATTTCCTGTTAAAATCAAGGCAGAAGACTATGATTTAGTTAGATCTGGCTTCTCACCCCAGGTCTGTGATAACTTCTTGACAGACTGCTCAGGCATTTAACTAACACCTGTAATGTCCTGCATAAAATTTCAGAACTTGTGGCAGTGGTAGGATTTTGTCCAGAATGCCAGAAGCCTTAACGTGAAAGTTAAAGCTACAAGCAGGACTTCTCCCAGATTGCTGTCCTCACTGGCAAACGGTGGCATCTTTGCTAACTCTTCCTATAAAATGGACCTATAAAGGCTGTCTTTTTCCTTAACTCTCTAAATGTTAAAGGTCCTTGGACTGAGAGTAAAGTGCTTATTGTGTGGGAAAAATGAGGCGGTGAAAACACCACTAGGGAAGCAAGGTGAAGTGCATGGAACTTAGCACCTTTGAGAGCTACAAAGCATTAATTCAGAAGCAGACTTGAAAACTTCTTCCACAGCTAAAAAGATGAATAGCTTTGTGTTACAGCCCTAAACTATGAAATAAACAAACCCCCTTTTATTTCTGCTGTAGATATCTGGTATCCGTGGTTGACATTTCCACGTGGCATTGTGCTGGCAAGTGAAACAGAACAGTTTCTTGTCAGAGGATTTGTTCCTACCTATCCTTTGAATACAAAGTGATATGCTGTGGTCATACTGGAAACTAATCTTCAGTTTTGCAATCTTTTTGTTATGCTAGTTTATTTACACTGGTACTACTTACTATTCTTTTTTTTTTTTTTTTTTTTTTTCCA